>NW_019091363.1:1118386-1142026 GCF_001949145.1 Acanthaster planci
ACCACCGACACCAACCGCAAGAAGCGCATCCAGAAGCATCAGATTCAAATCACCAAGAACCTCTTCGTCGTCTCCTGTGTCTGCTTCCTTCTCCCGTTGCCCAACTGCCTCTTCATCATGCTGGGGGCAGACAACCTCTTCCTGTATGGTGTCATTTTCTTGTTTGCTAACAGTGCTATAAACCCATTGCTGTATGGAGCCAAACATCCAATGTTCAAGGAGGTCATGCTATGCATCCTACATCGTCAGTGGTCCGACATCCCTGAACCATCCCGACTTCTGAAAGCTCTGCTGTCCAGGTCCAAGTGAATTCAATATAGAACCAACACTTTTCCCTTCTTGTATGTACATGTATATGAGTACAATTGGGGTAGTCGTGTCACGGACCTGAAGTTGATTAAAAGTCTGATTTGTGACCATAGTGAATCTCTTGCACTATACAGGGAACTGCATGCACAGCCTCACCTCATTAAACAAAGTACTATTACCACATCATTCTGCTGTAACATGGAAATTTTTAGATCCAAATTCTATCCAAATTGTATGGTAATCTCCAAAGTCCGAAGAAGTGTGTACAAAATGGAAAAGTTTTGAAACCAAACTGCAATATTATGTATTTAACTCCGGTTGTACATGAACAAATTGGTCAATTACACTGTAACCAATTTACAATACAGAGTGCAACCAAGAGGTTGCCAACGGAGGGAGGCCACTTTTCACAGTGCATTGTGGGAAATGGCTTACAAATCTATTCACAGGCTGCATGCAGGGAACTTGAATTATTTCTGATTTCCTATTTGTTTTTTAGATTCTTAAGTGTGTTTTGTGTAGCAGTTTGAAATAATCCTTTCCTTTTGCAATTGGGAATGGGTCCCAATCCTACCAAAATATCTACTGACACGCTCAAGTACAAAGTGCAAAAAGGCAGCTATGCTTCTGTCAACTGTAAATTTGAAAAATGGCGCAACTGCATTGTGAATTGCTGCTTTTGCATTGAGAACAATGGGTCTAGGGAATGCACACAGCTGGACTCATGCCTACTGGTGACATGTACTGTACAGCTGTGTTTGAATCAGCTGGCAACGGCTAGATGCAACAGACATGCATGGGAAGTGGCTGCAGCCGCTCCCATAGGCCCACATGTCAAATCAAGCCATAGCACAATTACAGCATGGCCCAAACACCTTCTCGGCTCCTGCTTTCCACTTTGGTGCAGGGCCCTCAAGCAGGTGTGTACACAGGGTATGTGGCCCTGCTTTCATTGGTGTCATGAACCATCCATTTGATGTGGTCGCCATGACTAGTGAACTCACCTGCCCTACGAGGAGAGGCACGACGACTGTGATGGACAGCTGAGTGAAGATGGAAGAAAACGGAACTGAACTGGATGATGCCATCTGCAAGATGACAGAGAGCAAGACGGAGAGAAAAAAATTGTTTTAATAGGTCGCTTTGTGACCTGCTGCATTTTCCCACACTGGCTTTAACATGTTCCTGGTTATTCTTCTGAAGTTACAGACAGGTTTCCCGTTAGAGGTCAGGATAACATGCCCCTGTTAAGCATTGCTGGCAGTCAAAAGTCTGATTGTATGATGTCTGTACGTGTACACGTACTGTACAAGGCTTGAACACATGTACATGTATGTAAATTTAACAAGGGGGCTTTTACATGTAACCGTCATTTATATTTTATATTTAGGTATTGCCCTTACCCAACGTGTATATTGATAAACACTGTATGCTCAGTGCTTGCAAAAAGATTCACCAGCTTACTCGGGTGGGACTCGAACCCACGACCTCCTGCTTACTAGTACAGACGTCTTAACCACGTCATTTATATCATTAGCGCACACAATGCATACAGACATTTAGAAGTGAGTTGTTTATTATAGTTGACTAAATTTATACATACGGAAAACGTATTTGCAACAAATGCTCTATACTTGAAAATTTAATCTTGGTCATTAATTTGTTAGAAATAAATAAGTTTGCAAATTTCTCTATTTGAAGTTTCCAAAGAAAAATTGTGTCAACAATTCTAGGCAATATGGTCTATTAGTGTCATGCACACATATGGACAAAAACTTTTGCCTACTAAACAATATGTACCCACATGCACATATACCAGTATAACATGTAATCCACTCTCATTTGCTAACAGTTTATGCAAACTTGTCAAAATGAAACTTAATCACCTGTCTGAAAGAATAAAAACCAACATGTAAACATATCCCAGAAACTGCTTTGAGAAGCGTTTACTTCACAGGTACCGTACATGTTCACCAAAGTGTTTGTGGCAAGAGACACAAATGGAAAGAGAAACCTGGACGCCCAACATGCATATTTGTTCTCTTAGATTTAATTAAAAGGGTTAAGGGGAATACAGTTCAAGCTTTGTTGTATGCCAGAAGTGAGGCTTATATCATCGTGTGCCCAGCAAAAGGTTGAGACCGAGCTTACGTGGGAAGCATGATCACAAAGGAAAAAAAGGTTCCTGGCAAAAGGGCCTACGAAACACACTCTCTTTATTCCGTAAAAACGGATAAAATTTACAGCCAAACCAACACAGGCTGTACAAAAAGCAACCTTTGAACAACTTATCTAATGACTTGGGAATTTTTTTTACACTCGTTGCAAAGAAATCTATATACTTCATTTAAATAAAACAGTTGCATACATGCGTCCTTTGGCTGGGAAAAGTTTTTTTTTACAGTGATCAAGCTTCCCAGCAAAACGGCATCAGTGCTTACGCCCTTCTTCCAGGCACACAACGATATGTAAAATGGCTAGCAGGACTTTAAATTTACAACTGTACATGGACTGGCCATTGCCCTACATTTACAAGAACATCATCTCATAGATTTTGGTGAATTTAATGCACAAAGTGAGCGAGAGGCTAGGCCAGCCGAGTACAGCTGTATGACAGTGCCGGTAAATGCAGGGTGCCTAAAAATTTTGAATTTTGGTTTCACTAGAGTTCCGGATAAAGAGTACATGGTACATGTACAAGTTTGTAGTTGATGCAGGATGTACGTATGTACTTCTGATGGCGTACGGTATTGCCTATGATGGACAACTTGATGCAAACTCGCTCTTGATCTCTGAAATGATCTGTACATGTATAGGTTTCTTGCAACAACTCCACCAAATTTGCATCCCTGTGAGTGATCATGTTAGCCTTGCAGTCTCCATTTACCTGGGCACTCCTGTCACATTTTTAGATCCACCATCCAGCACCCAAGAAGGAAGATATCACAGAAGATGTTCAGAGTTTAGGTTATTGTACTATCTGGTGTGTGCACCTGCGTAATGTCTCTGGAACTTCCACTTGTTTTTGAAACATGAAACATCCTGCTTGTGAGAAACTGAAGTCACGGAAAGTTCAAAATTACTTCTTGGGAATTTGTGCTTAGAATCTTCTTCCATCCTTCAAAATCTTCCCCTTCGAAGGAACCCAATGATGCACGTACATGCATGCTTTGCGTACATGAACTTTCAAGGGGCATCAAGCCCAACCGGTAAGTAAACTAATGGAGGCCAGCCTCTACCTTGTTCAATTGTTAAAAACCATAGTTACGAGTTCATAGTACAGATACCCTAAATGGATAATGATATCTGGATTTATTAAGAGGATTGGCACTATGTGGGATGAGGAGTAACCTGTAGTAATTCCTAATATGGGCTTCTCAGTTTAATATACATACATGTATATCTGTTTGCTATACAGCTATGGTTATACATGTACGTTTCCATACATTTGAACTGTTATCTATTCTAGCAACCATTTCTTTCCAAAGTGATCAAAACTTTAAATGCTAGTGCCCATGCGCACATACAATCATTGTTAACTGATAAATGTTTCTGAAAACAAGTCCTTGAATTATATCCACATTCCACTTTTAACTGAAACTAAGAATGAGCTGTAGAATATAAGAGATTGTTAATAGATGCGCATTTGATAATTCAGGTATATTCCCTTAAAAGGGCAACATAAATGCCATGTACTCCCAAATTTCCCTCGTTTGACAGGCCCTATTGAAGTGAATTCATGGATAAATCTTACCAACAGAGGGCAGCCTTGGAGCTGTCTATTTTTTGCAGCCAAGGCAGCCATTTGGTTAATGTGTGCGCCCACACACAATGGTCATTAAGAAGAAATGTGTACATATCAATGATACAGGGGCTAAAAAGGGATTCCATATTTCTTCGATTACAAAATACAGCCAGGGTCATTCTGTTAATGGCAAGGGGGGCAAAATGAAATGAGCCTTTAATGATCCTTCGTGCTCCAAGGTAAATTACAGAGGCGTACGCCATTATTGGCAGCATAACAATGACAATATAAATGACTTCCTCCACGTAATTTAGCCTGTCACACTGAAGATTATGATGCATATATTTCACAGCATATACCCTCTCACTTTTTTCCCTGGTTCCAAAAAGAAGGGATTTTTATGAGGCACAGATGAAAATTATGAATGAACAACACACCACAAGCAGCTTTATGACATTATCAATGCGGCACCATGACAATCAGGACTTCAAAAGACGGAAGAAAACCCAGGAACCCTGGACCACTGCATGCAGGACCAGTACATGATCATGTCATATGTACATGTACCAGTAACAAGCCCTGTTTTTGGAGTCCTGGTAATTTGAGCAACCCTGGAGTCTTGCACTTGCATTATATAGCATTTGTCACAAACAGGTTGGGGGATGACACTTGAATACCTCGATGCACAAAAAAAAAAGGAATCCTTGTCTCTCAGCTCAGTTCTTGTAATTTGAACATCCCTGGAGACTGGCACTTTCATTTTCGACCATTTGTCATAGATGTTGCACCGTAAACGGACTACCGGTATATTGTAATGTATACGGTGGAGATTGGAGGAACGGGAATAATCCACAACATAAGCACAAGAGATTTTAAGGGTCCCGCGGCAGTGTAGGGTCTACGGTACACATTTGTGTTAGCCAAAAGTCACTCCTAACAAATACTCATTTTTTTTTGTTCTGCATATATGTGCAAAAGACCACGATGGTACCGGTAAACTCAGGAAATTCCAGATTCTAAAAGAGATTGCTTGAAAAAGCAGTGAGCCTGGTGTGTATTTGCACTGTACTGGTGCACTGCTTGTGTCCAAATCTGAAATCTGAACTCAAGACAAGAGAGCTGATATTCCAGGGTTTGGAGATAGCCATACATGTTCTTTATCCTCGATATCAACCCTAACAGAGCAGATCTCTTTAATCAAGCTTTGCTTTGGAATGGTTTCCTTCCCAAGCTCTTGAAAATGTCCAAAGTTTTCACAAACCCACACAATGTACACCTTAATTTTAGGCTTTTTCAATTAATTCTTTTGAAATGTACACGTACACTGACATGTATACTCGCATGATAATTTGCAGTTTAGTACAAGTACTCAGTAACAATGTAGATTTCATATCCTTTTTAACTGCCTAGCAGGAATTTGCATGACTTTTTTTTTTTGGAACCTTAACCCCTGCACCTGTGAGGTTCATGATGGGGGTGGGCTATCATCCTCGACCCCTTCAATTAGGTAGAGTACATGTACATGCATATGTTGCTCTACAAATTTACATTACGAATAGCAGTCACAAATGCACATCATGTAATATTATGGCTTCCAACCTACTTCCCCTGAGCTGTGGAGTTTTTTGTACCCATGAGCTCCATGCAAATTAAAAGATTTCTAATAGTTTATACAAGAACCAATTTGGTAACAAATGCATACAGGTACGTGTACATGTATTACAGTACAGTGTACTTTCCCCTGACAGTAGGCTACAATGTACATTCACCCGTGTAGTCAAATTTGCCAAAATTCCACAAATCAATTTCCATACACCATCTGAAACTCTCCTGACCTGTTAGACTGAGAATTTTGGAAACAAAGTGATGGCAGGAGGTTTTAGACTGAGGACAAAATTCAGCATCTCCGAGATGGGCAAAATGCACGGCCCAAAGTGGAGTTTGAGAAGAGAAATGAAAGTAAACAAGGTACCCATATACATCCTGCATTTTTGATAGTTACAATTAGCTGGCACAGAAAGGCTTCTTTTCTTCAACTTTTCAATGTAAGAGTCGTCTATTTTTTTTCATCGCTTTTACCAGCAGACGGTACAACCTGATCACCAAGGGTGAACTTTTTTCAAAATATTAGAAATAAAGATGAATTATTTTTCCTTTTCAGTTTGTTTGTGCTTGGAGGGGAACTGGATCCAAAGTACTAACTGGATGGCTCCTTAAGCAACATCAGAAATGCCGACAACCGGATGCAATGTACCCCCTCCCCCGAAACAACATTATTGACTTGTTGTCGCGTTACAGATCATTTTCCAACGACGACGTTGTTTGTCCAGAGTGTATTGCTGTCAACAGTGCCCCAGGCTGTGGCCGGCGGCAGGTTTCCTTTGTCCAAATGACAAAGCAAGTTTGGGTAGTACTGACAATGCTGGTTTCTTTCTTGCCCGTGCAAATACAGGGCACTTCCATTCTGTTTACAGTGACATGGCTAATCTGCCTCTAATGCCTATTGTGTTGTCCCTCGGCCCACAACAAAAATTATTGGGTAGTTGTTGGCATGTTACATTTCGCTCTCTACATGTATGCTTCATCTGGCGGGAAATACGTTCCTGCCTTATTGGGTGGAATTGGTCACACAAAAATCTATAACTGACTTGAGTAATGACACAATGGGCAATTTCCCTTCTTCAATAATGCTTTTTCTAAGCTTCTCAGTATGACTTCTCGCTTTTTTTTTTTATCTTAGTTTCAATTATTGTGGAGTCACTAATACAGGGTGAAATGATCCAACAATTTATCAATAATTACAACATGAGAATGCTTGAGATCTATACCAGGACATCTAGCTCTTCACAAAGTTAGCTAAAGACGACACAAGGGACACCAGATGTCCAAATTTCAGACAAAATACTTTGTAACTTTAAATCAAACATTAACCTTGTAAAAAGTTTGTCCAAAATAATCTTCTGGCCTTTCAATCAAATTGCAAACAAATAAGATAAAAGTGGAACAGTTTAATTCAAAGTGTAAGCTATTGGTATACTCTGATGTAAAATGGGGGGGGGCAAGAGAAAGCCAGGAAACACCCAGCAGTGAGGGTAGTAATAAATAATATACCGAGACTTTTCACAACTTTTGATGGCTGTAAAAGGCAAGAGTTCTCCCCAAATGCCTTTGCTGACGTGCATTTTGTACACAGTGCGAAACGGTGGTAAAAATGTTCACAATTAGAACTCCACCATGTCAGAAATTTGAGGCCACAAAATCTTGAAATCTTGAAAAATCCCCAGAAACAGCATCCCGGCATTCCTGTAGTCACTCAATAGAAATCAATTACCACAAAATCAGTCGTCACTAGTAGGACATTCCTCACGTTAATGGCCAGGCTGAAGTGTAACAAAATGCACCCCATGTTAGTGGCTTAACGGCTAAACGACGTCCACTGCATCCCAAACTCTGCTGTCCCCGGCACGTGCCCCTATGAATTTTTGATCCCTCCCCATGCAAGATTCAACGGAGTGGCTCATCGTCAATGCAATCACGGCAACCGCCTCTTGCTAAATGTCCCCGCAACCACTGTGTGCACTCCCCCCTCCCTTTGTTTAGACTGTCTGCGTTTGAGGTGATGAATTTTGAAATGGTGTCACCGTCGCGTACTCCGACACTAAATCCGTAATTAAAACCCCATCAGATTGGAAGGTCAAGCCTACTTCAACAGGCAAGTCATGTATGGGCTTGTGGGTGGCTGTTCCTTGTAACGATATTCAGCTGTTATTACTGAAAAGCAATACAAGCTTATGAAAAAGTGAGAGAAACTTGGAGTCTAATATCAACCTCAAACAAAAACAAATAAAAGCAAACTACGAAATAGATAGTACATCTGCAATGAATATAAACATGTACATGTATGTCTACGTACATGTATACATGTATGAGCTTGAATCTAAGCAAATCCATTCACGCTTTGGCATTTGGATGCTTACTTGTATAAACTTCATTCAGCGCAGAATATCTGAGTACTTGAGGGAGGCATTAATCGCCCTAAGTTCACACAGAGCACAACCAGCATTTGTTTCAATTGGGCTCCAACTTTTCAACCACCTTTCTTCCCACCCTTCCCTCCTGACCAGAGCAACATAATTTATTAAGTTGTTGGCTTATTACTTATTGAAACCTAATCCCGATTGTACTCCCTGCAACTCTCCCATTCATTTCCATATAACTGTCGGATAACCTCTTCTGCTCCTAGTTTTCATTATTTATCGCAGACCACTCTAGGCTATGATTTATTCAAGGTGCACTGCTGCTTATTTGAAAAAACGGCCAAAAATACACTTCTAATCCTCTTGCACTGACACTACCGGGGCATCAAAAATGCATGCCAACCATGATAAATAATTCTTTTCATCCAATCTTGATCCTATCCAGGATGGCGATGCACATCCCCTGAAAACTTCTAACCTATCATGGCGGTCACAAGTTGAATTCCTTTGAACTGATTGGTCGAGGCAAATTCTGGACTAGTCAATTTCTCTTTCTTGGTTTGGCCTAATGTTTTTTATACTCTTGGTATCAATGACCCCGCTTTAACAGGTGTCTGTATCAATGCAGTTGATTGAATTCCAAGCATAAAAGACCTCTTGCAATATTCATCAATACAAGTGTCGGCTTGGATAAAATTGGTGTTCACAATAAATGTTCGAACCGATGTTTAACAAGGCTTGCCTTTTTCCCCCAAAGTGGAATTACATGTGTAGGTACACAGCTCTGAATCATTCCATTTGATGATTTAATCATTAAACAGGGGATTAAGCTGACCACATCGATATCACCTCCAAGGGGAAAGCCACTTCGTCTGGTGGCCTCATGGCGGGAATCTTTGAGGCATTCAAAACTCCGGAACACCTTGTCTGCCCCACCCCGAGCCCTCATTAAATATTAGTTAGGCGTCTCAATTGCATCGCTAATCATTAAGGGAACAAGTCAAGTGCCACTAATGCTATTGAACTGCCTCTCTGTCACTATCTTCCTGAATGTGAGTGTTTTCCAAACAAGAGCAGGTCCCCCACACACGAGCACAACAGGGCAGGGGTAAACAAGTGGATTTTGGAGCGCTGGCGATGAAAACAAGTGTGTACTTATTCTGTGGGATTACCCCTTTTTGAACGGCCAGGGCTTTGAGTGGAAGGAGGAAGTGTGACAGGATAGGCTGATCAATACAAATCTTGCATGACTTATACCACTGGTTTGACTCTTCAAAGTGAAAAAAAATGGGAGACAGATAAACGGTCGTACCGGTACATGTACATTCCAAAAGCAATTTTACACAAACAGCGAGACAACCCCCAAACACACACACAAAAAGCTTTTGAAAAGATAAAAGAGGAACTTACATGCACGTAGATGCTGGTAAAAACTACACATGCACTGTTTTCTAAAGTCAGAGGCAAATACACTCAATAGCTAACAGCTACATGTACATGCATGTATAACATACATGGCAAATACACACCTGTTTTGCTCATCAATTTGGTCAACAAGATTTGACATTCATTTGAAATGAGAGAAAAATATGCAGATCACAGAGCTCTGCACGCATCATAAAGCCAAGTTACCCGGTACCTTGTCTCTCTAACAAAACAAAGATAGTTGTTACATGAGTGTTGGTAATTAATTTCCACAAGACATGGAGCTTCCAGCAAACACATATACTTTGGAAAGATTACCCCCAGCCCCCCCCCAAGAAAGTACATGTACGAAGTACATGTTTTGTATTGGAACTAGCCCACATTCTGTGTACATGTATACACTTGTACACATACTGGTACATGTACAAGAGCAGATGTAACCCAAAACTACACACATGCACATGTATATGTACTGTACATGCAGTTGAATGGAATTTTCTCCTCAAAGGGTGACTTCTGATGAAAAACAAAAATGGTATCAGGAATCAAAGTGGGGTAAGAACAACTGCCATGCATACTAAGAGTTCATACACATGTACGGGCACAACAATCCATTGTTCTCTGGCTTTAAAATTCAGAAGAATAATGTTCTGTGCTAACGGACCAGTTGAAAACAAAACTCAGCTTCGCAGAGATGAGCATGCCATTTTTTTTGTTTTATTTTTATATTTTTACAATTGAGCTTCAGATTCCAGAATTCCTGGAGATAATTTGAAACTTACCAGTAGGCATACTTGACATATAAAAAAATACCCTGGGAATTTTTCAGGGAATTCCACAACAGAGCTTCTTCTATTTTGCCATCTTCCCTTTGAGAAGCTGTCGGCACTTTTGAATTTCCCGCCCAGGAGAGTTAAACGAAGTGGAAAAAGTTACTCACGGACACCAGCAGCAAGACTGGGGTGACGACAATACCCTGAACAGGGGAAAGTAACAAGAGACAAAGGTTTTTTTTGATCATTTGACACAAGGATTAAGGCACTGAATGACTAGCAATTAGATTCTTAGAAGCCGACACACAGAGAGGGGACTAAAGAGAGATAACCGTACATGTATGTGCCTGTTATCACAAGGGCTTGGCCTTGCTCAATAGCAGATCAGCATTAATCTACAGTGAGCTCGAATCAAATATGGATGAGGGTATTCTGGTCGCGGACAAAGGGAGACAGCCAAGGGAACATGGGAGCCTTTGGAGGGGACATTATCTGGAGCACGTTCGCGTAGAGATTTTATGATACATTGGGATCTGGGCCAAGACTTCGTCGAATGATCAACGTACACTGTACAGTAGATGAAGATACTTTGTGTTGGGCATCATATAAAATGTACATTGTATGTAACAGTATGGCCTCATCAAAATTTGCGAAGACCTGTATTTCAATCTCTCTTAAAAGCATTACTATAAAAAGACATTCCTCAAAGACTTTCTTCAAGAACAATTGTTTCATCGGAATAACATTTTTATTACAAGTAATCCACTTACTAAGAAACTTCCAAATGCCGAGTTGAATATTGCTCCTGCCTGTAAGAGAAGAAAGAAGGAGGGACTTGGAGTTTTTACTTTGGGAATTCAGATTGAAAGACACTCTACAAATGCACTCATTACACTGGATAAAATCTCATTTTCTCAGAGACTTTTACAAATCCATTAGCCAAGTCACACACTACACATACTAGTGCTTGTCGCATATGGAATGATTTGTAACATTTTACTAAAGAAAGAAAAGAAAGAGAAGGAAAAATATCCTATTATAGTCACACCACATGCACCGAGGGGAATGTACTTTTCCTGACAAAAGTTCTAACGTAATTAAATTATTGAAATAAAGGATTAAATGGAAGTTCATAGTGCAATCATGCCATCCTTATGGATAAAAAGTAATGAGGTGTAAAAAAACCAAAAAAACAAAAAAAGGTTTAAGCAATGCATTCTTTTGAAATCACTACATACATGTACATGTACTCGTGTAACTGACCTTCATTATTATTAACACAAAGCCAAGTTGTGATTTTAATATGACTGAATGCATTTGCGCACAATGACAAGAGGCTACATGTAGCTCTCCAGAATAATTACTGCAGTGGGGGTCTGGTGGAGCCCATCTTTTGGCAAATGGAAACCGATCGGGTTGCATACTTTAAGCATTAAGAGCTCATTCCAATCCGATCAACAAGTCCGCCATGTGGAACATGCCGTAATCAACAAATCACTGCGGTGGAACTGCCATTGCTCATACAGTTAAAAAAAAAAAAAGGCTGTCCTCCATGCTTGGCCGGCAGACTGTAATGGGCACAGTAATTGACTGCAGTAAACAACCTATGCAGATGGGCATTAAATGAGCCTTCTGGCACCAAGCTAAGATTTCAATGTGATCTATCTTTTCCACGGCTATCCCCATGGAGAATGTAATGTAAATATCACCTGGTTTTTGTCGTCTTTTTTTTTTTGGCTCCTCCCTCGGAGGACTGTGTTCTCAATTTCACAATGCGCATGGTTGTAAACTCATTGTGTTGCTGTGATTTTACGAGCCTGAGGGAGGAACGAGTTTATAACACACCGCAAATTCACCTCAAAGATCTCAATGTATTATTTCAAGTTACAAATTTGGGCAAGCACACTGTAATTCTACAATTTTTATTTAGAATTTGTCACTGACAGAATTAAGGCTAACAGTTGTTGATCCTCCAATATCAATTTGATTCCACGTACACTGCACACCCATGGGGGTTAGGGTCAACGCTTACCATCAGATGTATCTTTTCAACAAAGTTTTTCTGCACGTAGCCATTTTCAGCACATTTTCAAGCATGTCCTATGTGACTTAAACCAATGAATCACAGCAACTTATGTTTATGTTCAATGTATATCCTTAGTTTCTTGGTCAGACAGCTACATGTACAGTTTACGTGTACTAATGTACGTGTACATGTACACTGTACATGTAAATTGATTGAAATGTCAACAGCGTAATGTTTCTGATGACTTACGGTACATGTACCAGTAGACAGTCTTTTTCACCCACGCTGCACAGAGGACAAAATGCCCTACAAAACCTGCCTTCGCAAAATATTTCATTCAAATAGGGTCACAGCACGACTCTGATCTTATGGACCACAGTAAAAACACGCAATCATTCAACCAGACAATGTACTGGTACATGTAACGCAGGCCCATTGACAGAAATACGGTATTCAATTCCAGGTGCTCTAGAACTTTTGCATATGACTTTACAGTACAAAGTTACAAAAGGATGAACAGCAGACACATGTACAGTGTATATACAAACATGTACAAGTACACATGTAGTCTAACAGTATATACTGAATGTTTACAGTGTACATGTACATAGATACAGAGTACTGTGCCCAAACTGTGTAATATTCATCTTCATTTGGACGAACAAATGAACAATATTGTACATATACTGGAGAGGGGGGTTAAACAAAGGATACTGAGCAGTGCAGGAGTGGAACTTGTGACTCGTAAAAATGTTTGACAGGTGCTCTACCAACAGAGTAATCCGGCCCTACATGTACAATGTACCATGCTGTATATCCCAATGACTTCAAGTCTTTGCTCAAGGGGAATAAACTTGCATTGATAGGCATGTCAGGGGCAACACGGGTAGGGATTACAAGTAATGATGCAACATTATTTAGCATAAAATACCAAGAACACCTGTGATGATTTAAACCATGGATATGACATTTGCTGAATGCCACAGGATACATTTCTTTAATTCCCAATTATCAAACCACGGAAAAGAACTGATTAGTATCAAATTCATTTACATGGAACTAAAATAAATGCTGTTTACTAACTTGATTTTACAAATCACCGTCCCCCCTCCAAAATGTAAGAATTTCCGACAAGAAAAAAAAATGCATCCAAATTCTGGAACCTGATGGATACAAAATGATCTACAGGAATAATGTGCCTTATCACCTCCAGGACAAGTGCTGTAAAGCCCCCTGAGGTTACGTGTCAGAACAGGGCAACACATATTTATACAAACGTGAAGAGTGTGTACTTCACTTCATGATGGCCTATTGATTTCAGCTCAGCAAAGGACTGGGAATATGAACAGGTCACACATGTACAAGAATGACTGTGTGTTTATGGTAGCCTGACCTCAATCAATTTGCCACCTGAATAAAACAAACCCAACATTTTTTCTCTGCCACAGTGGGCCCAAAAATGTAAAAAGGCTACAATAGAAAAAGGAAAGGCTCTCAGTCCAGGTAAAATAAGCAGTTGAACTGTTCACTGGTTAAAATGGTTCACGAAGGCCACACTCAACATCATTGGGCAGTATAAAAGGCAACATTAATGATTATGAACAGAAACAAAACTCTTTCTCCTAACTTCCTTGAATATTTTTCAGGATGTTACCATGAACATACACTTATTTTCTATGCCTTATCAATAATGAAGACACGTAGATGTACTGAGGGATATGGACATATTTTGACAATACAGAAAGTTGGATGACTAGGTTGGATGACACACTGTCGAGCGAGGAAATGCTTAGAATGCTGCTTTTATCCTGCAAAAGTCATTATGACCAAGCAAATATCTGCTGGGGCTTAGAGACGATGTGACTCGACTGCATACAATGGACATAACCTTAAGCACTGAAAGGTACCCGGTATAATCCTTGTAATTTACTGGAGGTCTCATCTGGTGTGCTGTGTTAAAAGCTGCATGTACGTGTCTGTGTCCAGATGACAGGTTGAGGAAAATGAATCATGCATTTCCCCATTGACACATGTACTATTTTCATATATGCACTGTGTTTTCCTTTTCACTGTTAAAAGTTGTTCAATGCACGTCATATTTTCAACTTTGATCCTGACGGACCTGAATCCACCGGTTGCTGAAGATTTTTGGACCTTACATGTACCTTGGGAGTCAATGTAAACAAAACCCAACAAAATTATGTCTACTCTTGCTATCATATGAGAAAGTTGCACAGATTCACTCCGAATCTTGACAGGTCAGAGTTCAGAAAACACTCTTGACTAATCACGGGCTATTGTGTTCTTTATTATTACCTGCGACCATTCTCAATTCAAGATTCTGTGCATTTTGCAATTATACCATGGGCGTCGGGGTTAATGTGCAAACATACATGTATCACAAGGATGAATACATGTATGTACATGTAAGTCTCCAACTACACGTAGGCCTCAAATGGTTCTAAACAACTTAATGTGTAGTTCAATCATCATTATACTCTTGTCATGAAACAAAACAAAATGCATACATAATGTACAGGACATGCTCGTGAATGAAGTGGAAGTGTGATAAAGCAGTTCTCAACAAAGTCCTGAAGAAGGCTAGAACAATTAATGAGTGTCCCAGTGTGACATGTGTGTATGTCAGTTTGAAATCATCTACATGCATTTGCTTGTATGTTGAACCAGTAAAATGAATCTTGACCAGCTACTGTAAAATGCCAAGCCAATATAAATAAGTGATTCCTCAGTTTCAAATTCAGTGATGAATGCAAGGCTGCTCCCAGAAATCTTAGTCCACAGCTTGCCATGGCACCCATGGCTACTGAAGTCACAGAATCTATTCATACAGGTAATCTGGGATGTACATGAAGTCTTAAGTTTCCAAATCTCACCTCATTGCCTCCTGCAGCTTTGGTCAGGATCACAGCTGATGACACAGGTGGCGGCATACAGCCGACAACTTGCAACCTGAAGGGAGTGAAGGAGACACTGCATAAATGGACTGGTGACTCACTGATCCACGTCCATGGAAAACACGCTTTAAATGCTGCACTGACTGACTGAGACTGATGGGCAAGACAGGGTGGAGAGCACTGGGCCAGACTGGGACCCCGAGTGCATTCAAACTTTAAAAACATGCAAAACAAACATCAGAGTCAACTTTGCTCCATTTGAAGCCGACGAATTCACTACTGTGTTAACGAGTCAGAGGGACGTTCCTCAAGAGTTTGACCCGCAAAGTTTGAGTCCACATTTCAATCTTTTAATGGTGAACTTTCTGACGTTTAAAGTTAGAACGGTACATGTACTTTGTTCAACCTTTTCCAACAGATTTACAATTCAGTAGTCTGGGAGCTTGACCCTTGAGAGAGTACTTAGGACAGAAACTGCAAAGCACACTTTTTAATACAGTTGGTTGATGGGAATTTGATGCAGTTACATGTAAATGGTGTCAGATAGGCTATGTATCAGTCTACCAGTATTTTCTTGTGTTGCATGCTTTCACTGTCTCCAGTTTAGGACTTTTAGGACAGATAATCCCAGATTTTTAGCCTTGACCATACCCTACACCACACTTCACAATCCATCCCGAGCTGAAGTGCACCCCCATTCGGCTAAAGAAAGACAGCTACTTACAAGCGGGTTCTTGCACGTGTTCTGCATGTTCGCAAAGACCATATATGCCAGAGTAAATTAGTTACGCGTACTCAGCGTGCTCAGTGTCAAATGCGCATATACTACGCACCTCATGGGGTGCCTATGCGGTGAGTACCAAAAAAAAAAGCCCTCTTTTGTTCCTGTCGGAGTGGATATACTACACTTCTCTACAATGTCCTATACATGTCCTTGTGATGAGCTCTGCCATCGTGGATGCCTTATAAAACTAGACCCTTAGCCTGAAAGCAGTGCTGTTGTTGAGGGGCACTCTAGCACCACTGATGCCATGCCTTATAGAGAGGCACTTTTCCCCTCTGCTACAATACTACGTTTCCCTCAACTGCTGTTATCCACTTAAGCATTAGTGGCCAGGTTGACATGGCAGAGTCTTTCTGTGTTGTCAACGCACAGAGTTCCCCCCTCAAAAGGTTAGTTGGTGCCAACAGAAAACCTTGGAGATTTTTAACTTTGTCCTTGGCTTTGCCCTGCTGACACCTTCTGAAACACTCCCTTGTATGGGGGGGCAGGCAATTTCTTTAAAGAGTGTGCAAAACACACTCTCTTCCTCTGACCTCTCTCCCTTCTGAAAGTCTAACACAGGGTGATGATGGCCATGCATTATTTTCCCACGGTTTTTGAAATGTGCACACTGGCTACTAATCCCTCTCTTACTTAAAATTTGAACGCTCATGAAAAATCAAGAAAAAGCAAAAACAAAAAACAATAATGAATGACCCCTATAGAGTGCATGTACATGACCTTTAAAACAGTGCATGTCAGGGCTACAAACGCCGGCATGTTGGTGCTTCATGCATCGGCATCTTACCCTTTAAGAAGCCACGCATCCACTGGTGTCAGCATCAGAAAGTGGACCAAGACCCACACAAGGCATGGTATAAAGACAAGGGTAAATCCCTGAATGAAGACGTGTAACCGGACATGGAGTAGTGCTGCGCGAAGGTCCTGCAGTGAAAATGATTATAAATGAAGATACACGTAGGTATGAACAAGGAATAGTAAGAACAAATTGCATTTATATAGTAAGTGCTCTGACAGGCAGTGCCTTCAACTGAGTTGGGAACACGTAACCCACTCTGTGAAAATAGTCTGGAGTCACCAGACCCACTTTTTGAGTTTTCATTTGTATTGGAAAGAGCAAATTGATTTTTTTTTGTTTTGATGTATCACTCAGTTTTAGCATCCTGATGAAAGTGGATACTTCATGGAGCTGTGGGTTCCTTTTGACTGGCACTATGCAAAATTATTCTAAAGGACTTTTTACTCCAAAGTCATGAAAGTGGCTCTGGCAACTTAAGACTCATTTTCACAGAGAGAGTCACATATATTTTGGGCGAGTCAGTCTTGCATATGCCCTGGGAGCCTGGAGGTTCCTGAAGTTGGGTGCAGCAGCTGCAAGTACCCAATGTCCACTGAAATGTTAGTGGGTGTGACCATGTAGTTCTGTCAGCTTCACATTCTGCTGACTTCACAGGCACAAAATCTGTATCAAGGACTGCAGGTTATGCCTAGATGTGCTCTATGAAACAAGAACAGTAAAACAGTACTTGTGAAGTCCCTCTGGATTCGACATTCCAAAGAACTTGATATGATGTCTGACTAGCGCCTGGACTCACTCATAGTGGATTTGAGACAAAGAGTGGTAAACCTTTCCAAACCTACATGTATCTCACTCACTGATGTCAGAAAGTTGTCACAGAACCAGTGCATGTACGTGCAAATTTTCTTACTTCTGTTTTTAGTGATAACCCGCTGTTGAAGAAGATAAAGGAAACTGCAAAGTACTTGACGGTGATCTCTGGCCTCAAAGGTCCTGAAAAAAAGGGAAAAGAATGACGGGAATCCCTCTTTGAAAGATCGAAATGTATGAAGGCAGACTGTACCCATGTTCCCATCTGGTCAACTTCACTGTACATGTACTTAACAATGGCCAATCCTATTGGTGAATCATACATGTACATGAACATACAGTAGTGCTTGCATATGATACAGGTGTCAGTCAGTGAAATGCGCACTCTAAAAATCATTACACAAGCTTGAACTTGCGCAGTTTATCCAAGAATCTATTATTGAAGATTTAATAAGCTCACCCTTTATACAATTAACATTACGTATTAACAGATGAAATACTTTTCAAATGTATAAGCTTTCGAGTTGGCATGATTGCCAAAGTCCATTTCAGAATAAGGAACAAACTTCATCCCTAACCTTCCCCAACCACACAGAATTAAACAGTAGTAAAGTGTTTAATTCTGTGGGGACAGGTCTGGTAGGTCCATAACAGCTGGGTTTTTGCACTGGGTTTGGCATACCTCAGAAAAACAAAGTCCAACAGCCTCTGTGCACAAAGTCCCATATTGGTGTTTAACTTTGTGCGAATGGGGAAGGTTAGGGCCAGCAAGCCTTGGGGGCTTAGGGTTATAAAAGGAAAAGGAATCCCAAGCTACTGTTCAGTACATGTGCGTCCGTGTCCACAATATGTACCTGTATTTGCCAGCACCCACTGCCTTTAGACAGGGAGCTGGAAAGAGCTGTTGAGAGCAAATTGGATAAACTGCGCAAGTTCAAGCTTGTGTAATGATTTTTAGAGTACACATTTCACTGACTGACACCGGTACATACATGCAAGTACTACTTGCAATTAGCACCCAGGTAAATGGAAACTGTTACAAATTGACAACTTTCTAGAATTTTTGCCATGCACAGGATTTTCACAATCCTGATAAATCACTGTAACAAAGCATTTATTAAAATCTTTTGATTTCCTGTAGTAATTTTCAGCATTAGGAACTGTTAGGATTTAAAAATTATGCCACTTAGAACTTAGTTTGTAATATGCTCAGTCTACATGTAAAGTTCTCGTTGTCCTCACATTATAAAATTAACACCAATACGAAATGTAGCCCTTTGGGGGAAAGTGTGTGGCTGGTGCTAGTGTCACACATTAGGGGCGCGTCTTTGTGACCATGACCAGTAATGCCTTGATTTTTGCAGCGTTGCTTACGCCTGTGCGACGTCATTCTTCGGACAATGTTCTAACCAACTTCAAATGAGTATTGAAGGTTGAAGTGGCGGAAAACAGGGAAATGGAAGAGAAGACAGTTTTTGTCATCTCTGAATACTGCATGCAGCCAAATAAGAGGGTACGATTTCTACACTGAGAAAAAAGGAGGGAGGGAGCATATGCCAAATACATATACTATGGAGAACACAGTTTATTATGCATGTTGTCTGCTACTTCTAGCTAATGAAAAGATTTTGGATGACCACGTCCCTCTAACAATTTAGGTCTCAAAGAAAGTTAGCCCTGTCCAGCGCTGTTAGTATCAAGTGAACACGAGCTTAACCTACGTGTACAGCTCACCTGAAATTCAAATTTTTGGTTTTTTTCTATTACCATCTTCGGTGATTTTCATGCTGGCCTTAAATGTTTATTTCCATTTTTCTTATGGAAAATGCATTTTTTCACAAAAAAGTGTATTTTTCAGATGTAAATGTACATACATTTATCTCACCGACCCCGCAGGCAAAGACCTCTTGACTTTTATTTGAACATAGTCAACATTGAAACAAGGCTGATTTTTCACATTAAATAAATTACTACAACTAGTGTTGTCACATCTTAGGCTGTGTCCGAAATGGGCTTCCAGAGCTCCGGCTAGGTCTACTGTCTACGCGTCTCCACACATTTCCAATAGAGTGAAGACCTAGAACTAGCTCTAGACAAGAGATTCGAATGCAGCCATCGCTTCATGTACATCAATCTGTTATACATGTAGCTCAGTTAGAACACATATACATGTACAGTACATGTACCGGTGACTACATGTCGTCTGCTGACGGTGGGCTCATTACTTCATGTTGTCCATTGAAGTTGAGCATTTGTGGACGTACCGTACCTCTCAAACATCCATGTGCCATGGCAGCATATTATAGCAAAAATTGCTATGCGACTTTCAGGGACTTTGTAAAAAGTGAAGATGTGAAAAGAAATGTTGAACAAATTTGAAATAAATGGCTCGCAAGAGCTGTATTTGGTAAGTCCAACTACATGCATTTGTATATAAAATGGACACTAAGTTCGGCCGTGGTACATCATGTACATGCATCTTGCTGTATTAAAAAGCAGAAAATATGTGTACACGTACATGGTTCTAAGCACACTATCCACAAACTACAGGTCAGGGACAAACCATGACAATAATTCATGACTTTTACATACCCTATGGGCTTGGGCGCACTTTATGCAACCATGTACATGCATATGAATCAAAGAGGGTGCTGTCTACCATATCTACGCGTACACGTTATGTACTTATGTATGTACATGTAGCTCATCCCCAGAACTGTGGGATTCAACGTTCACCACGTTCCCATGCACAGTGGATGTGCAATTTAAAGTGAGCTGCCAAACCAAATTAAAACATGGGGCAGCACGGACATCCAGGTGTTTCACAAAATTGCGGGCAGCAACAACACTGTGCCAGTAAAACAAATGCAATGACTGAATGAGCACTCGCGCATGTGCTGATCAAAGAAAAAATTGTGTAATCCGATCCTCGGACTGGCTGGTGCATGTGTACGTTGCCATGGTCACTGTTTTTACCCCCATGCACATGATATACGCACACAGTTGGTTCAAGTGTTCCTGCATCCATATGGGCCTACACAATTTAAAGTTACATTTTATTTGTTCATGTTTAGAGTGACCTAGTAGTACTGTTGATTGTGTGGCCGTGTGGCCGACTACGCACTGAAGTGCCACGTGTACCCACACATATTAATATATGACACACAGGGTACAAGACCACTTTCACCACCTTACATGCCTACAAAATTAAATTCAATAAAAACATGAAACAAACCTCCTTTGGCTCCAATAAATGGTGCCAAATCTGCCAAGAATATAACAATAGTTATAGCCAAAAGAAACCAGTTGTCTTTTAACTTGTCGAAGACTGTCATTCTGGTGATTTCTAGCGACACCAACGAGAACACTTCCTATTAGCCAGCTGGGCCTCATCACTTTCTAACTACGATGTCAACACACTCACATAAAATAAATCTCTTACTTATTTTTTAGTCCAAAATGACGGTTTTAAGTAAAAGAAAAGAAAAGAAACGAAGAATTTAGTAGTTTTTGAGCATTTAGAATATTTTTTCTTCTGAATAAATAAGAACAAATTAAGAGGAGTAGTTCTCAATAGCGGATTAATATTTGTAACTGTTGTTGATAAAAGGTCAGACAAGATGGCGGAAAATTCGTCTGGGAAGAGACTGTCGATATCGTTTACTTTACCAATTTCATGCCAAATATGTCTTGGAAAGGTAATTAGTTTAAAGTTTCAAATATTTTATGAGGCAAAGAACATTTACATGTGAATTTTAGTACATGTTCTCCTGATTCCCCATAGTATTGCTAACAAACGTTAAGTTTGTTTATGAACCTGTAAAAGTGTAAGCCTATCTGAAATCCCACGAAGTTTCTTGGCATGCAGGCAGTGATACTGTTTAAAGGATTACCTCTGGAGGCCGGAATAACAGTAGCAGAAAAAAGTCATAAGAAGTGCCTGTGTGCGCAACGCGACGACGTTTTGGGGGTGATTTATATAATAATAATATTCTTTAATAAAAAAATACATCTTGAAAAAAAGTTTTTGGGGTGCGTTGTATACATGATCAGATGATGCTGCATTCATGTGTTTCACTTAGTTTCACGGACACAAAAATCGACTCCAGTTTGTGGGAGTGGGGTGGATGCAAAATGGGTCAACTCGTACCCGAAATGCTCGGGTTAACTCGTACCCAGGTCAGCTCGGACCCCAAAATTCGCACCCAAGTTAACTCTTAGTACCCAGGTCATTTCGTGCCCGAATAAACTCGTACCCAGGTTGGTTCGTACCCGAGTCAACTCGTACTCCCCTGCAGAGCATTTATAGGGCTTTGATGCTCACATTTATTGAACGCGTGTTCCTTTTACCAGTCGGATTACGTTGAAAATCCCCACCGTTTTCAGGACATAAAATGCACCTGACTACAGCGCGCACCCCCTGAACAGAAATGTTCCATAGACGCACCTCTCCATCCAGTCAGTGTCTTTGTCCATTTTAAATTTATGCATCCAAGTCTTGTTTTGTATGGCCTCATTAATTTGAATTATTAAAATCAGTGAATATACTCAGATCGAACATGTGTGGTTGATGTCAGCTTCTTGTTTGGCTTGATTAATTTGAATTAATAAAATCAGTGAATATGCTCTGATAGTATGGTTCAACCGTTGATGTCACAGCTTCTTTTGGGGAGAATATATAATAATTAAGTGCAAAAGGGGAAGAAAAATTATCGCATGTATCGAAAACAAAAACAAACAGAATTGTAATCATTGATAAAATTAAACCGTTCAGAGAAAAAAGGGCGGAAAAAAAGGTAATCCTCATTCTGGGTACATGTGCTAGTCGGCTGGGGTATGACTTGACTGGGGTACAATTTGACTGGAGAAGACTTGACTAGGGTATGACTTGACTGGGGTACAAGTTGACCAGGGTAAGACTTAACTCGAGTACGACTTAACTCGGGTACGAGCTGACCCATAATCGGGTGGACATCGGACCCCACTGTTCTGGGCGTAACTAACACGTGCGTTCAGCTGTTAAAATCACTCTCAGACTTTTGGGAGCGATTTTAATAGATGCACAACATACATGTACATGCATATGGAAAGGCACCTTTTATCTGTGTGGGCTCAGACTTCCTGACAGCATTTTCATGAGCACAAAATGTGCATGTACTGGTATGTATCGCGGCTCCTACAGTATATTATCGCAGTAACTCTGTTAATTATCGTGGTATCAGAAATTTTGAATTTTGCGTTGCCAGTGAGTTCCCCATCAGCAATATTCACCCAAGTAATCAATAATTTGTGGCCTGAGGAAAAGGTTTATTGAAACAGAGAGAAGAATTCTGCAAGTTTTGACAGTTACATTCCTGACGCCACCCGGCCCTTGGACATCCGTTGCTAAGTTCCCCAGCAACAGATTGATTACTATTATTGATTATTATTTGGCCAATATCGAAATGGCCAAAAGGCACATTTTAACTATGAAAATGCCAATTTTTTTCGCAGTCAAAATAAGGCTTTTGCACTGAAAAATCTTTTGCGTGCGTAATGCGCGCCCCCAATCTCCTTTACAATAGACTTTATCGGCTTTGTAATTAGTTGGATAAAAAATGATATCAAATGTAATTTAGACAAACAACAGTTTGGTTCTCTTGAAGACAACTCAGCTGCTCACTATTTGATTAAAATGTTGGATCAAATTCATCGTGATACTGATTCGGCCAAAAACTCTGCTGTTGTTGTTGCCACAGACTTCCAAGGCCTTCAATCGTGTGGACCACAATATTCTTATTCCTAAATTCATCGATTCCGGTGTTCGTAGATTTATCATTCCTTGGATTTGTAGCTTTCTTTCTGAGCCCACCCAGGCAGTCTCTTATCAAAATGAGATTTCTGAATTGTGGTCTATTCATGCTGGTATTCCGCAGGGCACGAAACTGGGACCTGTTGCCTTTTTAGTCACGTTATCAATGACGCTGGATCTAACTTTCCTGAAGTCAATTATGTATAACAGGTTTTGCCCTTACCCAACGTATATTAATAAGCACTGTATGCTCAGTGCTTGTCCGAGAGCTTGCGAAAAAAACCTC
>NW_019091363.1:1142980-1235657 GCF_001949145.1 Acanthaster planci
TGAATGAGAACTACTTGTAATTTTCTTGTTGTAGATTTTGTGTCCTATTTTAATTGTTTATAATTGTAATAGTGACATGTTAAAGAACTTAGTTTTGTTTAAAAATTTTAGGATTTTTCTAACTAGCGTTTTTTTCTGAGTAAATTCTTTCTTTAAGATTTTTTTTTTAGCAGTTGGTAATTTTTTGTGAATGTAAACTGGCCCACAATTCAGCCTCTGGGCTGTGACGGGAGAGTTAAAACAAATCATAACCATCGATCATACTTTTACCCTCCACGCCTGCGGCAATTAGCGAATAACTACATTGGCATTATTATCGTAATTTTTTTGCTTTCTAATCAATTTGAAGAATTTTCAATGGTTATTCAGAATTTGTAATATAAATTTTGAACGAAATACTGGTACATGTACATGTAGTTCAGGTCTAATGAGATGGTTATAACTCTCAGAGATTTAGAACACAGAAAGAAGACGATTTTAACAATTGTTTCAGACATCAATAAAAGAAAGAGTCCACCAAAAAAATGAAATTTGCGATACCCACATATTTATTATTCCTTCGGCAAAACACAAATTTAAGTAATAAGATGAATGTCATACATGTAGTTGTTGCTACCGGTTTGTTTAAGATTTATAGGATAAACACGTTCTGGTGAAAAAAATAAAGTCATTCCCTTTTTCTCTGTTCTTGTGCTGTAAAACCCCTATTACAGCTGCAAGGTCAAGAAATTCTGGGGGACGAGAGCCGTATTACGAGATTACGAGATTTGTTTGTTGCCCTCATCAACGCATTTGTTTACTCTTAGCACTCTTTCCGTGGAATTGAACTCCCCAAATGATGATTTTTATGCATAAACGTGACCAATGCTCTGCTAAATAAACATTTTACGTCCAAGCAATGGGATTGATCTTTAATATGTAAAAAGCCATGTCAGCAACAGTTGTTACATGTATTACTATTATTAATGTTCTACAGAATTCAAAAGTCACATTATGGCTGCTGTAAAGTTTTATAGCCACCACATTTCAGCAATGTACATGTACTGTATAGGAATAGATAGAGGGAATAAGACCATTTCAAACTGATGTCAAGTTTACATTGCTGCCTGACAAGATTCTTCAAATCTGACAGGATTTTAAATTTCACAGCTTTTTTTTACAAATTTCTTTCCCAAGTCGCTCTAAACTTGCACATAAACACCAAAACCGTGCACAACAGTGGTGCTCATGGCACAACATGGAGAATCGTTGTCAATACACGTACATCCTTCTCTCGTAGCTCCATATTAATAATGCAGTCGGAATTGGTCAGCACACTACCTGTACATTCATGTGGCAGTGTACTTCTATCTGTACTGTACTAGGTGAAATGCTGGTACCATGTGTGGTACATTTTGTACATGTGTGTATGAAATAATGAAGATTGGCCTCCGCATTGAAGGAAAGAAGTGGAATTGAATAAAGCCTCTTCCAAGTTAAATTTAAATAAAATCTTATACGCTCAGTTACCTGATTGCATAAACACAATCTGAATTGCCCAGACTAAAGACACCGTTGCTACATGTACATGTACACTGCACATGCATGTACATGTAGATGTATACCTGGTGATTTGGGGCAAGCTTTTGCATAGTGACCACCTTCTTTGGAGTGGACTGGTTCCTTTATTGTCCTTCATAGCCATTGGATGTACATTGTAGCAGTGCAGGGCAAAGCTTGCCATGATTCACAAGGTATAGCAGCACATTGTCTTTTGTATGGAGAATTCAAATTATGTTCATGTGAATTTAAAGAACTAAGTGTACCGGATTTATTCAAATTCAACTTGCCAAAAGCTCATTCCCAACCCCACTGATCATATTCAATATCTATTGGTGATCCGTTGAGTGTAGGAAATAATTTCATTTTACTTCACCAGTGAAGGTGAAAGAAAATAAATGCACATCCATGTACAAGTATCTCAAATACACCAACAAAACAGAAGAGTTATTCACTAAATCAACATGTTCTGATTTTAAACCTTAACCGTTTTTTTCTTTTCCAATTTCGGGTTCAGGTGAAACAGCCCATTGTGTGTTCCAACCATCATGTGTTCTGCAATGCCTGCATTGAGTTATGGTTACAGCATAACCAGCAATGTCCCACATGTCGCATCCCCATCACACCAGAGAACCCATGCAAACAGATCATTGGTCAGTATTAACATTTTTCATTTTTTTGAGGAGGGATACTGATTTTATTGTTTATGAGCTACTGGTAAATACATGCACTCATGGCTAGATCTAGAAAATATATGCACCTGTAAAAGACATGTCACCAAGGCATATTTTTTGCTTAGTTTTTCCTTCAAGAGCACATTTCCATGATAATAGTTGTGTCACACATTTTACACAGGAATTCCTGCCTGATTGAACTATTCCTGGCCGTACATTTACAGTACCAACCAGAAGAGGTTCGGCAGTGCCCAGAAGGAAAGTCTGGCAAACACTGAAATAACGGTACATTTGCAATGGAACTAGGGAACCACTATACGTGTGCAAACATACATGTAGAGGGCTTCTCCTACCCCAACCCTCACCTCTAGCCCTACTCCCACCCCCACTCTCAAACCCCCACCCCCATTAAAAGAATCAAAAACACCTTACTAAAATCCATGTGACTAGAATCATTGGGGGCTTAACTCTTTTGTGACTGATTGACAGAGTGCCCTTCCATTCAGACACTAGAACCTGGTAACTCCAGGTGTAAATTAGTGGAAGAGATGGATGCCTGGGTCGTAGAACTGTCTGTACTCTTGTTCAGTGGCAATTGTTGTGTTGGTGGTTGCAAGAGGTGTCTGTTGTACTGGTACAGTAGGTATGCAGACTTGATGAGTTGTAGAAATCATCTTTAACATCCACATTGTGGCCAGTCGGGGAGGCATCAAACCAACAGGAGAGAATCAGCTGAAAGTTACTGCTCAATCAACATTGACCAACCACTTGAATCGGCTAGTGTACGTGTATATTGCCTGTGTATAGTGAAAAATTTGTATTGGTATTGGACCTGTTGTACAAGCTGCTTTAATTGGCCAGCATACATGTACATGTGCATGCACTACCGGTAGCACATGTGCTTGTGCTTGGAGGATGTGGGTACCCCAAAACACATGGTCTACGGTACATGTACATGTATGTGTACATTATCCCTACCCTCAAGCAGGTGCATACCGGAGTATATGCTGCCACGCAGCTCAAATTACTGTGCCACTAATTATTGTCCATTATCCACACTTCCATGAAACATTTAAACGGATCCTTTTCTAATGAGGGAATCCATTATTGGAGTATCACTAGTGGTCACGCTCCTGTCAAGGTTAGACCAGCTTGGCACGCTGAACAGCTTACCACGTGGGGCTACATGTATGTACATGTACATGTAAACTTGGTAAAGTGGTTTATTTATTGTGATATGTGCCGGAACTGTATGATACATGTACAAAGGTTTTCCAGCATTGGTCAGTAAATGGGAGATGTCTACAGGTAATTGTGCGTGCAATATGATGAAGTGCTTTTAAGTTGATTAGAGAATAACGACCATGGGTACAGTACCCATGGTTCATACCACTGTGACTATAACTGAAACCATACCGTACTTACATGTATTGGTTTTACATAATGACACGAGCATGTACAGTGAATACAGACATGTAACAAAATAATTTGGGTTTTCAACAACTGACACACAAGCATGGAGTGGATACTTTTTGGAGAAAAATGTGTTAAACTTTAACCTGTTCTGCCCCTCAACACTTTTTCCAATATCGCTGCAGTGGATTTTTCAGGAGCTGGGCCTTTAGGAGTTTTAGAGTAACTCTTCACTGTTATTTTTACACCTACATGTACATGTACCCTGTATGCTGTGAAAATCAAACATACATTGTTTGGCCTGTGCCAGGTACCCGCCTATCGATATCAAAACCCGGTTCCATTTTTTCGGGCCGGATACCTGTAAGAAAAAAGTATAAATTTGGATCAAAAATCCATGTATAAAATGGCTGTGAACATAACACTGAAGGGCAGACTTGCTGAAAAATCACTCTGCCTCTGAAAACCCAGTCCCGCGGTCTTACATGTACATGTGTAACTGCAGTTCGGAGATTGACAGCTACTTTTATAACCCACTCCGCGGGTTGAACTACAGTTTTTTTTCGTCATTCCGGATTTTTCTTAGTTCATGGGAGTGAAAAAATATGATAAAACATCACAGGGCGATAGGCCATTCACTATGTGTGATTCCAAATACCTTTTTATATTGAACAGCCACATATAAACTGTTGCATCTAATGTTTGTTTAATCAAAATGACTTTTTGAGTTTCCGTTTGTAAAAATTGACTGAAAGCTTTTCCCCCTCCTTTCGAATCGTGCGGTGTTGCTTACACGCAAATTCATTGCGAACTCGGCTACACGGGCATAGCAAAAATGTATGTGACATAATGGGTCCATTAACTGTGAGACGCAGGGGAGAGTACTGTTGATAGCTTGCTGTACCGGTACATCTGAAAAGTCGAGTCAAAATTTACGAAATTTATACTTTTTAATTCATTGGAATTCTTATTTTTGAACTAGTTTTCTCAAGATTAAGAAATTCTTCATTAGTAAAGTCACTTTTTACAATGGTTCTGGCTGAAAATGGATTTGTGTAATACCTCTTATTCTTGCAAAAGTTTTGGCATGATCCGAAACCGATCCAGAACTAGGAAAGGGGTCGTCGTCACTTTTGTCAATCCTGTGAGTCCAAATTTAAAAGCTTAGATTTTGAAAATAATTTTGAGGTACATGTATCTCCAAAATACAAGGTTGACTACTGACTACATTTCACTTGACTATGAGGATTTTTGTAGCTGCAATCTCACTGAATAATTTTGGCGATCCAGAACTAGGGATACAACTGTACCAAATATATGAACAAGAGGCGGAAGGAATTCTGTGTTCTAAGGTGGCTACGCTGTACACTTGCATGACTGTATACTTTAACCCTGTTGGCCTAAATGAGATCTACATGTACTGGTATTTCTCTTAAATTTCCCATAAAGTAGTTTTGCCATTACAGCAATTTTTATCTTGGTATACTTTTTATGTGGACACCCTGTACGGTACATTAGACTGTTTGAAGTGTGTTGAAATTGGTACCCAATTTTTGAAACTTGTTTTATCATTTATGCAAAATGTTTAGTCAGTCAGAGAGAAAAGTTCATACATGTACATGTTTGCTGCTAAAAGAGCTTGATTATTCAGCGATTATTCATCCCTTCCACACATGTTTTACTTGTTTGTTTCTGCGGCGCATTAAACTGATCTGAGAAATTGTCCAATAAAACAGAAATACATAGATCAGTACATGTAGTATCCCTCTTCAGGAAACTCTTGTTTACAAAGGAATATACAAATGTACAATGTACCATATTTTTAGGTTTTCCATTTTTTGTAGTGTAACTAACCAGCATTGCATGTCTGATTACAGGTCACAGATCAGGTGTAATTAAGTTGGCCTTTGGCTGTGATTTATCAGGACTGATGACACCTGTATATATCCATGTACATTACATGTATGTACAGGTACATGTACATGTACCGATACCTGTATTAATAGTGAAGAATCTGCCTCATGATTTCAGTAATTTCTTTGTCTGTTAAAAGGACCGGTTTGTGTACATACATGTAATCATGTTCAAAAGTTATGAGCCACCTGCAGTTTTTTGTGAAGAGGTGCAGTACGTGCTGTGTACATCTCCATCTACAGGACAGCCATGAGTAGTGCAAGCTTTTTGTTACAGACCAGAATGATCTGATGAGCGCCTACACGGTTCTGTTTGTGTTGGGCATGTCATGTGTTCATCTGAATATTGCAGTTCACTAATCAGATGACTGGGATTTGTACATGTCCATGTATTCAGGTGTTGTTCAGAGGGTAACTTATTTAGTAAGGTTCATGTACCGTTCATTGTACCGGATCTCAGTGGAAACTGCTTGTGATTACATGAATTTAACTTCAGTAGGAACACGCACATGTACATGTACAGTACCAGGTACAACATGGGAAATGAAAAACCAACAGTTTGAAGTTGTGTGTCAGTTTGTTGGTTGAGGGAAGGTACAATATATTTTGCCTATTAAATGACTATAAGAATGTGTTATGGTCCATTTACCATAATGGGCATTAGGCTGAAGGTTATCCTCTAAGTGCACTACTCTAACTACTGTACATGTAGTATTCTATGGCCCTCCCCTGCCACCTGACAGGCAGTCAGTGATACTCAGCTTAGGACTTTACAGGCAAAAAGACTTGTCCAGGTACATGTACTGTACACGTTGTTCCTTGAAATCAACCCCAGGAACCATTAATTTTGCAAATACCCACTAGAACTCACTGTGCACTTAAGAGGATTGTTCAAATTTTGCCCCGATAAAAAATGCATGGCATTGACAGGGGATATGCTGTTGCGGGTACACGCACCACCCTTGAGTTTAACCTGTTCGTTTATCTGTTCGATCAGCTCACTAATAGTGAAGAAGGAGACACAGCTTGTGATGAGTAGTTGCTTTATATACCTCCCATCCATGATTCATGATTTGTTCGCTTAAGCGAGCCTCCAGTAATTCACATGAACGACCCATGTGTCTGCAAGAAGCGGCCATTATTCTTGACAATAAAAGTTTGAATGATTCAGAACCATTTTCGTCAGAGACAAAGCAAGATCGTTGTGTAAAGTATGCATTCTCATAAATGTATTAGGTGGCAATCCTTCCATTCTCCCCTCATAGCAATGTACGATAAATATTTAAGTTGGATTCCTTGAGTGCCAGAGTTAAAAAATAAACACCGGGTCTTGTGAATCATTAACACACCCAAGATCAATACTGTAGATTTTTTTATTCACTCCCTTCATTAATGTATAAATGTTTTCCCGCTAGCTTTTCCATAGCCATTTTGGTGCAATCTTGCAAGATTTATAGGTTTTGCTGACTTTGTTATAGGCTGTATGGATTGTGCTGCAGATCGTTTATAACTGAATGCGCTGCGTTGTCGCGTCACTTCCTCCAAGAGGAATGGCAGAGTGAGTTGCACCCTTTTTTAATTGGTGGAAATTACCGAAATCCAGAATGTTGCAATGTGACATTGTGCATGTGTTAGCCACTGTGGTTTAGGCTGTGAGAAACCTGCTACAATTCAGTTATCATGTGGATAGCACCTGATGCACTTCTCACAGATTTCAAGTCTCGTGTTGGATGGAGGATCCCATACCCTGCACTTTTGGATGCATACATACATGTACATGTACAGTACGTACCCACATCACTGTGTCGACAGATAATTTTTCAGTGGAGTATTGAGTGAGGAGGAGGAGTTGCTTATCATACACTCCATGCGTGTGTTCGTGAACTGGTTGCCTTGTGTGAACTGGTTGCCTTGTGTGAACTGGTTGCCTTGTGACATTGAGCTGCACTTGTGGATGCATCCGCGTAAATGGTCTACAGGTGCAAAGATTGTACATTGCTTGCCGCAGTTTTTATTTTTCTTTCTGAGTTTTCCAAGTACACTCACATACATACATGTATGTATGTCTCTTTAGGATACTGAGTTCCTTTATTGAATGTGGAGAAACCAGTAACATCTCCATGTGAGGGAATTATGCAATTGTAGGATGGCAAGGACGTACACTGTATGTGTGTGTAATAAGTTGTCTAATAACAAGCATTTTGGCATTTTTACCTCTGGAAATGGACATACATGTACAGTACAGGTACGGGTACATATGTGCAGATACTCACAATGGATGCACACAGCCCTTAACCACACACTGCCAGTCTTACTTTTGGTTAAACATTTCCACATCCAATAAAGGCAGGATATCAGGGCCAACTTTTGATATACATGTACATGTAGCCAAACACTGATTTGGAAGATTTTGTACGGTACTTGTACATGTGACGGTACTTCTTTCCGCAACCTCATACATGTACACACATGTACGGTAGCTTTTGACTTTTCCGGGGCACGTCCAGGAGCGATGTTTGCTGCCACAGCAGGCTGTGCACAGTGGCCAAGTTCAAGTGCAGCACATGTTCTGCTTCAGCAGGCTTGTGAGACTTGGTGTACGTGTACAACACAAATGGGGATGAGCTTGTTTTTAATGTGAGGCCGAGGTGAGTCAGGGTGCTCTTGACATTTTATCCCACCAGCTGTGCCTGTGGATGGGGCGTACAGGGTGCAGTCAGACATGAATCCCTACTCAAAATGCTTATAATACCCCATGCTTCGTGCAGTACCTGTTGCAAGGGCATTTTTTGGACCAGCCCCCTCTGATACGAATTCAACTGACACTGCTTGGTGTTTGATGTCCTGCACTGGTTGCCTGCTGTTGGTGTCTTTTGAGAATGATGAGGTCGGGTCGTTACACATGTAAATTCAGGGTCCAAAAAGTGTGACATTTTTGTGTCCCTTGGCCTGTGTAATTTGATATGGAAATACATGTACCATTGAAATTGATTTCAAACTACATATATATTTATTTATTTGGCTGGTAAATTACATTAATTCATCACTCTTGAAAATGAGAAAATGTGTTCTGAACTTACAAATTCATACACTGTACATGTATACATGTATGTCAGATGCAACAGGGACACGAGAACATTAGCCCTTAATTTATAGAATGGCCCAGTCAGTATTTCTTAGAGACGCCTTCTCCTTCCTTGCGTTGACATACCGTACTAGTAAGATTATAGTCAGTACATGTACATACACTGCATGTGTACATGTACATGTATACTGGTAGGCCTACTGATGGTACTAATTCCATGTGCACATTCTGTACATGTGCATGATGTACATGTACATGCACATGTACCGGTACATCTACATCTACATGTATTTCACCAGAGTAATACATGTTTTAGGATTTTGTCTGCTGAAGTCTATGCTTGCTTTCTCCTTATTCCGCTTCCTCCTCTTGAAGGACAAATGTACTGTAGATTTTTCTTGAAATGTTAGGCAGGTGTGCAAAGCAAATATCCTGAAAATTACCTGAAATGAAATTGTGCTTTCCTAGTTCCATGTACATGTAAGTGCTGCATTTTGTACACTTAGTTCTTTAATTCTACTTGTACAATTTCCAGTGTACCTTTTCCATGTATAAATTTATTATTGCCCTGGGCATGCACTCAACAACCAAAAAGCTTAACTCTTTCAGATGCCTGTAGTGATTTGTTCCTACATCGGCCAATATCTACATGTACATTGATACCTACCGTACATGTAATTCCAACTAAACACAGGGGTGTGAGAATTCAGCTTTTTGTGTAGATGTTGACTCTAAATTTCAGCTTTTTTGTACATTTGGTCTGTACAAAAGTATGGAAACATTTTACATTTCAGCTTTTTGCCGGCTGTTTTCAGCTTTAATTTTAAGTGGCCACTCACAATCCTGTAAACAATCAAAGGAATGTACATGTATGATTACATTTCTTATTTCTTGCTAAACGGTTCTGCCTGCAATTTACTTCAGGTGCCTAGAGTTTCAGTAGAAAGATCTGATTCAGCCCCGAACCTCATCCATTGTCTACTCTAACATGATTACTTCTACAATGTACAAATCCCGGTGTCTGCATCGTCTATCGTGTGCCAGCAGATTGGGATTCTCTTCTGCAGCAGTTGAATGCATTTGATCCATTGTTTTCGGCCCTCAGGTGGACCAAATCAGGAGAATGAGAGTGATTCCTACATGTCGAGTCCTGCCCTTCGTCGAGCAAGGTTTGACATACTCTACCAAGACTGTGAGGTACATGTATGCGCACATGTTACTCTTAAAGTTCTGTACTTTTCACCTCATTCTGTGCGGTTTTGCCCTCTCATCTTTGTAGTGAAAAGGCAAGGTGTCATTTCCTTGCTGCTACTTTGTAATTTTCCAAATTCTCTGGAGCCTGTTCAAATGTTTGGGGGGGGGTTTGACAAAAAGACCCAAGATTTCTCTTGGTTCTGGTCTGATTATGTTAATTTCAAACGTGCTGAAGAATGCAGCCCTTGAAGTGTACAGACTATATGTACAGACTGAAAGTTGAAAACCCGAATTAGAGATGTCTGCGAATGTAATGATTTTCCCCAATACTTTTCAGTCTGCATCTGAGAAGGAATTTTTTGTCGCCTTCTGTCACTGACATTGTCCAATGATGTACACGCCGTATTCTCGCAGTAAAAACATTGTCTTTGAAAACATTGTCTTGAGAGAGTATGTACAGTCCATGTAGATCCTAGATGAATAAAGTACGTAATGTCATGAATACGTTTTCTCCTGCGTACTAATAGAATGAAATCAAACGGCTTCAGGAAGAAAATGGAGCCCTCAAGAACACAAACAGCCAACTTCGTGAACAGCTTGCAGACACAACAAAATTCCTTGTGTCCCAGTCAGAGCGGGCCACTAGTGCCACGAGTGTGACACCTGCCCCTGTCTCATCAAACCCAAGGGGTAATGTGTGTTCGGATTTGTCTCTGCCGTCCCCCCGATCCTCTCCATCCGCCTCCAAGCTGAAAGGCAAAGGGAGAGTGGTGGAGGCGGACCAGCCCTCCTCATCGCTGGGAACGAAACGAGCTCGGCACAGCAAGCCCACCCCCAGCCAGCAGGATCGGACCAACGGGTTGGAGTCGTGCGACAGCGGGCCGGACAACGGGGAAGTCCTGGCTGTGCTCAGGTCAAAGCTGAAGCAAGCCACTGCCACCCATGAGAAAATAAAGCAGGACATGGACAAGTTGAAGGAGGTACAGTAACATGAATTCATTTTGTCTTCTTTTTTTCTTGTTCACCTCAAACTCTCAACGCAGTCGTTCAAGAGCAGCATTGTGTTTCAACAGTTCAGATTGATTGTGGGAGCTATGCAACTGTACATGTACATGTACACTGTGAGTTTGAAGTCAACATTCAATTATTTGTCATTGATTTCGGCTAGTTTAGAAGTGGATAATTCAGTAATATGAGAACACATCAGGCAGCAATTGTTGGCTATATCGGTACATGTACGCATTGTAAACAAGACATGCATGTTTGATAAACCTTTACATTTATACACAGGTACATGTACATGAAACAAAGGCTGGATACCAACTGTTCTTTTAAATGTCAAGGCTACATGTGGATCGTGCTCTGCACATGCCATCTGAAGTCACAGGCTTCATTACAAATGAGATTCTCTGCACATGCTTTGTAGGAAAATGTGTAAACCCCCATCCAATAATACCGACATTACCGGCAAGCACGCGAACCTTTTGGTGGCTTCTTTCAAATTTGCACTTTAGGGGCTGTTTGGACGTGCCGGCTAAAATGTGGGTGATGACGAATGACATGATGAAATTCTCATTACATTCATGTAGCAGTACCAACCCATTATTTCTTTGGCAATCATAATAATTACCCTGTACATCAAAGCAGTCTTCTTTTAATATAATTCATGTAATTGATGATTTATTTTGTAATATCGATGCACAGTCGTCCTTCCAAAAAGTCAACATCCGTGACTGAACAATACTCTTCTTTTTGTTGAAGGACTGGGCAGATTTCCATTTTGACTGTGTCTTGTGCCTGTTCAGCCCAAACCAAACCAAACTGAAGCCAATCAATCATGGCAACTTGTGTTTATTTTTAATACATAACTTTAGTATCTTGGTTAAATTTGACTACAGTACATTTCCATGATTTGAAATGTTAAGTCTAATGTTTAGTGTGCCCTCCTTTATTTCTGATTACTTAGACTAGCTTATTTTACCCAAGCTGCCTTACAGACAAAGTGTCATATAAGACCTGCGTTTGCAAAAATTTCAGTCAAATGGGTATACATCTACACTGATATTATGCACCACTGTAAAAAAATGAGACAATGTAATGCAGGCCCTGTGACAGAAATACCAATAAAATTCCAGGTGGTCTTAAACTTTTGTAAATGACTGTACATGTAAGTGGGTGGCGTAAATTGTGACAACGCTTTTAATGGCAAAAAAAAATCCCCAAGACAGAAAGTTGTTTGCTTCATTATTATTGCTGGTGTTACTGTTCTTTTAAAAAGAAGAATGTTATTGTGCATTAAGGCAAACAAGAACCAGTCGTAGAGTGTGAACACAGTGTTGAACACAGTGTTGTCCACAGCCTAAAATTATAGCAGGGTGGCACACAGTGTGAGTGCAGAGCGTGAAGCCATTACGGTGTGGGGTTCGGGGCCCTTGGGAAACTTTGGATTCTAGATGCTCTGTGGTGCAGTAGGAGGTACCGGGTATTTCCTGGGCACTTTCTTCTGACTCCTTGAATCAAATTTGCTAGTGGTAACAATTTGAAATGAAGGCAAGATTGTTTTTCGGAAGGTCATCAAAAGTTGATTTTTCATCCTGGGCATTTTCTTTTTTTTACTGATCAGAACTCGCCATCAAGTGAGTGGTTCAGGGGTTACATGTACCAGTACGTATGTTGGCACAGCGCAAGTAAATGATGTACCGGTACAATCGCTTCCCTAATTCCGGATCTCAAAAATAACTCCATGGTCAGATTCAAGCAACAAAATCCTATAATTCCGGTGAAATATGATTAGTAATCCACCTCGTGTATTGGTTAAACTACATGTACAACAGTTTTTTTTCAAATCTAAGCTTTAATGTAGACTTACAGGATTGTCAAAATTGACAACACTTTTTCTGGTTCTTAATCGGTTTAACCAGTTCCAAATAGCGACAGTTTTTTTTCTCGTATAATAAGTAACCATGCAAAATATCCATTTTCAGCCAGAGCCACTGTAGCAAGCTGATTTTCTAAATAACAATTTCTTGATTTTTGTGGAAATTTTTTTATAAGTAACAATTTCAGTGAAATAACAAGTGAAACTTGTGTAAATTTTGACTCGAGTTTTTCAGCTGCTCTGCAAGCAATCAGTGACTATTCCCCGCGCTGCACAGTTAATGAACCCATTACATCACATACATGTACATTTTGGTTCACAGTGTACACTGTACATGTACGTGTGTTCACTTACGGTGTAATCCACAACTAGGAAAAATATGTATTTACGTGTAGTTTTTTTGCCTGTTTATAATAAAAAAAACCTGAAACTCCAAAGGTCATTTTGATTGAACATACATTAGAGACAACAGTTTATACATGTAGGACTGTTACCGGTAAATAGGAAAATTATACCTACAGTGTATCACCCTGTATGTTTTGGTCAATTTTTTGGCTCTCGTGATATTTGACGAACCGTTCAAAAATGTCAAAGTTTGAAATGGAAATCTAGTTGGCAGAAAATATTTCTTTTTGAGACGTTTTCTGAAAACAAAACTTTGTACAAGAAAATGTTTTACCTTTACTGAACTTGTTTGAGAATGCAGAACACAAAAGAAGTAGTTTTAGAAGCAGAAGAAAATACATTTTATTTTAGGCGATCCGGATCTAGGAAAAATCTTGAACTACATGTAGGAAATTGGCTGTATTTTCCAAGAAAAAAAATGCATTTGAGGTATTAGTTTTTGACTCGACAAAATGAAGATGCTATGACTGGGAGATTGAAACCAGTCCAGAATTTTGTGCTTATGTAATATACTGCATCAGGCTTTGATCACAACAATGCAAAATGTTATACTGTTGTGCTGAATAATGCTGGGAAACTCATCATGTGCCTTCCATGAAGTGCAGTAAACTTCTTTGCATTTACATAAACTATAATGAAGACGGTGGAGAACAGGGAAAATCCAATAGAAAAAATAGCAGGGCGGTGAGAACTTTAGCAGGGCTGCAAAACTTAAGTGGGGCAGTCTAAAATTTTGGCAGGGCGACCCACCCTGCTAAAACCCCTTGTGGAGAACACACTTGCAGGAACAGTTGTGAAATCATAACAGGGCTATCTGCAAATCATTAAACATGTTTGCAGAGAAATGGAGCATGCAGACATACAGTACATGTACTGGTACATGTGTACCGTTGACTCAGGAAGCACACCCGAGTGTACCAGTAGTCAAGCGGACCACTCAACTCAATTATTTTTTATTGGGGCGTAATTTTCTCTCCAAACGTACATGTATATACTTGCACTTGTTGCAGTGTTGGGCTGTGACTGTAGGAAGGCAGAGGCCATTTCTGTATTGATAGAGCCAGAAGGGGTTTCCCCAATTAAAGAGCCTGCGGCAATTTATAGACATACACTGTAGGGTTACTGCTCAGGCTGTACTATCCGTAGGGTGTATGTATGTATTCTTCAGGCCAGCATGTACATGTACATGTAAGCTTTCAATGCAGACCAGAATCTGACAGGTACACCTTTTGTATTAATGCCTCATGGGGAAATGTTTCATTCCAGTCCAATGTGCCTCCCCGGGGTTACTCAAACTGGGCATTCTTCAGTGAAATCAGCCTGCATAAAAGCAGTCAAACTTTTTCTACTTTATTTACTCGCAGTCTAACCTTCTGGATCACTTCATGCCGGAAATAAAAAAAAAAGTTCAGTAGATGAGAGCTGCGGTGATGGTGTTGCAATCATTTCTACCCTAGTCTCACTGGGAGAATAATCCCCTCATTTATTTTATGAATCGGGTGATACGACAAATTAATTAGGAATTAATTATTGATTTCTCCCACACGCACCCCTCCCCATCTTTCCAATTTGTGATGCATTGCCACATCATATCTCTGTATGTGAGCAGTAACTGGAACCTGCCTGATAAATTGGGTGATCTTGCTAATTGTTGGAAGATATCCTGCAGGCCATTTGTCTGTTTCCTCACCGGGGGGGGGGGGAACTGTAGCTCGGAATATCCCCAGAGATAGCTAATGACCAGATGCTTGGCCTCTTCTCGTTTTGCCAGTGGCGGTGGCAATTATTTTGATTCACATATTTCATTACGAGGATCAGGGTGAACATGCATGGATATAAACCGGTACCAGTATGCTGAGATAGAAATGGAAGGGCAGTCGATTCACACATTTGCATTTGGCAGGAAATGCCAAACAAAAGGCCTGGACAGAGACCCCAGCCATGCCAACTTGTTCCTTATGTTTTCCAGACTTTTTCTTATCTGTTTTTTTTTTTGTGTGTGTCCATTGGAACTTGATTTATCAGTACGGGCATAGCTTTAAAAAGGGAAATCATGGTTTTATCATTAGAAGTATGATAGCCTGTTTAGACTAATACAATGTGCATTTAATCAGTGGCCGTGAAAAAAATAATGAAAATTTGGAAAATTGTGTGTTGAAGTACTGTAGATCGTTTGTAGAATTCCATCTTGCCTATTAAATGAGTTTTGCTTTGAAATGACAGTGGCATGGTCCAACTCTGTTTCAAGTACAAGTGAAAGATGTGCTTGTGAAAGTTATCGAAGATGACTTACCCATACACTGAAGAACACGTCTTCACGTAGTGCATGTGTATAATGTACATGTAGGTGCCACTGCCAGTAAATACTCAAGTTGTTACACCTCATATTTCCAGGACCTCACCAAGGTTGATTTTAAGCAACAGCAACTACATGTATTTTGAGTTTATTCACAGAAGCTTTCTTTGTATGCAGGAAAAGATTGTAACACCTGTCAAAGCTGCAAACAATGCCAGAGGTTGTGTGGGGATGAGATTAATTGCCAGGATTTGTGCTGCTTTCCTGATATTTCAAACAATCTCATTCAAAATCAGGATAATCGTCAATGTGCCATTAGGGTGTACCAAACATGGGTGCCTTTAGGGAAGTACCAATTAATGCAGACCATAGAGGCTACGCTGCTGTAGGGGCACTCAAAAGCTATGGTAACTATTTCGTGGATTTTTCCATTCTCTTCCAATCTCACCCCTGGCGGTGGGATGATCTTCCCCAAATCTCCTGCAGATTCTGCATTCTTTTAAAACACAGTACACACAGTTATGAGTATACATGTACCCGTGGTCATCAAAGTTGAGTATACTGGTGTAAGCAAAATAATGTCAGCTCTTTTATAATATTCTGGGGTACTGCACCAAATGTGAGTACAGTTGATACAAGTACAGTTACTAACTGCTAGACTTTCTGATTGAAGTTGACTCTTATGGAGCAAATTTTAATCAGTCATAAATATACGGTAGAAATGAAAGATTTTCTTGCATGGCTAATACTACATGTATGGGGGAATGTTTTGATTTGAATATAAAAACCCTATATTGACAATTCCCTGGAAAATATACTGGGATGCATTGAGCAAGATAATACCGTCTTCATCCTATTGTCCCAAAACATTTACCAACAAAATATGTTCATCAACAAAAGTTTTTTTCATTTACTTTGTAGCCTGAAAGAAAGGAAGCCACGATAGATGAGTTACGTACATGTACTGTACATGTATACTAATCCATATTTCCATTTCTGTCATACCCATTAATTACCTGTCTCTGTGTGTCTGTTTTGGTTCTTCAACACAGAAAAATGCTAAGCTGAGTGCAGATAACCGGGCGCTGTTGACCGAGAATGGCCGATTGAAACAGGCTGCTGCCATCCGTTCGCCACGCAAGTAAGTCATTCCAGCACCAGTACAGTATTTCAATACAAAAGAAAGTTTGGCACTTGCTTCAGAGGAAGAAACGTCAGCCTTCCTCCTATTTCATTAAAAGTAAGATATCATTGTTGAGTTTTTGTTAAAAAGTTCTGAGCTACACAAAAGGATCCCAGCTGATAAGACTCAGTGGAAACGATATTCATCAGCATTTTCTGCATTTTTTTCTGCACTTTGTACAGTCCATTGCCTTACATTGGTCACACAGTTTTTGTGTGGAAGGGATAATGCTTGCTTTTGTCCAAGTTGTATAACTGTGGATTTCCATATCTACATGTATGTCTATCACAAAGCATACGAAAGCCAATGAGTACAGGTATGCATAGTGCTTTCTTTTCCACCTGCAGTTGGTTATGGAAGATGAATTACAGGATAAGCAGGGTCTCCTTAGCCTGGAGTTTTTCATGGTCAAAGTGATGAAAATAATGGGTGCCATGAGAAATGATGGGGAGGGACCGGATGAACAGTCTGACTGGAAACGTGTAAGATTCCATTTGCTCAGACCACAAGAAAAGATGAAAAGGGAAACTTTTCAAAGTTCCCCATGCCTGGAGTGGAACACCCACTCTTCACACATACAAGTTACATGTACATGTATATATGCTGTACTGGTATGGTACATGTACATGTACCGGTATGTATATGTACATGTAGCAGTGTATGGTCATTCGCACCACACCCTCGGAGGAGCTCTGTCCATGTATCGGTACTTGTACCATATACCTTTTGGAGTCTCTCGTGTGCTTCTCTACTTGAGAGAAAAGGTTTTCTGAACCACAGTTTTCATCAGGACAGGTGAAGTCAAGTCTTTTGTGGAAGGGATCCATGTACACGTGTAGTATTGAATCCTTCGCTGATCTTTGTATTGTGTGTCAACATGTTTTGTGCGCACCTGCTGATGTACTGACCAATTAACAAAGGGTTACCTGATATACTGCTAAATTTTTTAAAGGTGCCACCATTAAAGGTGCCACCATGAATGGCGCCGCTCTTTTTGGACAGGCTATACTAGTGGCGTATTGATGGGAAGCGCCACCTGAAATATTCATATCTGAGTGACAGTTAACAGTCCGTTTTAAAAATTTCAACACACCATTATCTCCTCTCAGACAGAAGATGGTCGGTCAGTTTTTATTATTTGATGAGCTGGGGAACAATGGATGAAGTACAAAAGAGGATGGTTAAAATTTCATCCTGCTCATCAAGGCAGGGGGGCTGATGAATAAATAAAGAGCCATCTCCATGGTAATCGCTGAACACCAAACTAGGGATGCGTGGAGGAAGTAAGACCACAACAAAGTTTGGGTATTGATTGGACCAATTTATTATTTAGTTTTCAGGAGCCGCCGCCAAAGAAACTAGGCAAAGGTATCAGTCAGGATGGAGAAAACATTTACAACAGAACCAAACCAGAAGGGCTGGTTAATAATTTAGTTCAATTTGTACTTTGTTTAGAAACTAGAACAGTTGTCTGCAAAAAGTATGCACGTACATGTACAAGCCTTGCATTGGTTTTGATATTCAGTGTACATGTACTGGTAACTGCAGGGTACATGTACATTTAGACCGAAGATTATTTTGAAGAGGATGAAAAGATCAACAAAACTACCCCTCCAGAACTGAAGTAGTATTCACATGTACGTTAAGTCTCAAAGTCTTTCCATAAAGCTGGTCATTTAATTTTTGACATGTGTCCAGTATGTTCTGGAAAAATACTGGACTGGCCCGGGCCTCACTGAAATGTTACTGATTTTATGTACATGTACTTCAGAACATGTAATGTGCATGTACATGTGCCAGAATACGTGGGTTCTTTCTCACAAGGGGGGCCCAATGGCAAACGTACAGGTACATACATGTACATGTACACGTACACTGTACATGTACATGCAATAGTACGGTACAGATTGGAGGGCTGTTAAATCATGGAGGAAGGACACAGAAGGAGTTACATGTACAACTCTGGCACATCAAGGTGCTCGATGATCATTGCTGCCCGGTCAGATAAACAATAGTAGACATTCCATAAATGCCTGATTACTGCCTGCAGCTTAGCCGGACAAGTTGGGCCAGTAATATCATAACAATATTTGTGGTATTTTCTTTGGAATTAACTACAACCTATCACCTATCGCAGTGACCAGGAAACAGAAAGAAAAAATATCTGACATTAGATTTACTTTTGTCGTTTGAATAAATTTTTAAGGATTTTGATGCCCTGCTCCATTATCCATGCATATGTTTGTAATTTTTTTTTGTCACTCCAAAACATGAGTTTTCAAAGTCTTTGTACGAGTTTGGCTAAGACTGGCTAACAACATGTTGAACATCACAGGACAGTTAAGTTCACAAAAAACCCAAAATGAGCTGTTTCATCACAGGGAGTGATTGTGAGGTCTCATAAAATACCTTTTGGTGTAAATTCCGTAGTAAAAATGATTCAAACAAAACGCCAAATCTTACAAACAGCTTGGCTTTTTATTCCCAAAAGATGTCCAGAAGAAAGCATTTGATAAGGGCAACAACTGCACATGAACACTTCAGGTACACAGCAGCTGCGCAAGCACTAAATTTGATGTTGTTGTCAGATCATATCAAGCACCAACGATGGCACGAATATTCAACTTCCTATACTGCAGTACACAACGTTTTAGGGATGCAAATTACCAACAAAAAATTGCGGCAATGATCATTGGGTACAAAAAGGGGGCTTATGGTTGCAAAACAGGTGGTGAGTAGCAAGCATTGACTGCGCTCTGGCTATGGACATACCGGGCATGCCAGAAAGCGGTAATTGGCCAGATGTTTTAGCCCGGGCAGTTCCAAACTCCTTCTGTGTCCTTCCTCCATGGTTAAATAAACTGCGAGAGTGAAGTTTTTCATTACTTGGAGGAGATTATAAAATGTTATAATGACTACCGCACTAGAGCGAAAGCTACACATTTGTTTGCTATTGCGAATCTTTGAAAGACAAAATACATGTTGTCATAGATTCATCATTTTGAAAAAAGCAGGACACAAGTACATGTAAATGTACTGTACATGTACTGTACGGTACCTAGATTTTAATTTTGATGGGTTCTGAAGCGTGTGGTGTTGAAAGAAATAATATTTCATGTCCAACAGGTAAGTTTACCAGTATAATTGATTGTTCTCAATTTACAAGTGTGTTACACCAAGTTCTGTAAGTACCTGTACATGCACACTTGCCTGACAAAATGCCAGAAACATTGAGTATCCCACCCCAACTTCTTGTACCCTAGTTAGTTTAATACAGTACATACATGTACATGTACATTTGAAACCACAGTATAAATTCTGATATTTTGGGCCCTGAGCGGTACCAAGAGAGAGCTCTGTATTCGTAGTAGCGGAGGCCCTTTTGGTGGGAACTGCACTTCACTGGTCCAGGAACGACTAGGAAATGCATGTGTTGCAGTCACATGGCTACGGACTACATGTACATGCGCACTAGTACTCCTCACCGACATGGCTCTTTTCAACCTATGAGGGAGTGCCTCTGCTCAAGGTGGACAGTTGTGAGCATTGAAGTCCTGCTCAAACCTCTTGTGCCTGAAGTGTTTCACCTTTGCTGCACACAAATTGAAGCAGTGACAGACACTTATCATTTATTTCAGTGAACTTCATGTGTTCCCAAAGGCAACTAAGCTTACAGTAGGGCAGGACACCAGTTTTCCGATTTTGGCCTGGATGTCCTAGTTACATGTGGGACCTCCTTGAAAACGGCCCATGCAAACACATTTCAGATACCGTGCATACATAGTGTGCACATACAGTGTACCTGAATGCATGAATGTCTACGCCCACATAGCACACTAATTATGAGAAACAGTTTTAGCAAAAAATTTCATCAATTGCTGAGACCAGACTAGGGAGGCCATGGGAGACATTGCAGTTGTTGCAAGTAGCAATGAATGTACGCTTCATTGGGTCACCATGTTAGCCCAAACACGGGCAGAGGAGATCAATAAACTAACCATATTAATTAGTTATTGTTTATAATCAACATTTAGCAAACTTAATTGACTTTCACATTTGGGAGTTTTTGGCTTTAGAGATCTTTTAATTTTTTCACGATGGGAAGTAAGCAAATGAGGTCTAATTAAGAGCAAGTAAATTAACATTGAAAAGTTTATCATTTTGTGTTACGGTACATTTAGAGGATCCAGTGTTGGCAGGAAGTGACCATGCTTCAGTAATGCAGCATTGTGGCCTTGTCAGTTTGACTTTCAAAATGGAAAGCACAATTTCTGTTCTTTAACTTGATTGGGAATTTCTTTTTTATTTTTATATTTTACTTTTACAAAGGCACGCTAACAGACAAATAGGAATTTAATCTGGTTGAAGTGGGAACTGCTAGATTTCTTCCGAATGCACTCTCTCAACTCGGACAGTTTCTGATTAAATATTTCAGACAGTTTTTGTAGGGGTGTGGATTGTTTTCATTTTTATTGTGGTGCAGGGCAGCTTAATGCAGCGTCGTTTAATTTGAGTATCACTTCAAAAACAGCAAGTAGCCACCCTAGGGCCATGAGCTTGACTTCTCGATCAATGCCGGGGCAAGCCATATATCGTTTGATCGCACCACACCGATCCATCCCAACAATAACTGGGGGGGGGATGCAGCTGTGGTGGGGAAAGAGACCCCGCTGCTGTGAAACAATTATCAACGGGGAACCGGGGACAATTAGATCAATTAGCCATTTGATGGGAATTAAATGCCAGAGGGACACTGACCAAGGTCACGGTGATGTGAGAAGTTGGCGAGCGGTAGACAGCTGCAAGATATACAGCACTCATTGATTGGGGCATAGTCAAAAAAGTACGCCATGCATGTACGTGCATATGCTGCTTGTTAGTCATCCAGAGTCAAGCAGGAAATGTGTTTCTGTAGGATATGAATCAAATGAATTATTTAAGCTACGGTATCGTTGCATGTGTTATGATAATTGTGCTGTGTTTAAATGTTGTGCATAAAAAGGCAAAGCAGAAATACTCATTCAGTTTCAATTTACAGATTTTTCCTGATTGAATGTTTCATTTATATTTTAAATTATTTAAAAGAGGGATATTTTTAATTTTTTCCTCAGAAAGGTTTCTGAAAGTGTGCATGATGATTTACCCTGGAGCTGTTGTAGATTGATATTAACGACGTTTCCAAGTGTGTGAAACAAAAAATTTGCAGATTTGCTAATGACCCCAGAAGCCTTTTAAAAACCCAAGCAGTGCCAGGAAGAAGGAAAACACCTGCTCGACTTATTTCCCCCCTGAGAAAGTGTCACTCTTTAGGGGAGAGATGGCCCCACAAAATTTGCCACACATTCAACTGTAGTAAAGTTTGGTCTTATTTTCATGTGCGCATGCTATAAACAAAAAATCAGCCACTTTCAAACAAGAACAAGTCTTGCTTAATGGAATTTGAACAGTGCCATGCAGGCTCATCTCGTGCCTTCCAGTAATGGTATCATTACCCCTATCCAAAGTATTCTTGATTTGGGAGGTGTTACTGTCAACTTGATCTACAGTGCAGTACCCGATTTATGAAATTTTAATCGTCGTGAAGCACACTGGTTCACACCTCAGTCCTGGTCATCTGTTTTCACTGAGCAGTGGTGTCGGAACAACAGGCATCCATATTTTAAACACATGTGGCATTTTGCTGGTCGCAATGTGCCAAACATCAAGTTTGTATAAATTTTGCAGTGTACCTGCTCTGCTCTTCATGTTCTCTGATCTGCTCAGGGTACACATGTCACTATGGGCAGCTAGGCGTTCATATTTCAACCTGTCTCATCACTTTGATCTGTCTGAAAGCAAAGCACCAAAAGTTGACGTTGGGGAGTTCTTAAAAGAGTGTAAATGTACATGCACATGTAGAAAGCATCTATTTTGAGAGAAAGTTGTACAAAGGCCTGCAACACAAACTCTAATTTTTCACATTTTAAGAGTTCTTTGTACATGTAGAGATTATTCTCTAGGGGTGTAATTTCATTTACCTGTACAAGAACTGGGTCTTTGAAGGGTTTGGCTCGGTAGTTTTGATTCTGTGTTTCCATGCTGTTGAGTTTAGCGGTCTATGTCCCACTGTCACTAACGGCTGACATAAAGGATGTAATTGTTTCTGTTAGTCTTTTTGTCTCAGTGGTTGTAGTTTCAGGTACAATATACATGTATCTTCAACCATTGGTATTTGGAGTTGAAAATAGTTTGAATAAATCAAATAATGCAGCATGCTGTGGTTGGTGTATTTCTGGACTATTTCTGGAAAGTGGCTTGTTGAGCCAGTACTTTATCTCCCGCACCGTACCGGTAGTTGTGGGAACTTGTCCCCTGAATGCAGTGAATGCCTACCCAATTACCCATGTACTACTACAAGTAGCTTTGTCTCTCAGGTATTGGTGTATAGGTGTGGCTACAATGTAAGGCCTACGTGTGCATACATAGACATGTACATCAGTACTGTCCCGATTCAGATGGTAAATAATAGGACATCAAGTTTTAAATTCTGTTAATTAGTGAGTCTTTGAAATTTTCAAAGACCAAACATAGCTACATTTTAAAAAAGCTGAATTTTTTCCCAGCCAATTATCTGTTTTTTCCTTCAAACTCGATGAGAATCAGAGTGCCTGAGTAACTAAGAGTAATGCCAGTGTTGTATGATCAAAATACAAACATGAAAAACAAACCATTCTATGGACTTGACCACTGCAAGTCACATCACATGGAGTAGGGAAAACGGGGCAGTTGCATCCAATGTGTCAGCAAAGTTCCCAGACCTGTTAGGTTGCTTCTTTCCCTGTTTTTTTTTCTTCTACCCTCTTGTCACCTTCCTGTACATCTGTAATCCTCTTTGGAGGATCCTTGCCCAGATGGGCTGTGAAGAATTCATGCTGGTGTCTTCCCTCGCAGTCACAAATTCTGGAATCCCCATCTTTAAAGATGAGTCGAGGGAGGGGGGGTTGCTCAAAAATTCATGAGACAACAAGTGTTGGCAGCGGCACATCAGAGGGGAGAGGACAGGTTTGGAATCAGGGGATCAGTTTGCAAGATGGCCGTGCCACTTTGTCAACGTCCAAACTGGGAGAAGAGATGGGAAATATTGGAAGGAGGAATTTACATACATGAGTTGTAGACCTGGGTAATTACTCCTGTGTGTGCTCTGGGCATGTACATGTACATAAACCAATATTTACAGTTTAGCCTCTGGTCAGAGCTTTCAAGCTTACGTGTGCTTTACTGACATCATTGGCACTATTTACATGTAAAAATAACTGTTGTTTGAGGTTGCTTGGACTGACTCATATCAGGCCAGAAATTCTGCAGCAAGTACATTTTTGTGCCAAGTAGGCTGTATTGTTGTAAGCAGCAACAGACCTTTAAAATGCATGTAATTTAAGATTCTCTGCCTCCTGTCCCCAGTGCCCTACTACCGGTATTAATTCTTGTTTGTTTAATCTCCCTCATAATCTTGAATTTTTAACCCTAACAGTCCTCAGTCCTCCAACAGGTGAAGGATTGAGGACTGTTAGGGTTAATGAAAGGTTTTAACCCTGCAGACAGAATGGAACATCTTCCGGAAAGTTGCTGAAGATAACGTCATTGTTGTACATGTATGTGCCCAGTAACGGATCAAGTTAAATTGTGCCCTGTAGGTTCATGCAATGGACCTTTCCTGGGAAATGTGCAGACTAGACAGGCACATGCATACTACTACCACTGGTTGGCAAGCGCAGCTGTCAAGACTGTTGGCAGTGTAGGTGAACTGCTGTAACCATTAAACCTTGCGCGTTGAAGGTTCATCCAGACTGTTTTACATCCCGTTTCCGATACTTCAGCACACTTTTCTCGAAACTAAATGGAGTCACCAGTGTCCTGAGGTCGGAAAGTAACAATTTCTTGTCTTTAAATTTGGTATTCATGTCAAACCATACTGGTACAGAAATGATGTGTACATGTACATGTATGGGCTAATACTTATGTGCACATGGAGATTTGTATTGTCACGTCATTGATTTAAGCAACTTTGCCAACCAATTGTAGTAGCGTGCATGCGCTTGCCTTAAATGCATACCTGTATTTCATGGAAAGGTCCATTGTGTGGTAAGTAATTTCCTACTGTACCGGTACATTTACATGTACATTTTTTTCTCTTTGACCAAGGGTTTTGTCTACAAAGCTGACATCTATTTCACAAAGATGAATTCTGTACATGCTGTAAAACTTTCCCCTGTTTGCGCGACCCTCTCAGAGAGAAACAAGTTTTGCTTACAATCAGAGCAGGCAGTTTTCTAAGTTTATGTGGATGTTAGACTCATTGGTTGAGTGTGATGTGTTTGATTTTCAGTCCTGTCAAACGAGATTCAAGTTGAACCGTGTCTTGTGAATTTTTCTCTAAGCCAGAACAAGGGAAGCTAGAAGTAGTACCGGTGCATGTCCATTCAGTGCTGGATAATTTGTATGTACCGCGACATGTACATGTGTTACTGCATCCCTAACATGCTTCCGCAGTTGTGGCGACAATTACAATATCATGCCTGTTGTACACATGCTGTATTTCACTGTAGACACGAAATTTGGATGTGGCCCGAGTTTGATCAAGTTTGGATTAGTGTGCCAAGCATAACCTAGCATGAACCACAAGAGGGCGCTGTTTTAACAGGGATGTGTATGTTTTCTTTTGCATGTGCACAAGTACACATGTTATAACAAGAAACCCCCTTTAATTAAAAAAGAATTGGCAATACAAAGTGGATTGTAAAGACACACATAGCCTACAATGATGTAGAGTTTACTGTGTCATTATTAAAGATGATCATTGACCAACATGTAGTTGTACATCATACCGATATAAACCAATGCAGTAATAAAATGTTTCTTAGTTTAGCTCATGAAAATTGGATAACTTGGACATATTTCGAAAATGCATGCCTTCACAGGAATCCATCACAGTCCTTTTGAATCAGTCACAAGTCAGTCATTCAGTATCAAGTCCCTCTATTCTCTAGTCACAATCTACTGGGTATTTCAATGAATTGTGACAGTATCCTTCCTTTGTCATTGTTCCTCCTGTTACCGCTGACAGGACTTATGTAAAGACTTGTGATTGGATTTGACCACAGCATTCGACCATGGTTGATTCCAGAAATTTGGGGTCCAAAAGTGTGATATTTTTGTGTCCCTGTTACATCTGACCTTTGTTATTTGACATGGAAATATCACCGGAATTGATTTCAAACTATTACTGCTTGTTTGGCAGGTACATGTAATTTCCATTAATTCATAATGCTTGGAAATTAGGAAATGTGTTCTGAACTTCACAAAATCATAGGTCAGATGTGACAGGGACACGAAAGAAATGGACCCCTAATTTCTGGAATTACCCACATGTGTGGTTCTGACGAGAGCACAAGGTTTTGGGTATGTTTGTCTGAGAGTAGTTTTCTTCACCGTGATGGAGACGGTACCTGTCATACTCCTACCACTGAATGGTTTTTTCCAAATGGACAGGATTCTTTGATTTGAGCAAATTGAAAAGGGGGAGATGTGTACAAAAGCAGTATTATTCTGGTTATTGAATAAATGAGTCAATTTATGTTGAGGAAGTAGGCAATCAATTTTTCGTTACTCTTCTGACAAGATTGTATGTGCTGTGATGAGATTAATTTTATAATGCAGGTTGTGTTTCATTAAAATGAATAAATAATGTTTAAGCGGCCTGACAAACCTGAATACGCGTGATCACCAAAAAGAAAAAATCTCAGTCTGGACAGTGTCTGGCAACTGCAAAAAGTCATTAATGTCATCTTTCCCCTCCCCAGCAGACAACGCAACTTTTGCATTATGCACGATATTTTGCTGTCTTGAGAAAAGACTGTGGATGAAAATTTCATGACTGTTTATACTGACCATGTTGTGCATGTTAACAGCCCCAGTGCTCTAGATCATGGATTACCCCAACAATCAATAACTCCCTTTGTGGCATTACACTGCAAGCCATCAAAAACTTCTTTTGTAACTGTGCCTGCTAATCCCTCCTAATCTGTGTAATCGATAAATGAGACCACTGCCCGGGATCACTCACTTTCAGCCGATCCAAAGAAGTTCCTGTGTGAAGTTAGACAAGTGATATTGACATCCTGAGTGCTCACCTTGTACTGTAGCATATGTGTCCCAGTATTTCTTAAAGAATTAGGCAAATTCTATTCAATAGGTGACTGTTAGTGTTAGATCTTGCGGTGAGAACAGCCAGGTCTGTCTCCTGTGCGAGACCGCTACCTTGTCACTAACATTCCTCTTCATTGAAACTCATTCTGGAGAGAACAAAGACCAAATCCCCGCAACATTGCTGAGAGAATACCCTTGATCTGATAAGGGTCTATGTAAATTGAAGCACCTCAAGCCCCTAGTGAGAAAATCTACATTGTGCTACAGTTATTTCTCCAGTTTTTTTGGTGATCTTTGAGCCCAAGCTTCACTGAAACGCTCCCTGATCTTGGTGAGGCTACTATCCAATCGTATAGTTTCTAGCATTCAATTCTAATTTAGTTTCTTAACCAACATCCTCAAAATAAATTGTAATAAATAATTTCATTTCAATATTTCAACTATCCCTTTTTCTCATTCCAGCTCCATGATTTTTAAATTTACAAATGTAGACACTGCAAGGAGCAGTGTTTAAATCTAAGGACGTACATTTTCCTGGTGAGGACCATATTCCAGGGGGTGCTTTTGCCCTGCTTTGTATTTTAATACCTTCAGGTACATGTACTTGTACTGTTGCTGATGGCCTCCAGTCCTTTGACATCCTTGTACATGCATTAGACAGTACAGCAGTCTGACAGTATTTTTTGTTTTGTTGGCTTGTATGTAACAAACTCAGTGATGAACAAGTGTGAAATTAAGGGCTTCAGGTGGGAGACATCTGTCAGGTTTGGTCACAGGTTCTAAGGTTAAAAGAAAGGATTGGAAACAAAATTAAGAATAGGCACTCAGTACTGGATATTATGCACCAGCTGCATAATTTTGACCAGCGCCCTTTGAACATTGATTTGCAGTAGAAATTCCATTTTCATCCACCCCACCATTTTATGCACTCGTGAATGATTGAGAACTATAGAGTACCGAAGTGAATATGTCACATGCACAGTTATGTGTGCAAAAGGCATTTGCGCGAGAATCAGCATGAGAACCAATGCACACAAGTTCTCCGTTCATTTGTACGGCATTTATTGGTTCTAAATGGTGTCACACTTCAGTACTCTATACTGTTGAAGCACATATAATTTCAGCAGTCAGTTTCACAGGTTTTTTTGGGCTCCTTACAGGTATGAGAAGTACACCTCATTGGCTCAGCAGTCCAAACTGAACCAGTGCCATCGTGAGGTAGGTCAACTCAAGAGTGCCCTGGAGAGAAGCGATACCTACATCGAGGAGCTGGAGACTCAGTTGGAATACTACAGGTCTCTGTTTGGTTCCCTTCCGCATAAAAGACCCCGTCAGGGGGAGGAACCTGTCGCAAAATCTTTGAAAACATCAATTGAAGGAACTCAAAGTGTAACTTCTCTACCATCTGAGGCAGTTTCTACTTTCAGGAGGATGGGTAATTGTCAGGCTGACCCCAATAAGTTTGGTCCATTTACATCACCAGGTGGAAATCTGACTCATCACAGACCTCTGGCAACCATGGATGGGGGTACCATTTCCAGTGGATCAAGACACCTACTATTTGATGCGATCAGTAAAGATTCTGATAAGTTCCAATTAGCATTCTTCAAGAAGAATGCTACCACACATTCACACACAGGAGGGCATTCCGCGGATGAATCTCAAAGTTCAACAAGTTACAAGGAAGCACATCATATGCTTGTAAGTCCCAAGTCTGGTGTTAATTCAGTGGAAGAGGATACCACCAACGTTGATAAACGGCAGCTAGCCAGTGATGAAGACTCAGACCTGGAAGAGCCCAGCGCAGTTAGAACCACCCCATCCACAGCTTTAGGAAAATTGTCCTTGGATTCCACTAAGCGATCTCATGGACCATTATTCTCCAGTGAAAACCTTGACTCCAAGTTTCAAATTTCACCATCTTGCCACCGTCAGCTGAACTTCGGTGAGGACTCCCCTGGAAATGCAGCTGTGCTGTCCTCACTCGGCACGGCCGAATCTCACGGTCTAATGCTTGAGGACAACAAGGTGGATATGGGCCCCCTTGATCACAATGCTACCTTCTCCGATCTGGACTTTACGCTGACTTCAGAGATTTCAGATTGTGCCAAGCTCATGAAGGAAGCAGAGAAGAGAGTGACTCAGAAATGGCTAAGCAATCAAGAGGGAGAGACAGGCTCCCCAAATTTATCAATAAAAAACAACCTGAAGCATTTGAAGTCCTACACACCCACCAGAAGTGGTGATCCTTCAAAGAGAAACAAACAGCACTTTGCACCAGTTTGCATCTCTGCTCCCGGTTTGGGGCATGGTGATCAGCCAACAGGCTTGACTTATCACTGCAACCCTCAGTCCAAGTCTCAAAATCTGAAGATGGATTTTGATTCAGGAGGAACGTTTACTAAGGTCACATGGTCTAAGAGCCGACCAGACTACAAATTCATGCCAAAGACAGCCTCTGCTGAACCTCAGGAACCGGCCACCCACAAGAATGGCGTTCATATTAGGGCTTCTCAATCCACAGAGAAGTCAGCTAATTGCCCACTTCAGTCTTCCACTCTAGCGTCCAATTCCACATTATCGACTCATACTCTCACCAGACTGGCAGTGAAAAGTCAGTCTCCAGTCGCGGCTAACTCAAAAGGGGAAGTGCTGAGTGGCTCCAAACCGATCATCAAACCACAGCTGATGAGACTCAGACACAACACGGATCCCACTGACTCCAAGACTTGCGCAATTGGCCTCAGAACACTGAGCAGATTGAAATCGGATGGAGACTGTCACCAGGACACCCTTGATTCCTTGAGAGATGATATGAGAGCCAAAGCTGCAGCTGTTGTGAATAGACCAGGGAGATGTGCCAGCTCGTCGTTGGCTGCAGGCGAATTGGAAATGAGGTCATTCTCTCAAAGCCGGGATAGGGGATTGGGAAATGAGCCCCTCAAAAGAATCCGGTCAGATAACGTTTCCGAGGATGATTATGGTAGTAGTCAATCACCTACCTTCTGAAATGAAATAGTCATCATCGGAGTCATGGTGTAAGGCTATTTAATCCTATTAAGCTGAACAGTTGTTGAGGAAAGTTTTTTATGTTAAATTCTCCCTTCTGAATACAAAAAGTCTCATTAATAAGTAATAAAACTGTGGCAAATTAATAAGATTAATTTTTGTTGATTTCCAATGAAAGCAGATAGGAATTAATACGCATCTAAAGGAATATTTTCATGAATTTGTCAAAGCTTATTTATACGTGATGAACAGGCTAAATTATCAGGCATTATCAAAGTTTACGATGAAGTGAAACTTTGCCTTCGTTTAGGCCTACAGAGCGCAGCATTTCAGTTGTAAAATGTAACAAACTATCCCGATACTTGAGATTCAGAAACAAAAAATATAAAAATTAACTGAACATGTGAGAAATGTCAGTTATTGTTTCAAATTTCTGGTCTGTTCGGCAAGTGTACTGTTTATGTTCATACCACAGGTGTCTGACTGCTAAATTCTCGCTTGGACCTGCATCTCTTATTGTGTATACTCCAGGTCTGGAACACTCACAGGCATCCTACGTACACGGTTTTGACCAATCGGAATATGGGATCATTGAAGCCCCAGCGAGCACCGCGTCAGCTTGTAGAATTGCATAATTGCACAAAATGAGAAGAATCTTATGAAGGCGTGTTAGTACAGCGCATATCAGCATCGACGGACTCTCAATATACTCATGTTATTATCCACGCTCAATATAGGGTCAAGAACATTCCTGAAGCTATCGCTCCTCCCTCGGCGGTTTTTTTCTCATTAGTTGCTCTTGTAGGACTTCCTCCAATCCCGAGGAAGCGGACTTCTTGAGCCGGTTCTTGGGCTCAGCAGGCCAGTGGAGGTTTTTCCCTAGCTTTGCTACCCCCCTCCAAAGCACTGCCTACACTTGCATGTTTGTCGGTGTCCTGTCGTAGAGAAAGGGGTAAAGTACGTTTATCTCTTCTTCTACGAGGGGTCGGGCACTGCGTTTCACCGGTGTACAGGTGTGTTCTGCCGGCGATAGGTTGGTGATGATTTTAGAGACTGTCACTCATTAGAAAAGATGAAATTGATGATTAACATTATACTGTGCCTTCATTTCAATAAGTACAAATAAAACCATTTTCTAAAAAAGGGGGACTGCCTATTAGGCGGATGATATTTGCAAAGATGTGTTTAGCGTTCTGAATATGCTGAAAGCTAAGCTTCTCCATCAAAAATGGAAACGGTATCCGTAGAGCCTGTTATCATCGTCGTGTATTTTGTCCAACTCATCCACAGTCTGGACTTCCTTTAAATTGAACGTTGTTAATGACTTTGAAGTTAATTGCACTTTTGTAATGCAAAGCAATGGCTCGAGCTTCTTTTCTTCTCGGTTTTTTTTTTCAAACTTTGATAATTTTGTTCTTAATAATAACGTTGGGTTCTCTTCGCCCCGAGCCCGTCACAGCCTGGTAGTGAAGCTGAATACGCCATGTGCCGTGTGCGCAGGGCGTAATCCCAGTCATATCAGTTCTAGATTAAAGCGTCGTAAACGCGCAATCAATTATGGAGTGGGGCAGAGGGGGCCGGGCACAGTCGAGCCCGCATGGCAGGTGCGCACCCGCGCCTCGCGCACTTCATTTTCATTCCATTAAATTACACGCGTGACCTGGGTGAACGAGCTCGGCTACGGCGGGACCGCGGTGCGCAGCCGACCCCGTCGAGGGAGCGAGTGAGTGAGCGAGTTGTACACGCTGCATGGCTGCGTTTTGCCCCCCTAGCATTCAAGTCGCATCTCGCGAGGGAATTGGTTCCAATTCGGCTGTGAGATTCAAGCCAAATTTCCGGTGAGGTTTTTGGGCCGCCTGTCTCCGGATTTCTTGTAGTCTCTTGTCGAGATCGGCTTGGCTTACTCTGACTCACTCCGAGTTGTTTGAAACACGGGAAAAATCTTGACTTTTCTGTACCTGTGCCAACTTCTCACAGAAGAGTTAAAAGGTTCAAGAAGTAAGGATATAAAAGTATTTAAAGTTGGATTTTGCAGTAGAATACGGAAGCTGTACATCGAGTGTTCATGCATGCATAGGCCTACATGATCACACGTTCGGTAATAGGTTAATTTTCCCGGGCTTTTCTATAAAATTCCAGTGTGCCTTCTGTGTTACTGTGGTTCGCATAGCCAGAATGACTTAAAGTTTGTATAGTAATACACGTGAATTGGCTGTTTCTTTGGAGCAAAGAGAAAAAATAATTTTAAGAGTTCTAATTGGCTTCAGTGTATTAATATCGGTGGGTGTACATGTGCCACTGCGATCACAGGGAAGATTAAACCCAGACCGACTTCCAAGTACTACCGCCCAAGTCCCCACCAATTCCCCCGCCTGATCTGGGATTCATCCCGACCCTCGCCGGCCTGACACTGATGGATGGTTTCATTACAACTTGGTAATTGTTCACACCATCCGAGCTTGCACCGTGATCTTCGCCCGTGGATGGACCCGTCTCGCTCTGGGATTTGATGGGGCTAGCTGTCGCTCTGGCTGAGCCGGTCGCGCGGACCTGCGCGTGGGTCGCCCGTGGCCCACGGGTGATGTTGTCTTAGTCAACGGTGGGCCACTGCAAACATTCAAAGGAGCATGCCGGAAGGGGGTGCGTTATCTAATGAAAAGTTGGGCGAAAACTTTTGGTTGAAGTTATAACCAAACGTTCTTCAGCGTTGAACATGCACTGGAGCGGTATTCCCCTCATCCTAACTGCAGTTTTGTTTAGGGCAATTAAATTTCAATTTTTTTTAATATTGTAGTCCCCGTTCTCCCCAGTATACGGCCCTTTTGGGGGTGGGGTTGGGGTGGAGGGGCCATTTCATTAGTCAGAAATGATAAATTGCAAACTCATCGATCATCCACACAAAAGGAGTGTCCAAGTCGGACAACAGGAATGAATGAGTTACGTTTGTTTAGGCAGTCAAGCATGGCGCTATCTTTCATGTCACGTACACCATTCGCTGCTGTCCGATGCTCTTTGATCTGTGGAGCAGTTTGGCCTGTTTTTGTTTGATCCTCCACAAATGCGAGTGAATGAACTCCCTACAGACCTCGAGTCACCCAGTCGTTTTTAATTTTCCCTTTGTGTGCTTCTTTCGTGGATATTTATGCTTGTTTCTCTCTGGTCAACAATCGAAATTTCTGGTATTGTAATTTTGTGTAATTGTCTATTTTTACTATCCGTGCTCATGTCAACATTTAATGTGGATTTCAAATTTTGAAGAAAAAAAAAGAGGGCTTCATTTTTCTATCTACTTGTCCGTATCACACCGCCAAAGAGCTGGGAAAAATGCAGCCTGAAGTCGTAGTTTTATAAATCTTGATGACACTGTAATACAGTTGGTTACGTTGACTGAATGAACTAGCGGGGGGAACTGTCGCTGTACCGGCGACGAAGGGCTGCGGGGCGAAGTGGCTCAGAAACCGGCGCGTCTCATCTCGCTCCGTGATGAGCCGCCAGCGGGCCGTGCTTAGCGGGCCAAAAACAATATACCGGCCCCTTTTTGCACGAGGGATGAGCCCTAATACTCCCAAATACAGGGGAAATTGTACCGAAAATGGACAATTTGTGTTGGGAGCTATTTGTAGGTAATCCTCACGCTGCAATGGCAGGACCTCAGGCGTGCGGATCCATGCTTCACCCTCCCCGCCGATCCAATCTTCGCGATGAGATCACGGGCGCGCGCCTCGATGCCGACCGCTCGCTTGGAATCGCTTCGCTTTCCCCGTCCGTCCAGCGGCAAATAGCAAACCCCTTCCCATTAAAATGGTGTGATTAACTTGGAAACCACTTTTGGGGAAAGCATCAAGAGAGATTACCGCCTCCCCACAACCACCAGCAAAGGTATATGATACACCCCAGCAGATTGAATGTTAGTATCTCGACCGTCTGTACAAGGGCCATGGTTGTACAAACGTCGCATTACGATGTGCACAAAGGGTCAGTGACCACTCTGCAGCATTTTTACATGTTAATTCAAGCACATGTGCTGTTAATTTAGTAATTTAAGAGTCAATTCAACTTTTTTTCCAGAAAATTTAAATATTAAATGTAACATTGAGAATGTTGGATTAACGGGAAAAGTACTGGATTTAAAGTTTAAGATGCTGGATTTAGCAAATAAAAAAGCTCTATTCGACACCCTAAAACAGTGGTCATGATCCAAACATCATAAGCATCAACGAGTCATGCTTAGAGTGTACCCGAAAGACGCTGCATTGGTATCTTACCCGAATGGGATCGGGATTTAGTTTACGCATTGTGCAGCAATTGAGATACGTGTACATGTATGGGATCGATAGGTTGCCCACGCTCTACCCGAAGCTTCCGGATAACCTGCTCTGGATTCCAACTTAAAATTGAAAGTTTATCAACAATACTGGTTTGTGGTTGCTTCTCAGTCTTGTTTCGAAGGAGCTCATCACAAGTTTCACAATCAACGCCAGTGACTGTGGACATTATCTGCAATACCTTTCTCAGTCAAAGCAAGTCATTAGAAATATAAACCTTGATGTTTGGGGGAAAGTAAACATCAGTAGAAAGGCACTCATTAGTACGGACGCATTTCCTGTCAATTTGACAAGCAGCTATTAAAATAATACAAAGGGAGGGAAAATCAATCACCTCAGTGGCTTTTGGGTTAAAAAATTGAAATTGGTGAAAATTTACAATGTACAATGAATGTTTGGTGTAAAGATCTTGCTTTGGTTTTCTTTTCCAAATATAAAATTTGGAAGGACCGATTTCTAAACGCGCAAATTGTGTGAAAATAAGAGTAGAAAAATAATTTGTGTACGATGTACAACTTAAGCATTTGTCAATTCCAATAGCTTAAGTTGTTGTTAACCATTGATGGATTCGGGGGGGGGGGCGTGGCATAACCTCTCAGAGAGGGGGATGTAGCGAGCAGAGGCGATGGTCCTTTCCCTTCACAAAAAAGTCGGTACATAAAATAGCGCTCAAACTGGGGCTCACCCATGAGAAAACAAAATACTGCGAAAAGAAATTCCCAAATCTCCCCCGCCCCCAGAAGCGTCTCCCCGTTTGGTTCTAGATCCGCCCTGCATAATAATAATAATAATCGGCTATTGGTTGGCTTCCATTTTGCGTAATCATGGCAAGTTTCATTTTTTTGTCACTAAAAATAAATATCAGTTTTACTTTGAAATCTCATATTTCCCCGGAGATGTTTGTTATTATTAAATCTATCACGGGCAGAATACACCTAAAGCAACATGGTAAGATGACATCAAATTTTCAGTAAAACTTCGCTCATTGATTTTATGATCTTTAATGAGAAATTTTCACATTAAAGACTTTGTTTACATTTTAAATCCAGGGTTTATGCTAATTGCTCGCTCAAAGTACCGGTAAAGTCTTTTCCTGTCTAATTTGGGCTTTGTCCTACGGAATTAGGTCTTTTCCTTTCAATTTCATCAGCATGGTGGCACGGAAAAAATGTTGCTTTTTTGTCCACGTCAGGCAAGACATTGAAAGTGATGCCCCGACGACCGTAAAATGCATGCAATTTAGTGGAGTGTCGTTTCAATCACGTGCTGGGCGCGGGGCCCGGCGCGCGCGTGCGGGTGGTCAATGGCGGCACGCGCTCGTCGTGTGCACGCTGCCGCAGCTCTGCAATCGGATCCCCATACCGGGGTGAGAGGATTGAGAGAGAGAAAAAAGCTACCGACTGGAGCGCCGCAGTCCAGCATCAAAGCTCCCTGTGCCCTCGGTGGAGGCACTGTCGGTAACCTTACACCGACAGACGTTCGGCTGTACTTGCTTATATGCTTAGCACCCTAATCCAGGTCTCAGCGGACTCATGAATGTCACAAACGACCCGTCAAAATCGACTCGGGACCGGCGCAGGGGGCGAGCAAGCGAGCGATTGAGGCTGGCTCTTGGTATATGCAGCCTGTCGGCGTCCACAGAAAATATCCCCTTCCTCGGAAATAACAACTTAGCTCACGGGGAATTGACCTTTTTGCCCACCGACTGGTGGTGTAGGATCATCGTGCTGTCAGAATGAAAAATTGATGATGATAGCTTGCTAGGGAGGCCAGGGGTATCATTAAAAGTCTATTTCCAGTATCTGTCGGGACAGACGGGTGCTTCAACGCAGGCGCGTGGGGCGCGGTCGTTTGAGGTTGCCACGATCAGTTCGCGTGATGGCCATCTCGAGTTTTGGCTTCTGATTCCAGGGCAAGCAGGCGTTACAAAATGCTATTACCCAAACTTCACAAGCAAGCAAACTTCTCACTTAGGAAGATTTGCTTTAAATAAATCGCCGAATTCACTTTTGTTTCACGTTGGATTCAAATTGATTGTGAAATACGGAAAGTGAAATAGTAAACCTCAGATTAAAAAAGCACTTTCACTCTGATAAACTGTTGTTATGGCAACAGCAGTAACACACTACCTGCACAAATAGGCGCCATCTTGAGGCATTACACCCACAGCTCATCCCACTGTGAACATCTGACAAAAGAAGCAAGGTGTAATAACAATATGTTCATTGTCAGTGCACTGTGTTTCTTATGTTAGATGTTCTGAGTGTCCTGCAGATATTTAACAACTTCAGAATGTTAATCGCCAGATCCAGATTTACCCTTGCCTTGATGCCTGGCATCTATCAGGTGTACACCTGTTTGCAGGCGTCGTTAAGTGTTCTCAGCTTTTTCTTGAGCCTTCAAAAGGGTCTCCCCAAATCTCTTTCTTTCTTTGGAACAAGGGACTAAAAACTGCACGGTGTAGCTTTGAGAATCGCGTGACGACCGGTGAAACGTCGAAAGGGCCCTTGCTTGAGTGAGGCAGTGAATTGGAAAGGTGAAAGCCAAATCGGGTCAAGGAAATACCAAAAATGTTGTTGAGCATTGTAAAAAAAAGTTGGGCAAACAGTGTTGGGCATTTGTTATTTGCCCAACCTTGGTTAAAGTTACCACATTGTTGGTTAATTTCCATCACTGTTGGTCAAACATTGACCAACGATTGGGAAGAATTTGCCCTTGGTTGGGAAGTTGATATTTACACCAAGATTGGACAAAAGATCAACCCAAAAGTTAACCAACCTTTTTATAGTGAGGAAATGGATGCATGTCACAACAGACTCAATTAGCGAAGGCTTTTTGAACATGGATGAATTGCAGGAGATATCGAGTGGTCTACACAGTACCATACATAGTGTGACGTATGACACAACAGTCCTCGCACGAAGGGCGCCATCTTGCCCCAAGTTCATTCCAAAGGTCATGAGATCGCTGTTGGATGAACTTCTCTTACAGCAAGTAGTTTACATCCTCTCCGCCCATTTCTTTTGGCGCAAACTTTGAGGAGGAGGGAACGTTGAACTCGCCTTAAAAACCCAGTCCATGTCAAGAGAGACTTTCGAAAGAAGCTTAATCCGCCATTACATCGGCCTTGCATGTGGCTGCATCCTAACTTATCCACAGCTTCCTACACACGGGACACGACAGTAAATCCCGTCCGACCACAACTAAGTTCGGATCATCATCCATTCGCCCATTTACTTTAATATTTGATGACCGCAATCCGGGTTTTCCAATCGCCTTGTCACTTGTGTGGTGTTCAGCCTCTGTGATCTATAGTCTCTCGCAGCCCGAGGAAAATCCATACAAGACTATACACTGGGAGTGCAGCAAGGATGTTTCGAAAGCGCGTTAAAAATTCAGGAGGTGCCTTGTTGTTCGCGGGCCAGGACCGGTTTTTTGATTGACTCATCCAGTCGAATGAGGGACTGTGGTTACTCGGCATCGCACCGTTACAAATCTGTCTGAAAAACATTACTTGCTCAAAGCAACAGTTCGCGATTTTAAACTTGGTCTCGGAACCGAAACGAACACAGGCACAATTAGCGTTTTATAGCAGGCTCTAAGAAATAAACTTTGTCTAGTCCTTGTCATTGAGTAACAAGTGCCCCCCCCCCTTAATCGCATTTTATTTGCCAAACCACATGTTGTTGGCTGTGGGTTCAAACGATCAAGTCTTGTCTGATGAAACCATGCTGTCCAACAAAGTCGCCAAATCACACGTTGTGTTTCGTGCAGATGATTGTTAATTTGTCCCGCCGAGTTTCCAGAGCGCATCTTTCGGAGGGGGAGATCGATGCGACATTGTCGCGAGCCTTTAACCGGTGGACAGATCGTTAAACTCTCCACAGAGTCTTGTCTTGGATCGATGGGCCATGCCATAGACGTCTTTTAAAAAAAAAAGTCTGAAACCTTGCGAAAGGTACAGGGTGCTGATGGCAAGTGCATTTAATCTCTTCTCTTGGGATGCATTAATTGAAAGCTGATAGAGGAAATGGGGTGAGATAAAACGTACCTGCAACACGGGGAAGGGCCTGCTCTAGAAGGTGTGGTGGCAGAAGGCTATTATTGTAAGTGCAAGGGGTGTTTCCAGCCCCCCGCCACACACATACAAGTACCCGTTTCCATATCCAGGAAAAAAGTGCAACTCACTTCACCTAAAAATGGTAAAACTTCAACCATTTGAATCACATTTGCTAAATGCCCAGCATGGAATAAATCTAACTGAGTTTTTTCCCATGAGTTTTGGAAGGGGGTGGTGAAATCAACAGTCATTAACATACTTAATGGTCTACCGACATTAATGCCCGAAATAAGTTTCATCCAGCCTTGAGGATTGGGCAAAATGACAAAAGTCTTAAACTACACATCCCTTATGCCCGTACTGACTGTTTTAAATATTCGTCCGTAAACTAAGCTAATGAGTGGAATTGTCTACCTGAACATGTGATCCAGTCTACATCTTCGGATATGTTTAAAAACTCTCTCCTTTTTTTATTTGTTTTATCTTGCTTTCTACTTTAAAATGTTTTTGTTGTTCGGCATTTTTCCTTTTTCTTGTGCAAACTTCTCATATTTTTAGAGTTTATCCTTGAATGTGGTATATCTTGAATACTTTTCCTAGTTTCTACTAACTACTGGTTTTATGTATTCTTTTTTTCGTTTTAACTTTTGAATTTAACGCATTTGCATCACAACTTTTGTTTCATTTCTTTCCTTTGTTAATTTTATCTCTTTGTTGCTGATTTTAATCCTTTCTTGTATACATATATTTATATATTTGTAACATTTACTCGTTCTGTTTATTGTTTACCCGGGAAGTGGTTTGAGATGGACTTACGGTCTCTGCACAACCCTTGGCATGGTCAGAAATAACTAATAAAATGAAAACCAAAGTTGAGAAACACCCACGGGACCCACATGTTTGGGCATCTGTGTTTTCACAGAACTCAAGCACGCTCTTCTCTTTTGTCTTTGCCCTTGAAGCGCTCCATTTTTGTCCGGGATGAAAGCTGCTATTGTCGGTGCTTTCGACATTAGAGCTGAATGGGAGAATGTGCAACGTGGCATGATTACTAACCCATTAATCATGTCAAACGGTCATGTATAGCAGAAGGGGTGTGTCCAGGACATGAACTGCGTTGATGTTCCGTGAACACGTGCAGCCGTCAGCATGCATCCAAGGGGAGACTTCAGGCATGGAGACCTTGAGGGGTGCACATGGCCCGCAATGGCCCCAGCGAAACTTTGGGGTCCGATAAGCACGCAGCTGCAGAGCGAGTCGATCGGCTGAGTTGCGTCTGCATACCCTTCCGAATTGTCCTCCGTTGCGGTCTTCAAATACCAGTCCACGTGGAAGTTAGTCGCATTTGCTCAGAAACCGTTAGATTTTTTATATTTGAACGAACAAAATGTCTGTGTCATAATTCTTCTGTGGTCTTACAAAGCCGGGGGCCGATGTGTCACGTGCTTGTCAATCCATTCCATTCTGAAAGAGGCAATAACCAAAATGGGTCATCCTGTAAATCTGGGGTCCAACGTGTGACATTTTTCCGTCCCTGTTAAACGCAACTTTTTAATTTGACAGGGGATATCACTGAAAATGACATAAAACCATTTATATATAAGCTCCACTCCCAGTTAGAGTCCTGCAGTCTCCTGCAAGAAGGACAGAGTACACTGTTCCAAACATCAAGTTATTCCCCGGTTCTTCTCAGAACCACACATACTCAAGAAAGAGATTGATACGTGGTGCAACCGCAATCATTTTACTCATCTAGTTTCTTTCACCGGGAAAACCTTCAAGTCTTATCATTTTTTTATTTGTTTGGCAAGAAGCTTGGAGTAGACTTATTGACTCTTGGAAATTAAAGAATGAGTTTTAGACATAAAAAAATTCTACGCGAGATGTAAAAGGGATGGGAAAAATTGGACCCGAAGTTTATAGAATCATCCAGACACTGGCTTTATTAATACCTTTTAGTGTCGACCCCCCCCGCAAATAATCATTTGCAAACGCTGAGAGAAATATTACATCAGCCAAATTAGCTAAATGAAGTCCGGAATGGATTGTTTCTGTTTGTGGTTGGCATTGATATTAAGCACGTGGCTCGACCTTTTTTTTGTCTGGGGCAATTCGTTGTTTTATGAACGGAGTTGTTTGGGAGATTTCATGCGAGCAATGTAGGTCATGCATGGGGGGCTACGTTTGCTAACACGCGGAGGGTTCCGTAGGAGGAGAGAGGCCCACGTCCTTGCTGCCGGCCACGCGCGCTGCTGCTGGCCTTGGCTGTGCGTCGACGAACACCCAAGGTTTTTCCTCTAAATATACAACATGCGATTTATTATTTAGTCATTTTGGTGAACGTATCGGCCCCAATTCTTTGCCCAAGAGAACGGACAATATGCATAAACGGAGAGCTCCAGGCGCAGTTCTGTGAATCTGCGATTGAGCTTTTTTCTGCCCAAACTGAATATAGCCTACTCAAAAAGAACAAACAAACAAACAAACAAACAAACACACCAACAAACCAAAAACAGAAACAAATAATCCTTGCAGCCCTTACTTTTATTCATAGTCACCTAATTTGTTGGAAAATTCAGGATTCCCACACCATTTGAAATATCAGTCTTGATTGTTCAACTGTGTACATTATGCCCTCCTACGTGCTCTTGTTTGATTTCGGTAGGTCCTTGTTAAATACATTTCAAAAAATTCACAATGGAACCGAGTACGTCGTTCCTCTTTCACATGCTTTTTAGACTTCATCCGGTACTGGTGAAGCATTCCTGCGTCGGGGATGGCACGGCTAGCGAGCCGATGACTCGAACCGCTCAAGGCGTGTATACTCGTCGGATTACTCCGGCCAACGTCCTCTCTATACACCCGTGCCGTACTGGTGTGGTAGATGGGCGCTTGATTGCAACACCGGCAGCACCCGAGGACGGATACAGTTACATTCGAGAATTTCCAGAGAGGTTTTAGAGCAGTGGATTATCCCGTTTTAACCGGTACGATATCGGAGAAGCATGTGGTCCAATTTACATGACCACCGGCAGATCACGATGTACCAACTGACAGCTGCTGGTATGGCTTTCTCGTGGACTACCTGAATAAGATTAGGCAAGCCAATGCCTCAATGTTTCCGCCCTGAGATGCAAGCTGACAGTTTCTCTTGCAAGGGTGACTGTATTTTTTTAAACACTTTTCTCAGCATAACCCAAAATGTAAAATTTCATTGAGAATGTAACATCTTTCTCTTTATAGACGGAAAGACCGCTGAGAGTGTTTGAGAAAACATACATGGGGCATTATTTTAGTTAGAGCAATTAAGGCCCCGAAGTTTGTTTTATACATGAAGCTCTCAGGCTCTAGCAAAGGAAATGATACATACCGAACAAATTCCAAATTCAGGAGGCTTATTAGGACCTGAAAGCAAATTGACATTTGAGTCGAAATACGGCTGATCCATGCACTCATTGCTCTGGCTTGGCGAAGTGGCCAAATGTGGCCGGGAACGCGCGCATTTGTTGCTAGACGGGGGTCTCTCAAGAACGAAGTGCGTGACCCTCGATAAGAATTGTCAAGTCGTGTTTGACCGAAATAATGAAGTCTAGCCGTATCGTGACAACATACTGCTGCCATTGCAAGCCTAGAAATGATACCACTTGACAAGAAAATGCATAAATTGATACGAACCGTTTCTCGTGTTATTCGGTCTACAATGAGACTCGACTTACATGACTTGCTGTATACACACTAGCAAGTCCACCCACGCTTCGATACGTCGATCACGCTAACTCTTCTATTCATAAATATTTCAGCATCTGGTCGGCTTCCCATCGCGTGCCGCAGCGTGTGGCTTCGTCGTGTCCCCGTCTCCACCGTTCATCTTGTACTAGAGGCTAAGTATCGGAAAAGTACCTAAAAGTATGAGCAAGGTGCACAAGGAAATAACGGAGGATTAATACACACCGATGTGAATTGAGTACATCTTGCCATTTATAGACTCTATAGGGAAAATGAGATAATGTGTACCGCGTGATTTATTACGGAGAAAAGAAACGAAAAATTTCACCAAGAAAACCACCGGAGAGGTCCATGGAGTTGACGAATAGGAACAATAAAGAAAGAACGGAAGAAAGAAAGGCTACGCTGGCAACATGGTTGCTTAGTAACCTGTAATGGTGAACGGAGGACGTCAAAGATTCTTCGTTTTCAACAAGCCAGTCCCGTATTTCAAAACGACAGGGTCATTCGAGAACAAAGCACGCTACGAGCGAGCTCAGTGTGTGTATTCAAGTCGGCATAGACGGCCCTGCTGACTCGGTCGGCCCTCACGCGCGCGCATTGCCATTGCTCCGAAGCGCTTCATTATTGTGCATGAGCTGTTGAAATACCGAACCGGCTGGCTGCAGGAGCGTTTATCATTCTCAAATGACGTTGTGCCGTGCAAAGAACGAATCATTTTTACGGTAACGTTGACCATCAAAGCACTGGGAGATCGGGTTATTAAAGAGGCATAAAGAGGCACTGTGCCTCAGGCGAAAGACAAATCGGGGGCTTTGATGAAACGCCCTAAGCCCTTCAGGAATTGCCGCGATTGTGCCGTAACACCAACACTCATCCACGCACAAGAAACGTTTTAGTTTCTCCCTTTCGTTAGAAAAGCTTCCAACTATAGATTATTCGTACAGTTTTCTCCAGCTGATACACTTTTGCATCAACACGAAATGAGGGGCGTGGAGTAAGCCCAGGAGCAGTGGTTCCTCAGTGGGCCACCATGGAACACTTCATCCAACCATGGCTGGAAGACGGGGGTGGGTGGCAATTACTACATCAGATAGATGGGATACCTCACAGTAAAGACAAGAGAACAATACAAGAAAAATAAAATACCGTAAACCCAAACCGAAACATAACACAGCAAAGACACCCCTAAAACAAAACTAAAAAATTACTTCTGGAAGATTTGACAAGGACGCATAAAGGACGGATGGTGTTTGGCAGATCGTCGTGAACTTTAAAAGATAACGCCAATATATGACAAAGAAGGTGATTGATTGTCATCAACGATCAAGACAACGCGTGGAGCTGAACGATGCTCACTCAAGCCATGGTGGACGCCGTGACGCGGCCCTTTGATATCCCGCCGAGTAGGCAAGGACAAACGCTGGTGCAGTAACCTCGTTCAAGGTCACTAACGACAACAAACGACGGGGAACCTCGTAAAACTTACCCTTATTGCCTTCAATATTCATCAAGAGCACTCTCCTAACCACATTATCATGATTAACCTTTATTTGGACTGCCATATAAATCAAATCGAATTGAATGGACCAGACGGAAAACGCATCTTTTAACACCATCGCCGCGAAGAACGGCTGTCAAGTGGAAATTTTTAACAGCGAAGCGCCCGAAGGAACAGAAATTGTGTGAGTGGACTAGAACGCTGTGAACTTCGCCATATACTAACATGTAGCACGTGGCAATTAGAAAGAAACAACAGAAAACGGTAGCTACTTCAGCATATCCGGCTTACAACTGGGCAAAAGTTGTAATGCAATTGTAATAAGAGATCACGTGGTTCAACTTTACTTCAAACAGAGCTCTGATACGAATAAAGACCGAGTTATTATTCAGAAAAAAAATGGGCTAGGATAAAAAGGACGGATGGGTGAGAACTTGTAAGGGAAAACAGACCAAATTTGGGAAACAAACAAAAATCTTTGCGTTTGGAGGGCGACATGTTTGACCTGTCGCCAAAGAATCACATTCCCCCGGCTCCGTAGCTTGTGAAATAAAATGGCGTGGCTGTAACTCGCAAACGATGATTGCCCAGCTTGGCCCAAGTTCCACCTTCAGTTCCTTCCAGTTCTGTGGGAAAAGAAAAACAGCTGGCACGTCTTCCCTCAGAACAAACTGATAACTGTAACATGCTGTTCCTCACCAAACCAGTTCAACAACACCATTGTGATGAAGTTCCTGTGCTTTTTCGAAAGCTTCTTTAATTAACCTGCTGAAACTTGTCGGTGTCGCTTTGTGGCACTTTTCTTTCACAAAAAAGAAGCACCGCGTTTTACCCTTTTTTACTTCCGAAATTTAGAGAATGAGACGGCCTCATTAATGTAACCCCCTCTACAAAACGATACATCTGTAATTGAGTGGATTAATAATGCGGGCGGTTGCAAACTTCGCAGCAGCTGGAATACCGATCAGTAATGAGTGGAAGCTTTTATACACCAATAATTGTATAGCGCAGATAGGAGGCGGCATATCGCCAAACGGGGCTCCTGCCATTTCTTTTGGTATGGCCCAAGCCATCCCCGCTCGCTCTGAGAGGGTACCGCGGCAAAACTGTTGCTGGGATATGTCAAGCCCCGCTGCAGGCGAAAGCGGGCCTGCAATGGACGCCATTGCGTCCAATTAGTCACGCCTCGGTAAACAAGTTTTTTCTCCCTGTGAAAAACACCAGCCCACAAAATTGTCTCTCAAATGAATATGAAGCCCTTTGAAGAAAATACTCGGGAAAATCTAATTTGTTGGAAAAACCTGTATTTTACACAGTTTGACTACTGTGATCTGGTTGGGGGCAAAACTGCTAAAACACACTTGCACCGTCTCAAAAACTGGGCTGGACTTGTTATTTTGACGGCCCCGCAAAGCATATCAAGTTTAGACGGTTATAACAAGTTGGGATGGAATAGCTTACAAGTTTTAGATGTGAAAATCATCTTAATGTAATGCTGCATAAATGTTTAAGTGGCACAGCTCCGGCTTACCTTAGTAGTAAGTTTTCTTATGTCAGTGATCAACACTCCTACCGAACTAGACAGTGTGTAGCAGGGAATCTTTGCCTCCCCATGTCCCAGAACAGAATTTGGTGAGATAATCTTCCAATTCCGGGTAGTCTAATCTTGAAACAAACTACCTTTGCCATTAAAGGAGCCTTTTTCAACAAGTTTAAACGTTTTAAAAAGCTTCTCTCCCAATGCCTGTACACGTAACTGCTAACTGCTCCTCTGTACTGTCATTGGTAGTCCTTTTCACCTGTTCGTCCTTAACGTGTTTGCATATTTTGTAATATCTCCTCTAAAGATTAGTGATTATTTCCGGTGATTTTTTAAATTGTCTATACTTAATTTTATTTTTTCCTAGTATCTTTACACCTTTAAGTATTGTTAACTGGGACCTGTGACGGAGAACCGATTTTATAAACTGAATGGGTTCCCCAGTATAAATAATAAATAAAATAAGACAATTTGGACGATGACTTGAGTGACGACTGTGTGACTTTGACAACCAATAGATTACAAAAATAATTGAATCAAAACGAGTAGATTCCGGATAGTTGTATAATGATAAGCGAGACCAGATGACGACACTGACAGCGATGACGACAGCGAGGATAGTTAGAATGCAACAACAACGCTAATATAGATAATAGACAAGGTAATTTATTGTAATTTTTTAATAAAAAATATTGCTAATTTGTGGCTCTGGCATGCAGTCATCAGATGTTATATCTCTTTCTTCAGCAACAAACTTTGCTTTGAGTTAGAACTTATAAAGGTCGAAAACACTGCAAGAAAATGTGCTATGGGCTGGGGATAAGGGGGTGAATTTGTTGTCACAGATGTGGTGTGAGCATCGGTGGCTCTGAATGGAATAAAGGGGGTATCATGGAACAGTAATCCCCCTTTACATTTTGTAGAGTGTTGGAAGAACAGAGATTAAATTTACCGTGGACAAAGGAGCTCCCCGGGGGCCGTATTCAGGGGGTTCACGGCCAAGACGGGCCGGCAACTCCCGACGGCATTTGATATTCATGGCGTTCTCGCCTATTAGAAGCCGGACATAGACACCGGCCGGTGGTCGGGGGGGACTGTCTGGCCTTCCTGGTGCGGTGCTTAAGCCCAGGGTAACACAATGCTGACATTTGCTGCATTTGGAGGAATTAGCGCCATTAGGAGGTATCACCAATGAATGTTTTATAAAGATTTTTTGAGTACATGAAATTAATCCAAGGAAATTTAAATTAACGACATGTGGTGTTGATATTTAAGATGTACTCTGGTGTGCAGAACTCATACGCTGAAGCAGAGTTGTTCTGGCTTCGAGCGCCAATTAAAACTTCCAGACTCGATATCAATCTTACTCCGAACCGAGAAAAAAACCGCAAAAACAAAACAGCCTAAATTAATTCACAAATCTACCAATCAGATTTGAAATCTTCTTGGCTCAAAGGCAAAACTACAGAAATGCAAAAGGTCAAAGACATTGCAGACACTGCGTCTTTATGTTCACGATATTGTTCCTGCGGGGTCGTGGATTACAGTCTCCAAGTGGTAGGGTAATGATAAAAACCCACTATGGCAGCAACTGCTGGGACGACGAGGGAATTACTCAAGAAATAACCTGGAATCCTCCTAGTGCACAAAATTCGAAAAGCGGATACAGAAGCAATGAAATATTTCAATTATTGTATACCCCACTGACTAATGAAAGCTGTTCTGGAGGCTTTGACCATTACGACTGCATCGGTGTTTGCCATAGAGCCTTCTATCTACTATATTCTGTATATATATATATGTATGTGTACGACATGCAAGCCCCCAACTTGGCAAACACCTAGTTTTGGAAGGATGTCACCCCGAATTGTAAAACAAGTGCTGTAGAATTAATTTTAATTTAATTCACATCTCCCCGGCGCAAATCCATCTTTGAAATAGAGTGCTGTAGAAATTCTCAAGATTATTGGCGGTGGACGATTAAAACAGGTTTACCATCATCCAGGGAAAATAAAGGAACTTTCTGTGAACTGTAGCAGCCTCGTGCCGAAAGAATTGTCCCTGTGTTATTTCATCGGACGTTATTGGAAGGGTTTTCCAAGTAAGGCTGTCTGGCATTTGAGCAAAAGAGATTCTCGCGGCACCAGGAAAGAAACGAAAACTTAATCCTTCTTAATCCGTGTTAGAAAAAAAAATCTCCCTCCAAACTGTCGGTACTTATCGATAATTCATGCCAGCGCGCGCGGTACTTTTTGGCGACGCTGCAGACTTTTAGCGTGTGCAGCGAAGCAGCGCATCAAGAGACTACCCGGGAACTCGAGGAGAATACCCGCTGCCTGCGGGGGTTTAGATCTCTTAAAGTGCATCACCAAAGAGTCTTGTTCTCGTGTAAACTTATACCAGATTGCAGTTGTTATCAAGTTTAAGACCCTTGACACAGGGGCGATTCCGCTCCGCACATGTACACTTTAAATTCAATAATTTTAGTGTGTGAAACATATCCTATGATAATACATGTACCAATAGTGCGCGTACATTTGAATGTAGAAATGTAGGAGACCATCGTCCTCTACTGTTGATATACACGAGAACTCGGCAATAGATTGTATTACCAATGCCTGTTGTCGTTTTGTTTTTCTTTTTGGGAGTTCACAAGGAACAAATTGATGGAGGTTTCAATAAAGCAAGTCAAGTAGCAAATGCCAATATACTTTAGTTTTCATCCAATTTACTTTATTGACAATATTCGCGTAATGAGTTTCGGATGGAGGCACTGCTCGCTACGTTTTCAGCATCCCCAGTGACGATGTCTACACATCCATCACACCCAAAAATTGCCTTTTAGACGCATGGTATGCAATCCACATAATTACATGGCCCAGTTGCAATCGACGGAGACAGCTCTAATGTCTCCCAAAGTATATCTTAGGCATCGTGCCTTCTAATGGTTTCTGGCGGACTCGCCTGTTGCTGGCCTTAATGACGCATTTACCAAATGAGGCGTTTTGCGTACCAAATTCGACCCTATCTTATTCGATTCCATTCCATCTGCCACAGAAAAAGGCACGGTCATTCCCGTTCTGCGTCCTCCCTAAATTAATATGATCGAGGAAGAGGCGGCGCTTCGGAGGAAGTGGATGAAGGTGGGTTCCATAGTCCGGCATGTGCCAGTAACATTAAGGTTTAGCCGACTGACATTTTTGTGTGTGTTGTCGTTTGTTGGCTTGCTTGTTTGTAGCCCTTTAATTTGTTTTTCCTTCTGTTTGTTTCACTTGTGAGATACAAAGTCTACACCTCACAAGTTAGCATTGATAAAACAGTTTGGGGATTGTGGTCAGGCACTGTTTGGAAAGACATGTGGAAGTAATTTTAAGCAATCCCTTGACTTAGGATTAAGAAAATACCACCTGACCATTCTGCGCCTATTTTTTTAAGGAAAACTGCCAACTTAAAAACAAAACTTTATACCTATTTTTTTTATATACCATGCCCCATAGCCAGTCACTGGCTTGTGTGTTTAATTGATAAATACATGTAACTTCAGTCTGTTTTATAGCGTGACTTTGTTTGACCATTTGGCCGTGGCAACATTTCACACAACTGTCACTCCGATGAGTGAACAAAGAAACGTTTTGCCCTGCTTAGCAAATCCGCCAGTTGGCAAAAATATCGTGCTACCCTTCAATCTCCTCCATTCCCATTTCTGCTTCGAAGTTTTGTTTACTTTAGTCTGTGTATAGCAATGCAAGGCCATCCTTCCCATGAATAGTTGCTGGGTGCTTTCTGCACTACAGCATGAAATCGAATTTCAGGTTCAGATCATTGGCTAGCGCCGAGCTGGACACACAGAGGGCACAATTTTTCTAGCAACGGAGGCTCCTTTCGTAGTAACTGCGCAACAGTAGTTGACGAACGACTATGAAACGCAAGCGTTGCAGTCGCATCGCTGCCAACAAAACGAACACTCCCAACCAACGTGGCAATTTTCAACCGATTAGGGGGTGCTCCTGGTCCGGGGCGGATAGGTACGGTAGGCAGGGTGACTTTGGCCCATGCACGTACGAAAGATTCGGAACGCACAGGAATACCATAGTGGCAGTACATTATCATAGCTTCGTACAGTTTAACACCCAATCAAAATGTGGGGCTGCTGCGCTAACTAGCTACATTAAATAGGTGCTAGGACACAGGTTAGAGAGAGGATGGAGCGCTGGTGACGATTGTCAACGGAATATTTTAATCTGGCATCAATTCAGATGAATACGTAAGAAGAGATTGTAGACAAACGGTCCATTCTCGGAAGAATGTTTAAAAGAATATTTGAAACACGAGGACCTTCAATCCATCTAACATACTGTTGGTGACCTCCGGCCATTCTTCCGGACCAAAGTATGACCACCTTCTCTTGGATGGGTTGAAGTGTACTGCGCCATCAATATTGCATGGCGTCTCCATCAGTAGAAGGTCTTGCGTTTCTACCTGGAGAACAGCTTCGATCACGTGTAACGGATGGCAACTGAGTGCTCTCAACCAAGTGCCACTTGCTCGCATTTCAAACGCTGACTCCTGTTTCGCTTTTGTTCTTTACTGAAGGACGTGCTTAACGCACCTTATAAATTATGGACGCTAATTGGTGGCAGTGTCAGAAGCTTCAAAGACGTACGGGAACTTCTTATTTTTATTATTTTGCCAGTATTATCATTTCAAACAATTTTGAGGAGTTGGTTTGGGTTAGTTTTGTTTGGTTGGTATAGGTTGCGTTGTGATGGGTTTGATTGGGTTTGGGTTTTGCTTGGTTTGGTTTGGTTTAGTTTGTTTGGCTTGGTTTGATTTGGTTTTGGCTGTGTTAGGGTGGGTTGGGGTAGCTTTAGTTGGGTTGGACTAGTTTAGGTTTGATTGGGTCGGTTTGGTTTGGCTAGGTTGAGTTGGATTAGGTTTGGTTGGGTTGTATGAGATTGTTTTGCTTCGCTTTGGTTTGGTCAGAGTTGTAATGACTCGAGTTTGTGACTCGACTCAAGTCTGACTCGAGTCAAAATTTTTGCGACTTGAATCGACTCGGGTTCCAACGGGCAAATGACTCGACTCAAATCACTGCAAGCAAATGACTCGACTCGAGTCCCTCATCTCAAGACCTGACCAGAGTGAAGTCAATAAGACTCGAGTCCAGAACACAAAGGCAAACAGTTTAAAAAAATCTATTCGCAATGACTTACGGTGCCAGTTCATGATATTCATGCGTTACGATCATCAGAGTAAGTTTTAATTTGACCGTAATGTAGAAAATCAGAGGTAACTTTTTAAAATGCCAAAAATGATTTTCTATTTCTTAGGTTTTTATTTATAGTTTTGTTTACAAATATTGGCAACTCAAATTCACTCGAGCTACATACTTGGCTCGACTCAACTCGACTTTTATTGCCTAATGACTCGACTCGAGTCACTAGGTTGCAATGACGAGACTCGAGTCACAAAAATTAGTTACTCGTTACAACTCTGGGTTTGGTTGTGTGACTTGATTTGGTTTGATTAGGTTTAGTTTTGGTTAGTTTGATTTATTTTCTTTTCTTTTGCTTGGTTTGGTTTGGTTGGGCTTGATGGTTTTGTCTTGGTTGTTGTGTTGGTTTGGTTGGTACAGGAGTGCGTATCCGCAACCAATTATGCACCTATCTTGCTACACAAAAACACGAACCTCATAATTTATCAGATTTCATTTAGCGTGGAAATGCACTTTAACGCATCAACTTAATTGGCTTGACATTCTAATGGAAAGGTAAACAAAGTTTGCCTTCGCCCACGCCGTACACAACGTTTCTTGTTTTTGCATTCTTTTGTTTTTTGGTTTCTGTGAAACTGTGAAAGGTACCTTTAAGTTTATTCCAAGCGCATTCATCAAAAACGAATAAAAGAAACCTATTTGGTTGTGTTGTGCGCTTCATGCGTACTATTTCATCCAACAACTGGACTTCTGTCTATTATTATACAGTGACATTTATATTATTAATTTTTGACCAAAAGTAGTCTGGAGGAGAAAAACGCCCCCAAATGCAAATGGTACATGTACGGACACGTGGTTAGATTTACTGCCATGTACTGAGTCGGCCATGCGCACTAGGGCTCAACCTATTGTTCCACCGCAAATTTGGGATTCGACTTTTTTTCTTATTTCAAGGACGAAGTTTTTAGTCTAATTGGCGATAGCCAACCGAAATTAGTGCACACAGGGGGAGGGTTGGACGCTTCGTTGTTCTCCCTGAATAACTGGATCATTTGTAAATTGCACTGATGATATTGCTGTGAATGATAGATGATCTTTCTGTCCCCGTGCCTCTTCTATCTTAAGTTAGCGCTGGTTTTAAGTAATAGTATTACTTACACCAGATTGATATTCTCTTTGTAAGGGCAAAAAGGAATTGATAAGGGTGAGATTAGGGGGGAGTTGTACATGCAACTCAATCCTTGATTCATTGACAACATGTTTGAGCATGGAAGTACATGCATGATGAGCATGACTGAGCCTGATACAGGCAACAGAGCGCGAATACTTGTTTCGCTTCGCAAACTGTATAGGGAAGAGTTCCGTGGCAGAACAACTGGGGGTCCATTTTGAAGGGGGGGACGTCGCCTTTTAAACCGAAACCGTGACGGTTTTTCTTTGCGTTAAAAACACAAAACTAATTCTTCACATTCTGAAGGGGGAACAAGAGGCGCAAGTCTCGAGCAGAGGAGATATGAACCCCCCCCCGCCTTACTGCACCACCGTCGTTTTAAGTGCGACCAATCCTTGGTGGACAGCTTCATTGCTGACACACGTGATCACGCTCAGTGCTGCTTGCCTGATGGACGTCGGGGATGAAGGGGAGGGGCAGGCCCTCCTTCTCCTGGAGTAAGAAGCGGGAAAGAACAATAAAACAAAAAAGATGTAAGGGGACAAAAATCGCCAGTTTGTTTAAAAATACCTCAGAATTGACCCCCCTTCCACCTTAACCGATTAATCAGCTTGTTTGGGGATGAGCATTTTGCCTCCCACTGGAAAAAAATGCCAGCAATGGCCTTGGCATGGACTGTTACTGTTTGGGACGCTGGTGCGAATCCTACCTACTGCATATATCAACACGAATTGGGTCGTTTAGAAAGGGTCGACAAATTTCGCGCGTTGTGATTGGCCAACGCGTTACAAACGCTTGGAGGTGCACTGTTGTGAATCGCCCGTATTGGGTGTGTATAGAATCCAATGTACTGCCCTCCCCTGACAAGTGTACATAAACTCACCAGTCTTTCATCTTCTTCTATCTTGTCTCTTACAATTTCTTACTGCACTGAACATCAAGTAACCCATGAAGAAATATGCAACGCCAGATATGAAGAAGAATGCTCATAGACAAATCCGAAAATCTGAGAGAAGGGGTCGAGCCTTTTGTTTTGCTTTAATGAATCAAAAGCTTATAATTATCACGACAATGTCAAAAACACACTTACAGACACAGCTGCATACAATTTGTAAATAGTTTTTTGGGAACCGTAAGCTTGTGTCAGGTAGTTCGCAGCGGCGTAGAGAAGGCATTTTCTTGGGGGGGGTGCCAGGGTCAATTTGCCGACTGGTCGATGTACGTCAATAATTCATGACGTCAGTTTCAGTTTCATTTGCCGACTGACCCTCTACTTGCCGACTGAAAAGAATTATAGGGGGCTGGTAGTTCGAATCACGGTGGAAGGAAAACAGTTTTGCTTTTGAAGTCACTCTAAAGTTCCGTTCAGCATTGGAGACTGTCAAATTTCGCCTGGCTCCTGTCTTTTTAGTGTTAAGTATTCTCAAGTCCACTTGGGAATTCTAGGGCTTCTATCCCCATGTGTCGGTCCTGTCAGAAGTGGTGCCACTTCCGACAAAGTTGGGGGCTAGAACCGAGTGTGAACCGGTCGGCAACTCTGCTGTCGCGATGTTCCGCTGAGGTGGCCTGACAGGGGTGACGAACGCGGCACCGCCGGGGCATCTTCGGCAATCCGCTCCCGACGCTCGGGAACTGCGGCTACTTGGCGAGACGGCGACGGTGATTTATCAATGTCACTCCGGTTATCGCGCGCGGTGGCCCCCAGCGGGGGGCGGGGGAGGACAAGGCATCAGGCTGCCCTCGCTACACCCATGAGGGTCCAATGGTGCACCCACCCAAACGCTCTATCGATGATGGGGCATAATGTGGAGAGAGAGAGAGAGAGAGAGGAAAAAGCCAGCAAACTGCACGGTATGAAAGAGAGGGAGGGGAGGACAAAGGGAACTAAACTCTTTTGGCGAGTGATTTAAAAAAAAACCTAATTTTGTTGCTGATTCGTGATTATTAATTTTCCCCGCATGTGTGATGTCTGGGTTTCAGTGTTTCAAAAGGCCTACATGTATTCCAACCTTAGTTACAGAAGGTTAATATAACCACGTAACACCCAGAAACTTAGGCAAATGGAAAACAACAAGGTTCATCAATAAAATTATCTTCAAGAATATGATGATCATAAGAAGACACCGAGCACCATACCTTTACACATTTTCACCATTGCGTCTTCTAGCCTTTTATAGGTCACCAGACTTTTGAATTTGATGTTTACCGTTCGGCCCGTTCTCTGAACCGATTTCCTCTCAGCATTTTTTTTTTCACGGGTCATGTCAAGAGGAGTCAGGATCGATTTTTGGCGACACTTACACCGGAAACCATGCTTTCAAAGCACGAGTCGATATCGTGCGTTTTAATTGTTGTAGTGACACTGGTAACAACAGCCAGTCATGTTTTGACTTGTCATCTTTTCCGTATCCTTCTTATTTTGAATTTCACTGCCTAGTTCTTCTCAACCGCATCCGAACACCTTGAAACATTGCTTCGGCTATATTGGATTGAAAGCGAGGTTAACTTTTGGGGAACCTAAGTAAATGAAAGCAACGAGAAAGGTTCATTACAGATTAATTTCATTTACAATGATGAATAATTTAAAATGTGTAATTAATTATATCTAAATGATTAAGAAACATTTAAAAAAAAAGTGAGTCATGGAACCCAAATTATTCTGGCAACCACCCACTTTGCCAGTTTACAATGAATAAGACAGATTCAAGGAACATGACAAAGAAGTTCCATATCCGGCTGCGTTTCCATCGTAAGTGCGCCCCCTCCGGTGACATTCACGCAGAGGTATTTTGCACACACACTGCATCGGAGATGGGACTGCGTCAGTGCTATCCTTTCATGAAAATTCTTCCCACAGTACATCCAACTGACAATCTTTGAGAACTTACTGGGAGTCTATTATTTTCCAATGTAGGCCTACTAACTGCAACGTAACTTGTGACACCAAGTTGGGTCAAAGGTTGTGATCGTGTCCATAAGCAAGAGGCTTTTTCTTGTTTGTACACTAAATCAGCATATGTATCACAAGAGAAAGATTTTGGTGTACTCTGGGTCTAGTGATACAGGGTGCATGAAAGCGGACATTTCCCTCACCCTTTTTTCACACACTTTCATTACAGTGAGCATATCTCTCGTGTTATAAGAGGTGTAACCGAAATGTTTACTAGACCACAGCGAGATATATCCAGTCAACGCAGACTCTTTTAGTGGCAAGTGGGCCACCTCGGTAACGAACATCCTTTTTTTTGTGGGGAGAGGGGCCGAATGCAGTGCATGGTCAATTTCCATAATGCCATCCGTCAACCGTGTATATACCAGGTTTGAGGACGACGACCCTAAACCGTATCAGCATTTCACACACGGTTGCAAAAAGCCCTGAAATCTTCCGCCGAAGACTTTTCACACCACCATCACCCCTGGGTGCGAGCGTTGTAGAGTGGCGGGCCATCTGCACCGCAACTCCGTCCACGCAGACCTTATACTATACCGTCGAGTGGATAGGATGTTTTCTTACCCTAAGTCTCACCCAGACCTCTCCCGGATGGATCCCCTACACTGGGGGGAGCCCTTTCACATCCAGCCACGCATATAAGGTTTTGTTACAGAAAACGAGGCCAGAGATAATAAATTGAAGGCAAAACGCGTTTGCTCATTTTCAACGATTCCCCAAAGGAGCGCCACTTGGGGAAAAATGGCTGGACCAAACAAGTCGATGGACCGCTGAATTTAAAGGAGCGATGTGGACGTCTTAATAGTTCCCACAGTCAGACTAAACGCTTCCTCAAAATCATCTGGTTCAACTTCAGAATATCATTTCTCAACAAATCGATGTAAATATTTAAAACTCTTTTGAGTCATGTCATAAAAGAGTTCTATAAGCGTTGATATAAAATCAGTTATATTCTATACTGAGTATGCAACGAAGTAATTTGTGAGGTTTTACATTTTGACAATTTATGTTTTGTAACTCAAAGTGACATCTTTAACCCCCATTTTTTAAACATTTAACTAGGCTTTCAAACTTCTTGGTCCAGGGAACTTGGTTTCTCCTAAAAACTGAAAAAGGGAGGCGAGTATAACATTGCCTTTAAATACAAAACTCCCCTCGTTGGCAACAGAAAAATTCACGCACGTATACTCGCAGCAACGCGCCAGAGTTGTTCGCGCCGAGGTCCCCCTACGGTCCGTACGTGCTCATTTCATACATGGGTGACTTTTCCGTCCACTGCAAACGCGTACATACAGTGCAGGCCCCTGTATAGCTGTGTCTGGTTGAAGAATATCGCTCTCACAAGTCTCCGTTTAATTAGCATAGGGTTATGGTTTTTGGCCTCTCACGGCTCCACAACCCACCGCGAAGTGTCAAAAGGCCTGGTATCGCACTTGGGCCTGTAATTTGGAGGAGAAAATTAGCCACACGCGGCCGCTGGATGATGGGACGAACGGAGAAAGTGAATTAGGGGAGAAATGCAGCAAGAATGGGGTCCTGCGAAACGCCACGGCCAAAGAACAGAGCCATGTTTTATTAAAATTTAATTACACCTTTTTTTGTTTTCTGGCCCAAAGATGTTTATATTGTCGGGGGGGGGGTAAGCTCGAAGTGCTTTCTGTTGCTTGGACGTGGAGCGAAGTACAGCGGGCGCGGTGGTTGCAATGTGACCGTTAAGTATCACATTTTTCAAATCGTCACGCACAAACTGTGCGAAGGTAGCAAAAAGAAATATGGCTCCACCTCTTTAGGGGACAGGTGCCCATAGTAAAAAAGAAAAAAAAAACTGTGTCTTTTTACCTATATAGTCAGAGGCGTATCTCCCACCTGCACCCCACCCCCATACCCCAAGCATACTTTTATGACTATGAGAAGGAAATGTCGACCCAGCCCACTCATTGTCACCTTTCTTGACAACGCTCCTGCCAATAATGCCCCAGTTACGCAACAGCTTAACCATACCAGCGTATGGCTTTAAGCACTTCTTGTTATACTTCTTGTTTAGTCTTTCCAAAACTGGCAGTCTGAATTTTGTTCATTATGGGGCAGCGCGGACAGCCGGGTTTCTCACAAAATGACAGGTACTGCGCCGGTGAAAACAGCGGCCTTGGCAACGTACGCACGCACCAGCCAGTCCAAGGATCGGGTTATACAATCTTTTCTTTTTTTCTTTGATCTGTACGTACGCGTGCGCTCGTTGCAGTTGTTTTCATCGGCACGGTGTGATTGCTACCCGTATTTTTGTGAATTACCCAGATGTCCGCGCTGCCCCTATGAGGCACCCTCAAAGGCTCCTAGCCACGCGGGCATTTTATAGGGAATCACAATAAAAAACAACGACATAAAAATTCATCTGTAAATCTGTAAAACGTTCTTCACGTTCATTTCTAAATAAATGACAAGTTGATCGCTGCTGGTTGAGGAATCGAAAAAATAAAACATTCATATGAAGTGTACACTAAGTGCAGTCAGCGTTTCACCTATCACTTGTACTGAAGATCCACCTGTGGAATTTTTACAGTATCATTTAAATAATGTCGTTGGCAACAGTAAGGTGGAACATGCTGCAGAATTATTTCTTTACCCGTGTAATTTTTTTTTCAAAATGTTGATCTCATTAATTGTGTTTACTGGAGTTTTACAGTTCATCGAATATTGACCGACATCATTTATCATGGGTAGGAGTTTCCGGTTCATCAAAAGTTCGTGTGTTTTGTTAAGCCCAACTGTGACGAGAAATGGATAGAGATATCTCAAGAAATTAAAAAAAAAAATTACACTGTTAAGATAATTACTCAGTTGGTATCAAAATCCACAACAAATAGATACTACTGACGTCGAGAGCCAGCGAAACGGGGGTTACTCTACAACCGTTTCTGTTGTCGCATGCTGACACGTGGTTTGCCTGCATGAAACGATGACATGTAGTGATAACGTCCATAAGTATTGGCGGGCACTTGACGACCGCGGAAGCGAGCCCCCCCCCGCATGCGAGCGTGTCCCGAGTTGTTACCAATACCCGTCAACCCCTTCCCTCCCGTGGCTGGGGGGCTTTGTCCGTTCACCTGTCGCAGCGCTCGCGCCATCGATTCGGGTCTTCCGTTGAGGATGTGGGCTGACACAGCAACGGATGCTGCTCCCGGAAACTATCCGTTTAACTGACACTTGAAAACATTGTTTTTTATTAACTAAATGTTCATATGAGTGCTGACTTGAATTTCATCTGACCGGCAAAGTTGGGCTAAGGAACTGTAAATGGGCAGTGTTATATATTAACCTTAATCTTGCATTGCTTGACTTAACAAACATGGACTTCTTGAGCACGGGAGCTAGCGTAATGAACCATTCGCGACTCGATCACGTAAATAATGGTAAAATTACGAGAAAATGATAGGCAGCAGCGCGTCAACTCTGCTGCATATCTGTCTCGGGCAACCACAAGTTCACACCTAACGCAATCTCATTTCTACAGTGCATTTAGAGTCCATGTAGTAAGCAAGAACTCTTCTGACGCTTACCTGTAACAAGCAGAACAATCAGATGAGGAAATGTCGTACTGAAACCAATCACCAACACCATCAGACCAAGGCCCGAAGTTCGGTTGCTCAAAGCTGTCGATGTAATGAAGAAAACGAATGAAGTTCATACCTGGTGGCCAATTAAAATAAACTACAATTGTTTACAGTAGTACTGTAAGCAATTTAATCTGTTGGTCTTGTCTTCTAACCGTAACGCAAAATAAGACTAGGGGTCTTATTTTTTTGGGGGGTGGGGTTCTTCAGATCATCAAAAGTAGGCCCCTGAAAAAAATGCAACGAGTGGGGTGGGGGGTTGACCCAAAATGCCTTCTTCTAAATCCCCGCCTGGTTTACCCTGTATGAGCACTTGAAATGGAATTTGTGTCTTTTGCGAAAACGGACACACCTTTAGCTTTTGAAGCACTGTTACGCTGTAGCTTTAATGGTAGAGTAGACTTACCGGTATAAGACCATGAATGACATGTGGCTTTTTGCACTTTCCTATGGCACTTTCAGGCATGTGTTTAGGTCTATGTTTTAGGTCTACTATTTTCCAAAAGCCTGACAAAATCTGATTGTCCAGAACTGCCATAGGCTTCAGGGTGCATTTTTTAAGCGCTGAGCTATACGATACATTACTCTTAAAACTGAGGGTAACAGCTCCAGCAAAGACATGGGATGGCGGATTATGCACACATTGCAAGGTCGGGCACTGGAAAGTGGATTATTTCTTTAACATTATTAGAAATGAAAGTTCATTATTATAGGAAGTGGTTAAATGTGATCACTCCATGCACGTCGGGAGTGGGAACAATCTTCAGCAACTGAAACGCACGATTGCGGTGGTAACATTTCGGAGCGCTTGTGTGTAACCTTGCGAATACATGGATATCGCCATATCCTGTGGTTTTATGTGGATTTTCATATAACCAACAAAACATTATGTTTTTCCTATTCTCTATTTTTTTTTGGGGGGGGGGAACCCCGCCCTCCACGCTATGCACTTTGTCAAAGAAAAACCTCTGGTTTTTCCGTTCCACTTGCGCTCTGACTGATTACACGATACGTGCATTCTTCAACATTTTAAGAGCCACATCATTACGCAGTGGAATTACCTTGGGCAAACAATGAAAGTACGTTGGTTAACCCTGCCTTCTTTTTATTTATATTCCGTGTACATAACTGAAGCAGCCTCCTCGGTGCTATTGAAACTTGGAAATCTGCAACTGTTTCTGCAGGGAGCCAGTGCAATTGCAGTATGGTTAGAGGGAAATGCGTGTAATGAAATTCATGCCGAAAAACACTTCCCCTTTACTATGACAGATGTACGACTTCGTCAGAGGTCAGTACATTATTTAGTCTAAGCCTTCAAGATATGATGAGAATTTTAATGGAAAAGCAAAGTTATTGTGATTGTACATGTACATCCTCGAGGTGAAACGGATGTATCCCGAGGCTCCCATTTTCACGGAACTTCGAAACGTGTTTGTGGATAAATTTAAGGGGGTAGCGAGTGTCTTGCTAGTTTGTGAGTCACAGGGCATAGAAGCTATCCGGCTCGGTCGAGGGCGGCAAAGGCGTTAAACCGAGCAGCAGCGCCGACCACCAGTCGATAATTCCCCGGTGACTACCCGTCGCTCGCCCGCTGTCGCTCGCCCAGGACGTCGGTCCGATATCAAATGCATTTGTCACTTCGGTTGATTTTTTTCCTGTCACCGCGCATAATGAGCGCAGACTGCGCGCGCGCGCGCCGCCCACGACCAATCAGAACGTGAGAAGTGAAACAGGTGCATGCATAATCCCCAGTGCAGTGCGCCTGCGCGGTACTATAAACCAATGAATACATTTGACAAGGGGGGCTGCAGGCGTATAGAAAGCCCGCACGAATTAATACTTACAGAGAGTGAAAGCGCGCTCCCGAGTAAACACTGCCACGAAACAAATACAGAGGCATATCGACTGCGGGTCCGAAGGAGCGGCTGGGAAAAATCCCCAAAATATTCGTCCGGGAAAAAAGCTCGACAGACATTACGGTGGCGTCAATACAGGGATACGGTGGGAGCTGGCGGACTCAAGGTGTAGTCATGAACGTAAAGGACCACGTTAGTATGCATCCACCCATACCAGCGGCTCCAAAGTATTCACCTTTACACCACCGACACCATGATCGGGGAGCCGAGATGATGAGACGGCATTGCATGAGCAACGCCCCGGTAAGTTACAACCACAGTCATTCCGTCCCTCTTGTGTAACTCGTCTCTACCCAGCTCAAGTATATAACATATCGGTGCCATTTGGACTTTTCTTCTCATAATCAATATTGAGGTGTCAGACCACTAGGCCCCTACGAGTGTTTGCAATATGAGAAACAACATCGAAACTTTGAAGTTACATTGTTCATTCGTTGAAAAAAATATATATATTTGTAATTACTTTAATAGAAAATCTGGCGAGTAGTTGTAATGGATCCAAGCAATAATTATAAACTTTTGCAGAAATTAAAAAAGGAGCATTCCAGAACCCCAACATTTTTTTGCCTTAATTTCGGTGTGAAATTTCTTTTATTGAGGAATATTTCAGGTCTGGTTCACTTAGAGTTGACTGTAGGACGGACAATGAGACAGCGATACGGAGTAGCCACTAGAATAATGGTCGATTGGCAAGTTAAATTAAACAATGGCTACAAGAACTTGTCATTTTGAAGTCCAGAATGTTGAAAGTTAGATTTTGAACAGTTTCAGTGATAGTGGAGTTTGATCTACTTTGCCCTTTTTTCAATGCTATGTCTTAACAGGGGTTTGTAGGAAAACAGACCGGTCACACGACACCCCATTCGGATCCTTATACCCACCTTGCTGAATTATGCATACTCCATACAATCTCCAACCGACTTCCAGACCGGAGACGCCGCGTGTTTGTACGTGGGACAGCCCCCCTTTCCCCTGTCAGATCTTTCGCTAAACGATGGCAATTACGCTTGTGTCCTCTTATATTATGCATGGCGTTTGTCCATATTTTATGAATTCGTATTAGCACAGGTTTTTTTTTCTTCTCTGGAATTCCCAGTCAGAGTACTTTCAGAGAGTCTCGTGTGCAGTCAGTGGGAGTACCACGAATCAATGTATAGTGAATGTGAACATTCGACAGCTTTTGTAGTTTGTCTGTTCAAGAAGTGTTGATTTTGCGCAGCATGTCAGGGATGTCCTAATTTTGTATTCTTTTCAAATAGCCCTACTCTGTTATTAACTCGTCCGCGTTAACCAGCTCCCATTCATTCAAGCATTTGTAATCGGTTTTATTTCTTTTTAAGGAATTTAATTTCACTCAACCAGGTAATATTTTATTGAGTTTCGAGAATCCAAATCATATCCCCCTTTTTTTGTTCCGGTGTGAGCATTCAGTTGAAGAAAAGTCTGAGTCGTTATTCTGGAATGAGTGCTTCTGCCAAAAAAAAATCAATAGCCCCATGAAGATGGAAATGTTGTCTTTCATTATGGAATGAAACTGTCAGCATGCAGTACACCACATGATGCAATAGGAAGGCGGGTACAGACAGACAGACGGACAGACAGTTATTATTGAAAAACAGGTTTCATTTTACCCTCAGATGTGATCTAACGCACTCAAAAAAAGAAAGAAAGAAATAAGCACAGTTGGTACGGAGAGAATATCAAATTTCATTTGGCAACCAATGTCAGGCCATACTGTATAAGAAAGCAATGACAAAAATGGTAAGAGTGTAATACCCATTTTTCATCATTTCGGTAAATATTTCGTGTCTCACGAGTATGATTTCAGATCGTGTGTCCAGCTATAACGTGAACTTATGTTGAACAATACCATACAACTAAATCTGTTTTTACATAATCCATCATCCACGTTTTCGTCTAACATTTATCGTCATGTGAACGTGTGTGTTCGAAAAAACAAACAAATCCATAGCCGAACAAACTGCTGCATTACATATACAAAAAGGTAATCATATTCATGAATTTTCTGTTTTCTTCACTCCTTAAACATTGAGGTCGGGATTGGATTACATGTGTTTGATGTCTAATTTGCAAACCACCAGGTCGATATCTGAGAAACTGATGTCGATAATAACTATCGTATACTTACAGCTGTGCCATTCTTGCAAGCGATGTCATTGTCTTTCGCAAGATAATCATTGCAAGATTTAGGCGATACATGAAAGGAATGTTTTGTCTTTCATAAAACAATTACAGTGTCCTTAATTGGCTTGTTTTTTTAAACATGTACTTGCTGCTAATTGATATTGTGGTTAGATGTGAACGACCATTTTAATTCTCCCACTAGAAATTATTTTGGCGAAAAACCCATTTATAAATTGTCCTTTTACGAGCAACTTTGTTTTCACTTGAAAACCCGATCGTGATTAAAACATAAATTCTTCCATGGAATATAATCGCTACGTTTAACTGATCCAGTTTTAAAGTTGTACAAAACTGAACATTGAGTGAGATTTACACACTGTTTGTCGTTCTCATCTCTTTGATGATTTTCTCTGATGTGATAGTGTACGCTTAGTTATTTTTCTTTCCTTTTCTTCATCACAGAGCAATCTCTTCGGAGGCTTAGAGGAGGGGCTCCTAGCTCGCGCGGAAGCTCTGGCGGCAGTTGATGTCATGTCCTCAATGGTCAAGAACAACCAGCCCCACATGAACATCAAGAATGACCACGTCTCCAACTACTCTCCTCATCACATGAACGGCGGGATGCATCCGGCGTCCCACCACTACGGCAGCGGCACCTCATGCGCCTCCCGCTCCATCCACGGCCACATGGATCACGGCGAATTCCTGGATCCGATATCGGCGACAGCCTCCCTGCCCGGCTCGACCAATACTAGCCTGTCTGGGGCCGACATGCAAGGGATGGTGGTCGCCCCACCCCACCAGAGCTTTGCCGCCATGTCAGGCCAGCCTGGCCACTTCAACACGGCCCACAGCATGATGTCGCACAACATGACTATGCACGACCTGGACACCGATCCCCGGGAGTTAGAAGCGTTCGCTGAGCGCTTCAAGCAGCGCCGGATCAAGCTGGGGGTGACCCAGTGCGACGTGGGCAAAGCGCTCGCCAACTTGAAACTGCCCGGGGTGGGTTCGCTCAGTCAGAGCACGATATGCAGGTTCGAATCCCTCACGCTGAGCCACAACAACATGATCGCCCTCAAGCCCATCCTGGCTGCCTGGTTAGAGGAAGCAGAGGCCGCCGCCAGAGACAAGAGGAACTCGACGGGAATCCTCAACAACATGGAGAAGAAACGCAAGCGCACCAGCATCGCGGCACCGGAGAAGCGGTCCTTGGAAGCTTACTTCGCAGTGCAACCTCGGCCCTCCAGCGAGAAGATTGCGGCCATAGCTGACAAGCTGGACTTGAAGAAAAACGTCGTACGGGTGTGGTTCTGTAACCAGAGGCAGAAACAGAAACGCATGAAATTCTCAGCGCAACCCAGATGAGACTGCTGTAAACATGTAAACTATATTTATATCATAGAAACAGTAATAACAGTGAAGACGCCGCCATGATAAACTTTGACCTTTAAGAAAATAGATCAATCAATCAATATCACGCAGGTCGCCCCCCGCACATGGACATGTTAGCGAAAAGATACAAACTAAAGCAAGGCCAACTTCTCCATTGAATTCCCGAACATTGAAATTCCTGGAAAGTGGGGAATCGTTGACCACTGAACGTTTACGTTTCTTCAAGGGCAGCTTTTAGACTCTAATTTGTCAAAACCAAGGGCTTGGACCGGGCTGATAAACGGGCTTTTGCTCATCAGTCATTTGATTACGGCTTAAGCACTGGACTACATTTCTCATCGGTTTTCCATCTTTTTGATTCACGAGGCCGAAAATCTGGCCATGTCCAAATTACACACAACTCTACTGGAAGGGGCTGCAAACACTGCCATAGACCCGTGCGTAACATCAAGTCGCAGCCAAGTAATTCAGACCGCCCTATCTGCCGTGATCGTATAGCCATGTTCCACCGTACAGTGTGGAGTGGTATCTAAAGTGATGTGATAAAAAAAAGAACCTCTGTCTTTTTCTTCCATAAATTCCAACCTGTTAAAGGTTACACAAAAAAGTGCTCATAGACAATTCAGTTTTGGAGCTCCTTTCAACTTGCTCTCCACTTCTTTAATGACAAACGCCCTCTCCCACTTTTATTGTGCTAAGTTACATATTTGCTTATGTGTAATTATTCACTCTATCCGATGGACGAGTCGGAACGCTGAATATTTTTCGCCGAAGACAAACTTTTCCTTTCTTCTGTGATACATCGTAACTTGTTGCTAATTCGCTCCTTGAAAAAATGTTGCAATCGAACAAAGCAGCTTTAATTATACAATGATTTTTAAAGGAAAAATTGTATTCCGTTAGGTCATAACAGTGCAGAGCTGAAGAGGTTATTATTAAACAAATAATGTAGAAAGTAATGATGATGAGGTCGGATCAGCTGGATTTGAGGTTGATGCTCGATGATCGCGCCATTTCTCTATCCTTTTTCCCATCAAAGAGGCCGTACAGCGTCCTTGATCGCACACCATCACAACACATTCCACACAATGAGTATAACTTGCACGTCTAAGCTGTTGCCGTGAGCAGGATCGATCCACTCGCTTCTACTGATGCTTGACTCGTGAGCCTCGGTCTTATTTTTTTTTTGCAAGTTGGCGCTGAGGATGTCGAGCCAGGATGGGCAGCAACTTATCGATCTTAGGCTGCCTGTGAAAACTCCTGGTCGAGCCAGTGTAGCAAGCAAAACTCGGAATTAAATTACGGAGTTTGCGTCTGTGCTCTGTCTGACTGGAGTAAGTCTGAAAATAAGCGAGGTTCTGTCAGGCTCAAAACAGCCTGTTACGAAAATAATTGTGCAATTTCAAATCAATGATGCCAATTTTGCTCGTTTGTAATTCTGTGGTATAATGTACATGGGCCAGTTCATACTGTTTACTTCATGATCTGGAAACAATGATATAAAATTTTCTTAAACCACAGCACCGCCCACAACCCTGAAACGAAATCTTGCACGAGCAAAATACATGATACTGTTAGGCCTAATGGAAACAAATATGATTCAGTACAAGTGGTGAAGAGAGAACATCTGATCGGTTTTAAAGGGTATGAACTAGACGCATATCAGGGCCAACAAAAGGACACAAGATCTATTCGCCGGTGACTTCCTACGAAACAAAAGGTGTTGGGCTGCTGGCAAACTTTCTGAAGTTATTTTTAAAGTATTCATTGTAGGGAACCACGTATGCTGAAGCGTTGTTTTCCTTCCGCTGAAGGTTTTTAGCGATGTCATTATGCTTCAAGAAATCGATCATGTTCAGATTATCTGTTCGATTGCAGGATTAATGTTCGGTCACGGGATCAAATTTCAGTGAATGGGCGACTGTTCCTCAAGTAACTGACCCATATCGCTTAACTTGACGGTGTAGTTTGTGAATGAGTTGTTGCAGCAAAGTACGAAGCGGTTTAACTTTCCAAATTAGAGCCTTAGGTTGCACATTACAGTAATTTCAGGCCAAAATTTCGGCAGATTTTTGTAGTTGTACTTTTTGTCAAAATGGTTGTTCTTTGACAACACTCTTTATAATTGACACTCATAAAAGTGACTCTTATATAATTTGTGCTCACACCACCATCAAACTTTCGTCAAGTGAACAACTGATTATTTAATTCATAACCTGCATTATGAGTAACGTGCACGGCCCTTGTAGTGTCAAATGCACGCACTGGTGAAGGTTTCCAGTCTAGCCAAACGACGTCCCACGTTGTCTATCTTACCATGGCGTTTTATTTCAAATATTTGAATGGCAGAGTGGGATTACTGTCTTGGTTATTTGCGAAGCCACCATGGAACCAATTGTTCCTCTTTTTGTCTGCTTGTTGGCCACTGGAATAAACTCATCTGCGTTGATCAACGTCAAACCTATTTGGCTGTACAATCGGATAATTCAGTTGATGGCAGCGATGTTTAGCTCGCACAACGGCTGTTTCTGAATCATAACTGAAGTGTGCGTGTAGGAAGACATTTCAAACACACCATTCACATCTGGTGGTTAGTTTCGAGGAAAATGTGGTAAGAATCCCTCGGAACACGCCCGTCTTTACGCCGTTTCTTGGAGGAGTTTGATTTTGCAATTGGCGCAGTTGGTTGGTGTGGATATAACTCATAATTGTTAAGATCCTGCTTGCAGGAAATGCCATACGATTATTGTTTTACCGGGGGCCCATGCTAGGCATCGGCCGGCCGTATCATTTCTAATTTACCACTGGCTAAGCTCGATCTATCGGCGCAACCAAGCGACGGAAATTACCCGGCGTAGCTGAGTGTGATTGACTCGGCCGGTCATGCGTTGCGGCCTATTCCTTGAGGAATTTCCCCCCCGCCTTAATTCCTAGTCCCGTCTCATTGCACCGCACACGCTATTTCTTCTTCCCCGTTTTCTATCTTCAGCTCATTTGGAACGCTTGGGTCGGCACGGAAAACCCATTTCCCCCGTCATCCGAGTGTGTTATTCCCGCCGTTGACCAGCTCACAATAAATCAAACACCTTCTCCACTCGATAATTTCATTTGGAAATTCCATGTTTTTTTTCTCTTGTCCGTGTCGATTTAAAAACAATCCAGATGTCATATTATGCAGTGTAGATGTACAATCTTATAACGTGGCAAGCGCAGTGTGCACAGCCGGCCGTGCCAAACTTTTGCCCTGTCGGTTTCTGTGCCTCTCCCCGTCAAGTTATTCGCCTCATCGTACCGTGGGGCTTCCCCCACGCTGGCGTTATGAAATATTCACGATGTTCGTTTTGAGCACTGACTGCCAAGTTTGTATTAATTATTTCGAGGTTAAGCTATCACTTCAGTAACCCGGAGGCGGGGAGGAACGTAAAACGTCTTTAGATTCCATGACACACCCCGAGAAAGCAGATCACAAGACCAAAAGCTATTAACGACAGTTTCCTTCCTTTGAGCAGCTTTTAAATATTTTTTTTAGAAAATAACTGTTTTGCACGGGCTTGATACCGTTCAACATTTCAAGAATTTCTGAGAAATTTTGGCAAAGTCAGTTTTGGCGAATCCCAAATTTGAGATCTCCTTATTCAGCTAAGCTATCACCTTTAAAAAGTAATAATTGATGCCTTGTCAGGTGCACTCCTATTTATTAAAACTAAAAGTTATTGACATCATTGTCCCCTTGGAAAATAATTCCAAACAATTTTATTTAAGTAACAAACTAAGAAAACAAACTTAAAGCGAATTCCTATATTTTCAAATGGCACAAATGTGTAAATACTTTGTAACGAATTATTTATTCATTCCCTAAGTTGTTTGGTCTCTACATTTTACCGCTGGTTTATCAAATCAATTGATGTATTGTTTTTGTAAATAGTTACTGTCGATCCTATACACATCCAATTTGCTTTGGAACTGATTTATTTGAAATAAAGACAAAAATGTACTATCCTGTTTAATAATACACATCGAATCTGTGTCCCTGAGAGGTTTTTGACGGAAGTATTTTGTCTTGGTTTTGTTAATGAAGCAAAAATCTTGCGCTAGCTATTCCCTTTAATTTGATACAGTCTCGTTCAATATACTTGGCATTTCTTTTCCACGAGTACTTCTAAAATTTTGAAGTAGGCCTATTCATTTGGATCGATTTGATTCTGTTGCATGCAGTTCAATGTTCCGCGAGACCATCTGACTTACATCGGAGCTAACGACTGAGATGGGAGACAGAGCTGGGTACTAGACCCACTCCCCCGTTAGACTTTGCCTTCCTAATAAATATGAGATCCTTGACTCCTTACTGCTCGAAGCTGCTCTGCGCAAGGCATTGCTGGTACTCGCCTATCGGCCGGGACTTGCAATTAATGGCGGGTATCTTATTTTGCTCAGCCAAACATTTTGAGCCTTAACTCAGCAGAATAAGAAGAATAACTGTGTTGCAGGTTGGTAGTGTGAAGTCTGGGGGTCGCATATTCGGGTTTTATGAGGTCCCCTCTTCTTCCCAGTCCGACAACATCTGTCACCTTAAGAGCCTATGGGCCTGCACCCCCCGTGTCAGTTAAACATTTTAAAAATAAGAGAAACATGTTCTGACTCCCGTTAAAGGATGTACCTTTTTAAAAATGCCAAATAGAGCATAGATGGTGGTTAAGTTTTCAAAGCTTACAAAGTGTGGGCTGTCTTGCTTTCAATTAGTCCCTCATTAACACGAGTATTAATAACTTTCTGCGGGAAACGCGATAATTCAGAGCAAAGCTGCTCCTATATGACACAGGGACAATGCAACAAAAGGTTTCATAGGAGCAGGAACTGTTGTCAGGCGACTTCAAGTGAATTTCAGTCTTCTGAAGGACGTCCTGCATCTAATTAGTATACAGGCGAAAGAAGAACAAGGAAAAGCGTCCAACTGTATAAGTAAAATATTGGACGCAGTCCCAAGGGAAATAATGAGCCAGGATTATAAGGGAGGTCATGGGACACCCACGGTTTGTAGCAAAGGACAATGACGGCAGACAACAGTAAACCTCCACCCCCCCCCACCCCACTCCAGCCCCGCGTAATTAGAAGAGTTATCATAAACAGCGATGTGAACAAACAAACAAACTCGATAGCCTATGCGTGTCTGTGCATGTTTCTGAGGGACAACAATTTATGCTGTCCCTCTGCCTCTATCCCTTGAAATAGAACGGATCGCATCATCACAGTCAGCGCTGAGGACAAAAACCTGCCGGTGGACGGGATCTGCCCAGCCGTCTTAACGCGGCGATCACTCACAACTTCCGCTATTCATCTGCCGGCCGCGACTAAACGGGATTCGTCACTCTCTGCCGTGCCTTCAGCACCTGCTCCAGCGATGGAGAGGGGGAGAGACCACAGAGCGAAAGCGGCGGTGTCTCCCTTTCTGCCTCCTTCATTCTGAAGTCTCCTCGTGCAAGGGATCCGCCGGATCAGCTTACTAATGAGCGAGCTGCGAGCACTAAGTTCGGGCCCCCAACACTGCTGGGGCTGGATAGTGAGCTGGAGCGGGTGGTGGATGCGGACACCCGGTGTATGTGGAGTGCTGGCTATAGGGGCCGAGTCTTTTGTGGTATCTGGTGAGAGAGTAAAGCGAGGGCGGAAATACGGCGGGGCAGGTGGCAGTGTGTCGCTAGCACGCCCCGTTGATGACAAGACGGCAAGTCGACAACACACGCAACTGCTGCGTGCGTATATACAAACCAAGGCACGGCTCCTGGCTCGCTGTGCCTGTATTACGGGGTTAGACCGCACACGCAGTAAAGCCGTGTTTATGCATAATTTTAGGCAACCGTCATTTCAATGTACCGTACTCCAGACTATTAGTTTATATTACTGTGTCCAAGCCCCGATTGATGATAAGCCCCTGTCACATATCAATTATAATCATTAATTCTAAGACCTCCAAAGGTGCTCACTGAGACAGTACCTTTGGATATTTACCGGCAGCAAATAGAAGGATGTGTAAATTTTTCCTTACATGTCTACAGACGTCTATACCATCCGATGTTGACTGGCAACTGACCGTTTGCCAGTTACAAATAATCCTATTGGATCTCAGCATCTGCTTCCTTGCAATTATACGCCGGCCAAAAGAATTCTGAATGATTACACGGAGTTTATGACAGAGTTGCATATTTTGCAGTTGACAAATTAATATTTAGGGTGTTCTCCTCTTATATGAAAAAAATCCCAGCAGAGGTTACCAACAAATAGGGCAAAAGTCGGTTCTCCATTTAATTTCCCGACATTATTTCATCTAGCTACCTATCGCTCTCCTCCGAGCATGCCAGGCCTATAGTTCGGGTTTTTTTTACCAAGGAGATGGGTGACGTTTCCGCGTCCACAACCAACACCAAATTATTTTACTTAAAATTAATGTGGGTCGCGATCATTGATCGAGCTAGCATAATGGGAAAATTGAATATCAGCCTATTGGCGGGATCAGCACCGACCACACGATTTGCTTGTATGTCGCTCAAGGATCGCGCTCTCTTGCGCTGTTTTTTTGGGGGGGGGGTTCCTTGTGGGGTATAATGAGTAACTGGACACACTGCAAATATTGGCCATTCATATTGCAGAAACAATATTGGACCCCTTTAAATAAACACTCGCAGCACGTGCACGTGTGCAACGGGAGCGCGTTCACACGTAAAGCGTCCATACCGTAATAAACACTGGAGTCTCTCTCTCATTTATTACCAACAATAGGTCCGTGACTTGCAGACTCTCATATTAAGAAGTGAAAAACCAAACAACGTCTGTGACAAAAAAAAATGTCCCGTCCAAAATGCTATTTGATTCTAAATCTAAATATTTTCAGATCTGTGGTACAGAACAACACCCAAAACTGACATGAGAAAAACATTCCATACCTTGGAACGGCTGAATGAAGTCATTAAACATGAGGTTTAGGGGTTCCATATTTATACAGATAAAACACAAAATTTGCAACGTCATACAAAATCAACTCTTTAACCGCTGCTGGGCTATTTCAAAGCCAAAGGGGTAACTACACTGCAGCCTGAATAATTTGTCCATACTTGGAAATGTCATCAAATATGAGAGGTTATTATCATTTTTGGACGTGATTATGGGAACACATCTCAAGCTGTTTTGTCTATGTCATCGGTACGGGGGTTTACACCTACTTTGGTAGTTAAGTTATTTTGTTTTGGGGTGTATTTCAGGAATGATCGGGGTTGCGACAATTTGGCAATTGTATCCTCATCCTCTTGATTCCTCCCTAAAGCACCTAAAAACCCCAATACGAACATCCCCCCTCGGAGGGGTAACAGTGGTCACATAAAACAGTAACCCTGTAAATGGTGGTGAATGCGACTTGAATTCGTTGTACAAAATAATGCACAATGCCCCGAGATATATTCAGAGACTGTAGGGTATAAGTTGGAGGCTTCAAAGGTCGAAGTACTTTTGGTGACGGGCGCCCGGATCCCATAGCCTTCTATCTCCTAGCGTATCATGAACGTCCAATTACTCTGAACGGGCAATATTAAGGCAGAAATGTGCATTGGAAAAATCGATAGAGCGCACGCCTAGCGACATGGATGTGCTGAAATACCGATGAATAGGTTTGACCTAACATACGTTTGACATAACAGGTTTTCTGGTCCAATCTGTAAATTTTCTCATTTATCTTCAGCAGGTGGCCTAATTGAATCGACATTCACCCGTTGTGACGCCGTATTTCAGATTACATACTGGACAGTCAAATTTTCGCCAGACGTAGCAGTTTTATCTCAACACGAGCCAAATTAACAAGATCATAACCAAGCTGCCACTTAGTTTAAACAATAGTTCAGTTAAGTGGTTGGTTTGGTGAAGGGTTAGTCGTAGGCCTATGCGGTTCTGATTTTCTTTCTCATTCCATTTAAGTTTGACTTTCAAGAACATGCAAATGAAGGCAAAATGCGATATTTCAATTTCGTCTTTAAAATTAGTTTATGATCTCCCAAAGTACTATTCTTTTCAATTCATGGAAAAGAAATGAGTACTCCATACTACTTCTTTTTGTTTCTTGAGTTGAATTATTCTTAATGATATATTACATATAAGAAGAAAGGCCGCGAAACGTGAAGAACGGAAACGCCGCCCCGCCGCCCCTCAACCACCTCCAACTCTCCCGTGCCCCCACTGCTTCCGCACATTCCGCGCAAGAATCAGCCTTCAAAGTCACCTCCGAGGCCACCAAAGAAAAGGAGACCGAAGGGATAGAAGGAGCTGATGCTCAGACACGAGCCGACGCCGATGACCACGACATTGTAGGCTATAAACGCTCATAAGTTCGTCCACTGTCGGGTACCTAGCCCCCCATGAGCAGGTTTCCACCAGATTCTTTCAAGTGGCGTAGCTAGGATTTCACTAGTGGGGTGGGGCACCTGGGGGAATCAGGAATTTGTGTGTGTGTGTGTGGGGGGGTGTGGCTACGCCACTGATTCTCTTGGGCGTTTCGATTAAACATTCACAACAGTGTGGTCATCAATAAAGACGTAAATCCCAGGGGAGGGGGCTATCCCCCACTTTCTGACCGGGGGAGCCGGGGCGTAGCAATGACATTTTTTGGGGTGAGTGCCAGAGTCAAATTGCCGACATGTAACTTTTTCGCCAGCCTCGTGTCGTGTAATTCACAAAGAGCGGAATATGGAAATCCGTGGTACGCTACATTTTCATGCTTCAAGAGAAATATAGCGGCCAACGTATATCGTTCATGTATCAATTTTGTAGTCATTTGCCGACCGAAACTCTATTTACCGACTGGAAATAATGAATAGGAGGGGCTGCCACACGTCCCACACTACTGGGTCGCTACGCCCCTAATATTATTGGAGCATCAACCCCAGCCTCCACTTTTTCGTATTGAGGGGGAAAGGGCGGATTTTGAGGTTCAATTCGAACTTCACAATAGTTAAAGTATATTAGTATAATTGAAGACGGTGAAACACAACAAAATCTTTTAAATTCGACGTCTGAATGTAAGCTTAAGCGGTAAAAACACACATTAGGTGTATTTCTGTCTCACGGTTAGTACCCTCCTAGTGTTATGTGGTAACACTCTCTGGATTTCCATGGCTGGGCAAGTTTTGATTTAAGTTATCCCCTATTGCTCCCCTCCCAGTTCAGGGACAGATTTAAGCCACTGGTCTATAGTGCGCCCCCCCCCTCCACAAACGCAACCCAGATGTAATATTCATTTTCTCCCGAAGTAATGGTCAGAAAGCATCAATTGGTACCAAATTAGGCCCTAACGCTTGTAGTCTTTTGTACTTAAAGTGAAAAATTCATTTGAATCTTATGTTGCATTACGGGGATATTTTTGATTAAACAAGACGACTGGTTTCTTGTGCTGTCCAATTTGAAAATTATGTTGATGTTATCACTGAATTCAAATCCCAAATCTCCACACATTTGGGGGGGTTCTTTACTTCTTCGGAATTTCTTTCTAGTTGTAAACTTGATGAAACTGATGCTTATTTCAAGAAGCATTGGCTACTACTGCATTGTGGTTCCAGATTTGGCTACTTCAGAGTCTAATGAGTCTGTTTCAGAGAAAAAACAACTTCGGTTGTAGGCCTACTAATTTACCTCGGTCAATTTGTTTGAAGATGCTGATTTCATTTACTTCTGTAGTAAACAATAATCATATGGAATCATTTCAGGACCCTGTTTTTGTTTTGTTTTTGATGGAAAATTAAAAAGGTTTGATCATAATTACAACACAATAACAAAACCCTGTTCAGTTCAGCATGCTTATTCTGTATGCCTGTCCAGTGATCTGATGTGTAAAAGGGTTTCAAATAGTGCAAACATAGCATTTCGATTGCTGTGGTAAATCTCACTAGACTGGATAGATGACAATACCAGGCTAAACACCTCTCTCGTCCGTTCGTTAGCGGAGGAAGTGCAGATGTTGCAAAGCACTGTGGGTTGCTTGATATACATCCACTGATCACGTGTTATCACGTGTTACAAGCGCACGGAAGCATTAACTCGCCCAAAGGAATTCCATCCAGTAAGGGCTCGAGGAAACTACGTCATGTGGTCTGACGAAATTAGCCCATCCCTGCGCACGAATTACCACACGTGTACAGAATAAACCAATCCCTGATGTTTCCTTGGTAGGTTTGGGGATATTTATCCTCATCTTTATTTTGTGTCAAAATGTAACCATTATTAATTAATTGAACTCAATTTCAATGTGGGGCAGGTTTCCCACACAGTAGGGGGCCCTTCAGAAGTGACTTCTGGGTATGTCATCACTACATCTACAGAGCACTTTTTGAAGGAGATCTGTTCATTGTTTTGTCATCAAGTAATTGCCTTCCATTCCCGTAAGCTACCTTTAATGGCTGAAAGGTTGGCACATTCCAGTGAATATATGAATGGATATGCAGACAACTCACTGATATCGTAGCTCCCCTGGGTCCGATCAGTACACCCCTTTCATACCGAATTCTGCGCCTGTCGCGTCCCATTTTTATGTGCACTGCTCAGTCTTTTCCTTCTGTGGGGGGGGGGCAGATAGTAACCAGGTCATCTATTTTAGAGCAAGAGACTGGAAACAATTTTTTTTGGCTCACCTGCGGGATCTCATTTATATTTTCCCTACAGCTAAAGCAATATGCATCTTAATTGACTTCTGGAATGAGCCTCCAGACATGGACTAGGAATGGTCTCTCAGCGCCTCAAGTGAAACTCCGACGCGATATTGGCGGAGAAATCTATATTTGGTTTGAAAGGTCCACGGCTCCAATTACTTTCATATTATGTTCAAGAGCATGGCTTGTAAATATAATAGAGGCTCATAGAATGAGAAGTCGGGAATTGCACACAAGCCCGGAAAACATCTTCGTAAAAGATTCCATTCGCTGGTTGACTGTTCGAACCGAATAAGCAACTTGATCGGAAGATGATGGCACATTATGTGAAGACGAGGAATTACTGATGTGTGTTTAAGAAATGAAGCCTGATATAAACGAAATTAAGGCTGGTCGTCTCTTGACGGAGCCTTGGTGCCCGCCAGATGTCATTAAGTCATCAAGATGTGCCCGGCATAATTGGAAAAAAATCGAGTCCCCGTACTGGGCCCGTCCACTCTGAGGAGCTGCGGTAAATAAAGCGAGTCAAGTCATTACGCTCGCTGAAGCGAGACCGAGCCGCCTGGGAATACAGGGCCCGGAACGATTTCACCGACGCGGTACAGTGCAAGAAGAGCCTTCACGGTCTGTGTGTGTGTACACCCTTTCCGAGACCTGGCCGCACGGAGTTCCTGACGTGACCCGTATCATCATCACACAAGAGCTCGGCGATATCTGCTCAAGCGAGAGGCGCAAAAAAACAACCACTAAAAAGACACTTCAGATGGGTTTATTCAGTCAATTAGGAGGTCGGATGGCGATGAGGAAATTCCATTCTTGCACGATTACCATGGTTTGACATCGACCAAGGAAATCGTTCACTCAGCCAGACGAAACGCACACATGCTGATGTATTTTTTGCGATGTGTTTGTTGCAACTGATTGCTATTTAGCAAAGTAAATAACAACAATATGAACAACAGCAGTTGCTAAGGTCTGTTACTTGTTGGCTTGATTTAGTAGAAAAGAATGTAGTCAAAGGAATAAAAATGTACACTGAGAATTAAAAATGCAAACGTATATAGACCAAGTGAAAGTCTTGATAATTTATCTGTTATCTGATAATGCTCTTCAACCTTGCTTGTCCATGAAACCTTGCTCCCATTCGCTTTTGATGCATGAGCTAAATTAACATAAAAGATAGTTTACTGATTTGAGATATTGAGATTTAACGAATCACACCAGTCTAACAGAAAATGCTTCCCGTGTTTTATCCGTCGTTAACACCACAGCACGAGGCTACGGCACGATGTACCATGGGTTTCACTAATGCACGTGTGCTTTAACACACAGACCCGTGCAAGCACACGAAGGCGTGGGGGTCATCACTCCATCAGTCGGAAAGCTAAGCCGTCTTGATTATAGTTCACCCCTCCCTCCTAGCGGTGAACTTTAACTTGGCTGAGAAACGAACCGTCATTACCCTGAATATGAACACAGGAAGGTGCATCATTAACGCCAAGTCATTATGATATGATAATGCTTGCCGAAAATAGATCGTTAGCATAAGGTCATTAAGATGTAAACACTGTGCTCCGAAAACAGCAAAAGATAAAGCAACACTTGGGCACATCCTAAGGGTGGATAGAAAAAATTGACGGGGGGGGGGATAGCCGTGAACAGGGTTAACAAGGTTTTCCTTGTTTTTCCAACATATTTTGGCTTCGCTGCCCATACGCACGAGTGAATCTATAATTATAGGCCTAGGCCTACGTGTATTCTGTTCTTGTTTGTTTTCCTTAAGAAAGGGGCGTGGCATGTGAGACCGGTGTTATCTTAAACTTCAGCCGTTCTCACTTTCCTCCTTGATTCAACGCTTGATTCATCAGCCTGCATTGCCTAAGAATTTTCTTCCACGGAAGACGCGCCCACACATCACGTCAAGATGAACAGTCACTTAGCCGTGGCGCGAGTCCGAAGGCCTCTGAAACATAAAACCGTTCACGAAATTGAATCGCTGTCTCCATTTTAAAAAGCATCTTATGCGCCCGTTTTTACTTCACCAGTATTGTAAAAAATCTTAAAAAAGGTAAGTAGGAGCATTTTTTCGTAGGCCTGCATTAACACTCCGCCTTCATAATGCTGTCTATAAAGGCCTCTTCGGTGTTGACAAGGGAAATTTAAAGGAACCTGGAAATGAATTTTTCAGAGAATTACCTTTTGTGTATCTCTGTACTCTTCTTCCATGTATGAAGACTATTTGAATTTTTTTGTAGTTACGTGCACTGAACGGTGCACTTTTTCAAACGTGAAAAATTGACCAAGCATTTCTGGACAAGTGAGGGCGCTTTTGCTTTGATGTAAATCCAGGAAGACATGGTTCGGGTTGTATGTTTTCATGATTAAATTGTGAATCCAAAATTTGCTATCTGGGAACATTTCTGTGAAAAGGATGTTTGCTGGATTATTGCCATATACTTACCCACCAATAAATTGCCCAAGAAAATAAATCTGCCATAGGAGTGGCCAAAAAAATCTAAAAATTTTTTGTGCACAAATCAGTGTAACATTGAGATTCAGTGCCTTGGATGACATCATAGCTCTGCTCATGAATATGCAAATTCATTAGCATAAAACAAAAAATCAAAATATGGGTTAAAATTGCAATACAAAAAACCAAAATAAGGTTAATTGAAACCAAAAGATGTAATTTCAAGAGTTTTTAGTAAAATTTATAAAAAATATTTTTATTTCTTGGTTCCTTTAAGTAACAAAAATATGTTCGTGACTCCTGAAATTCTACTGATGAGAGTGGTCTACATAAGTGTAAGCGAGGGAACTTAACACTGATTTATTATCGTTCTACACTTCCTTTGTGGATGTAACTGTCCCTTTCCACAAACCGTCTTCATATCTGTGTGTAGCGCTTGTAGCAGGGAACGTATCCATACGTAACGAAAACCTGTAGAATATTTTTTTGTTTTGTTTTTTTGTTTTTTTTTTACTGTTCATAAGACCTGATGCCAGGCCTGTTGCCAGGCCTGATGCCAGGCCTGATGCCCGGCCTGATGTCAGGCCTGATGCCAGGGCTGATGCCAGGAAAGCGGCTGCTCAATATCAGCTTCAAAATAAAGTGCAGAAAAACACCGGCACGGTAAACCTCAGCGGTATGTGAGGTAATGACACGATTATGCAGCTGGCAGGCACGGTGCACAAGCGAGGCCGTGCACGGTGCCATCATAATTACAACATCATCGATGTGATACGATACTGTCGGCCTAGCGGGGTCCGAGACGTAATATTCCCCTCGGGTGCCGTGCGCGATAGGCGCACGGCACGGTATCGAGTCGCCCCCTCAAGACTCCGCCACCGTAATCGGACCTCATCCATGTGTCATCAGAAAAGCGGCCGTTTCAAAAGAGCAGGCAGATTACCAGGTTTGGGTTTCCCCAAGACGTATTGGATTTAGGACAAACAAAATGAAAATTTGATGAACAATAAACCATTTTTGTGAATGATATCGAGTTCTTAAGAAAAAAGTCAGAAAATGGCCGGTGACATCCACATGGTCAGTCGCTCATCTAAAGCCAATTAACCTAGACACGGCTAATTCCAGTCCGATTTCATTATGTTTTTCAAAACAACCTGGACAAAGCGAGTCATGGGAAAACTGACACTTTATTAATACTTAATGACAGTGTAGAAGACAAGAGAGTTAACAGGGTCTTGGCTACGAGAGATTTTCAAAAAGTGAAGCACATTTTTTCGAAGTTTATTTTTATTGAATACCAGATCTGTTTCTAGAAACATTCATTTTCACGAGATACATTTTTCAGAGTCATTTTTCAGAGGTGGACAGTCAGCAAATGAGTCGGAGCCTCGAAGCCTACGTTTACTAGCATTAATATTGTGATTTGATGCGTTATCACCCAGTCATCACAACTAAGGCCTAAATTCAAGAAAAACCGTACCAACAATTCTTGTTGGAGCGTGAACAGGCTTAAAAATAAGGCGTGACCGTGTATCTCGTTTAAGCAAACTCTGGAAAAGTATACCTCAACAAAACAAACTTTGAAAAAAAACTACGTTACTTTTTGAAAATATATACCACATGGCACTGGTGGGCTAATGTATTCAGCTGATGGCGCCAAAGCATTGTATGACCGGGCGCACGTCCTTGCGCTTGCAAAATGTTGATTTAACGGGATGTTTAGAAATCGACGTTGAGGGCGCCAAAACAAGCTCCTGGGGAGGGGGTCATTGTCCATGTTCTCCAACATTCCTGATACCGATCGCTCGAGACTAGCTCCAAACCAAACGGTGTGATATGAGGACTGTCAATGAGATGAAGCGTAGCAGCTTGTTTTTACACGCAGGATAAGTCACTGAAAATTAAAAAGTGAAACAGAAGACAAACTGCCTTTCACAGTTTTCTTGTTGTAGGGAAAATGTAGGAATTTGTAAGTATTTCTCCGAGTCTGAAGAGTGCAGTCACTTTGCCGCTGGTTCAATTGGTCTGTCTTCTGTGAATGTGGTACTGGAGATCCATGCATTGGTAATCAGTGAAATCACACTTCACTATTTATGATATCAGTCTGTTACCTTGTAACACCCTCGGTTTTATCATCTATTGCTGAAAAGAGCCCGTCGCTAGCTCTCCAGAACAAGCAAGGGTCTGTACATGTATATCAGAAGCACACTACACTATTAACCACAACTATGACTTGACTGGCTAAATCTAATTGATAGTCTACTTTTTTGGCACAGTTTAAATCAATCTGGAATGAAATGAGATCCAAGAAAAAACAGCTCCACTTTATATAGCGGGAAACTGAGAAGGAGAACAGTACTAGTTAAAATCCTCTTTTAAAACCAAGATCAGTCAATGGCAATAATGTGGCAGTTAACAAAATGGGGGCTGGGGTAAGTAATTATGCTCGAGCCGGCTCCCTTTTCTGTGGCACTTCAAATTGTGTCATGTTTCTATTTTCTTCACTATTTTTGTAACAAGCGCGTGATAATGACAACCTTGTGACTACCCATAATGCGTAGACGCCGCCAGACGTCGTCTGCTACCAAAATGATGTCATAGTTGCACGCATACATGACATAGACGTGTTTCAGTCGTTGATTCTTTCAAACGAACAAAGCAGTTCATTTAACACGTCTATCCCCCACTCTTTATGCAGTAGCATGGCCAGGCTGTTCTTCAGGGTACAAGAAGGGGCTAGAGTTCCCACAAGGGGCAGATACCCCCCTTGTCTTTGTGTTTACGTGACAATACTTACATTTCACTGTAAACCCCATTTATTTCTACCTCCGTGACTTAACTTACTTAATGCAGCCACAATTCCTTGTCAAGGAAACCGACTGGAAATGAGAATTCGAAGTTTAAAGGTTACATCTGAGGTTTGACAGACAGCTACGGACTAACATTAAGCTCCAAATTTCTCCAAATTACACGATTATTGGATCGTGTACTTTCTGGGATAAACTGCTAGGAAATATTTCAATTGCCTCTCACTCAAGGTACAGTTTTTCCTGGTATTCCGTCGCTCATAATTCGACGCAAACGGATGGTCTGTCTTTAGTTTGCTCTTCCCTGTTCATCTTTAAAACAAACATGGCGGATTACTTGACACGATCGTGCAGTTTCGACTCGACATTTGAGCAGATTTTACCGCCAGAACAGTGGAAGATTTACCTCAGTGATGACTCGGACATCAAGAGGGGACCCAAACTGGATCGAGCCACGTTTGAAGGGTTTATGGACTCTGATGGACGGCTTGTTGAGGTCCAAAGTTTTCGACAAGCAGTGTTCCGAGGTAGGTCGTGTAATTACATGTGCATGTACAGTACATGTACCGGTATATCCCTGTGCCGCGGAAACCACCCCGTCAAGTACACATGAAAACATAAAAATAGGCCCAGGCCTAGCCTACATCATGCACAAATGATCGATGCAAAACAGCTGTGATGGGTGGTATATGCTAGCATGACGGGAAAAATGGACAGTAGAGGCGCAGATCAAAACTCAGGAATGTCCCTGAATCTGGAGAATTCCCTTCATGTGGGGACAGTACCACCGGTCCCCCAAAAGAGAGAATGTCCCCTTAAAAGAGAAAACTTTTTCCCAAGTGGCCTTGGGTAAAAAATTTCCACTCACTATTAGCATTTTTGTCTCCAACATTTTCCATTCAATTTTTTCTTCATTTAAGATGATTAGGCCTATATATTTAAGGCCTATTTTTTTTTATGAACTTTGTGCCATGCCACTCGTCAATTAAGTATAAGTAAAGGATCGATATTTGGAAAAATTGTTCTGAAACATTCTTTTTTCCCACCCTTTATGCTAAATTGCATACTCCTGCTCATAATCTTAGAAGTAAACGGAGTATGTTTATTTAATGGCAGCCTTGGGTGTTTTTTTTCTCTGCTGAATCTAATTATGGCAATAAAAATCCCCTGGGCAATGGAAGGATCCCCTAGCCCACTTGAAAAAAAATTGTCCCCATTTAGGGGGACATTCTCTGTTTTGGGGGACTGATTTTGTCTACAAATAAATGGACTTCTTCATATTCAGGGACAGTTCCTGAGTTGTGATCTGCGCCTCTACTGATGGACAAGGGAAAGGATTCCATATACACACGCCACTAGTTTTTCCACTCAGTGACCTATAGGACCTAGTATTATTAGCTATCTATAAAAAGCAATAGGCCTAAAATGTCCTAAAACTAAGTCAAATTTGGCAGTGAAGATCATGGTATTCACTTAGAAAACACGTAAAATTTATCAAACTAGTCTCATAGGGGCTCATAGGGTTTACGCACTGTGGACAAGGGACGGGTTGGACCGAACATGGGTTAATAACTTTAATAATGAAGTATGCTGAGCATGCCGAGACCTAATGGTGGCTATTATTAATCTCTTAATGTGGGCAACTTAATGAATATGATTAAGTTTGAAAAATGAATTGGCACTGAGAAATATTTTTAAATTTCATATTTGGTGAAATTCTTGCCAAAAGGGTTTATACTTGTTTACCATGGATGGCTTTGTTCATTCGTCACTACCTTGCCATACTTAGCATAGTTTATTGGTGCATGCATGCACAAAAAAGTAAAGACTATTAGGAAACTTAGGTTGTGATTTCTATTGGGATTTCAGAAAGAATCCCGTATTTGACATTAATAGTTGTTGTAGTTGTAGTTGTTGTGTAGCACATCACCAACAAGTTTTAAAACGGGCACCTGTTAATTTTAAGTGGATTTCAGCAAGGATCGGGGCTTTAGTACCTTAGAGATTAGGTTGCAAAAGTAAGATAAACTTGATGATGTTCATGACACTCAAGAAGTAAGGAGGTCGGTACCAGGCCACCACAGTTTTAATAACACCACCAAGTTTTTCAGCATTTTTTTGGCGGAGTAGAGCTGTCTTCACTGAAAATACAAGGCGAGTACGTGGCAGCTAAATCTATGCAGAACTCTTGCCCATTCAAAAATTGTGATGGTCTGATATATGGAATTCTTTCAGGGATGGATTATAAATGGGACGTGTAAGCTACTCAGTTCAAATAAGTTACCACATTTTTAAAAAGCTATCTCACCTGACGTGATTCTCATCTGACAATATGTGTACATCAATTCTTACCCTGATAGGAGGTATTGAGAGTGATGTCAGACGAGATGCCTGGGCATTCCTGTTCGGACTTTTCCCCTTCCAGTCGACCCGAAGGTGAGTACATGGACTTAATTAACAGGGTCTCATGTAACTCCACCCACTGCCTTTGTTTGACTGGATGACTTTATCATGCTAAAATTAAACAAAATCAAATGTGAGGCAGTTTCCATTTGATTCTCTTGATTTAATCAGTGAACCTAGAACATGTCATTTTACAGGTAGTCAGCTCCTCTGACGTGTATCAAAATTCAGCAGGCTGCACACTGTGGTATTCTTGGGTTCTTTTTACAATTCATTCATCAGCATTCCAACCATTTTGTCAGGAACTCTTATTCTTGTGTTACATGTGTACATCGCAATATGGGCGATTCATAATAATGCCCCTCCAAGAGTTTGCAGCGCGTTGGCCAATCACAATGCGCGATATTTGTCGACCCTTTCCAAATGCGCGTTGAGTCAACAGATTTTACGCATCGTGATTGGTCAATGCATTGCAAACTCTTGGAGGTTCACTTTGCACTGTGAATCGCTGGTGTTAAAGATATTCATTTAAACCGTGATGAGTGTTTAGAAATGTTACGAGCTACAACAATTCATTTGGGAGTATAAATCATAAACAATAACTCAAACATGTACCTAACTGATTATTGTTGGACAGCTCTGTATATGGAAACATTCAGTTTTCAGCTAATCAGTCCCATGATCTTTGCTTGCAGAGAACGAGAGGTCCTAGCAGTAGAGTACCATTACCGATACCAGGCCTTGAAAGCAAGGTGGAAAGCCTTACTGGCACTTACCACTCCTCCGCATGATACCACAGCTAACAGCACTGAGGAGATCCACTTGTCCAGGAAGAACAGCGAATCGTTGCACGGTGTCCACGAAAAGATTGAATGCAGATGTGGGAAAACAGGTCAGATCCAGTAAACAAGCCTTGCATAAATACAGGTTGATGTTCATGTAGCCGTCAGACCTAGGCTGTGTCTAAATAACTTGGCTGTGGCTTGAGATTACACACAACTGTATGGGTAGTGGCTACAGCCGCTATCATAGGCCTGTGTAGTTGTAAGTGGCAGCCAAGTAGTTTGGAGACAGCTGTAGAGGCCATTACGGCAGTGTCACAGTGCTCGCATGCAGGTCAAACATGAAGGCGCCTCTTTCACCACGGACTGTGCTTTAACCAAATGGTCCGTGCTTCAACCAACAGGGTGCTCTGACTTGCCAGCATGTGCATCATATAATGTAAGAGTGCCTGCATAACAAAGTGTCGCCACAAGAAAGAGGTTTCCTTGGATTAGTCTCAGGAGAGTTCAAAATGAACACTGCCTTCCCTCATGAAAGCCTAATAAATTTCTTAAAATTGAGACACTACTTAATAAGTTGTATTTCAAAACCAAGGAGAATTGGAGACAAAATCAAGAGTCATTTTTGCTCAGTTTTGAGTTCTGACAAGGTCTAGCAGTTACAGCAAATGTAGTGTTACCATAGATTAATATCCACAAGTGAGGCTGATTTATAAAAAAGAGACCATTTGTTGTCACGGTTTAAAAAAAAGAACTTTGGCGGGAAGTTTCACCCCACGTTACACGTACATGTATGCATTACTCAAACTTCCAAATCCCCACTTTGCTCTTGTGCCTGTTGGGTATACCTCACGAAAGCAAACCTGTCTTTGCCATTGTTAACCCTTCGCGCCGGGACGCAGCAAGAGCCGCCATAAAAAATTGAGATCCTCAGCCCGCTTTTCAGCTATTATTCTTGTCCCATGCTCGAGCGAACTCGGTGAAAGAAGGCAGACCCTGGCTCTTGGCCTTTGGCCTTTGTGTGTAGCCCAGAAATGAAAAGACCAAATTTGCATCATAATCACCAGCTTCACAATAGTCCCCACTTTGAAAAGAGGCAACGAGAATGTGGCAGCATGAGTAGAGCCGCATGCCACCGAACAATCAGCCTTTTCACCGTGTGATTCAAAGCTTGCAGAGCACGCAGGGCCACAAACCGAGAATTTGCGGTTTGGCAGGTGGCCTTCGTGGCCAAGTGAGGCTGGAATTCTTGGAGTCTGCTTTCGGAAAGAAATTCCCGTCGTCAAGGGGTTAATCCTCACTGAAATGTAAAGCATTGCTGATTTCAAGTTTGTTTGTCTTTCCCTGTTTAGAGCCATTAAACAGTAGCACTAAACGTAATGGACCACTCTCAGAAACCAGGAAAGATCGACAGATGCAGATGGAATGTATGGAACTTCAGGCAAGGGTAAAAGACATTTAAAACTGTTGCAAACATTTATGGGTTAATTGGCTATCCTATCCCAGCGGGAACAAGAGAGGGCGTGTTTTTATATACCGGTACATGGAGTGACCGCAGTCCTTCCGTGAGAACTTTCTGCAAATATAGGTTGGCAGGTCTGAATAGTAAGTCTGCTCGTAAAACGTTAAAATAGATGCATTTCATTAGTTGGACAGTTTAAGACTCAAGTTCAGACATGTATGAAGGTGAACTCAGACTTGGCTTGGCTCAGACTTGAAGCTGTTTGGAGTTGGCTTGGCTCAGACTCAGCTCGTGGCTGACTCTGAGTGTCTGTTGCACTCAAACTGAGTCCACAAAGCTTGTGTTACAGACGTGCATTAGCAAAAAATGGTTGAGTTGATTAATTGTACATGTATGTAATCTGCTGTAATAACGTTTCCTGACTGGACTTACACTTGGCTCAGACTCGACAATATGAATTCAGACCAGTGCTGGGCTTTGAAAAAAAGAGCTCGGACTTGGTTTCGTGGACTCAGTCTCAGATAAACTGGACTCAACCACATCCCTGCAGTTGAAAGTGCTCTTTAAGATGTACCAATTTATGACAGAGGGTCAGTGAATTTCCTGACTTGTAGTTTGCCTTGTATTCACAACTTAATCTTTTTTTCAGATTTATGCTGAGAGAGAGCCCTTAGACTTAGACAACTTGGAGGGATTTAAGAAAAGTATACGAATCATAGACAAGGATGTCCCAAGAACAGACAGAGATCACCCAAAGTTTAAGTGAGTACACAGCTTTTATTCTGTGTAATGAGTTGTAATTTCTGTGTCAAGACTGAAGGGTGCGGAAAAAGATACTGAGGTTGTTCAGAAAGGTGAAGTTAGTTTTGATTATGTTGGATCGCAAAGATCAGTTTGTGGATTTAAAGTTAATGGAAATAGTTGAGTTTTTGAGACAGGTTGCGCTGGTGGCTTTTCTTGGGCCAGGTTTTTGTTTCATACATTTTACGAAAAGCAGAGCGTAAATCTGTCCCGGATATATACACCAACAGTTTCAAGATTGTTTTTGTTTCCTGTAGATGTTCTTGGTAGTATTTTTGCAGATTTCCTGAAGCAATTTATTTTGTTTTTGTGTGCCAACAGAGGCCCTAACAATCCGAATCTGGAGAGACTACGAGACATTCTAATTACCTTTGCCGTCTTTCATCCTCGTGAGTAGGGAATGTTGAGCACTGAGATGAATATTTTTTATGTAGTGGCATGCCGGGGGGGGCACTGTATCCCGTCAGACATATTGCCAATTGATTATTATTGTTTTATTATTGTATTCAGGAATTGAAAGCAGCAATACTTTAAGAAATGGCACAACCACCTACTTGTATCAGGGGAGTTGAGGATTCTTTTATGAAGAAAGATAAAGGACGACCAATATTTTTTAGGAAAACACCGCATCCCCTCCAACTCAAAACCTTGAATACATCAATTAAGTGAAAGTGCCAACACCTTACAAATGACATCAACACCGTTATTTCAGAGGTGACAATTCTTTGTGGACAAAAGAATTGGATTCTCGTATTTGAGAGAAAAATCCCAGTTTTGACCACCCTCCAACTCAAAACCTTGATATGCAACTATTCTTTGGCAAGCAGTAAGTCATTAGTTTGTTTGAAGAAAAGAGATGTGTTGGAATATGCATGTCCTCAGGATTGACAAGATAATTTTATTTGTCAGCATTTTGTTAGTTTTCATTATCGAAATAGATTTGATTGATTTTTCATTTTCTAAGGAACTAAGAACTGATTTTTTTCATTGTGGCTCTTCTACCCTGTTCCAGAGGTGACATATGCCCAGGGAATGAACGATGTCCTCAGTAGGTTCTTCGTTGTCATGGATGATGAGGTAGAATCTTACTGGTGCTTTACATTGTATCTAGAAACCATCTACAAGGACTTCTTAGAAGATGGCATGCTTCATAAATTAGGCAAGTATAAATCATAAAATTTGCAAGTTTGATTGGGCACTTGTAACTGTAGAAATTACATGTATGTAGAGAAGTTTGTGAGATTTTTCAGAAACTTTTCCCAGATGAAAGAAACTTAAGAGTGCATTTCAGTATCTTTGATGGGAAAATGTAAGGTGTGCTGTCAAAAAGTGAAATGATAAGCTCACAGTACAAATTGGCAATTGAAAGAAAGGTCAAATCTAAAGCGTTAGTGTAGATGTTTTTCCAGGTTTTTTGCAAGAGCCATAAAACCAAATGTGTTTTTTCCATATCTAATCTTGTTTCTTCTAAACCGAATATGGTAGAAATTTCATCCAGTACTGTTTCCATTTCGAAGGGATGTTTCCATTTGACTTCTTCAGCTGACGTTTTCATAAACATTTCTAGGTTTCTTTTTATGTTTGACAGAAATATTAAAACACCTGCTGCAGGAGATTGATCCATTGTTGAATGAACACCTTGAGGTGTGCGAAATTGGTGACCTGATGTTCTGCCACAGGTGCGCATAGTTTGGTGTTTTCTTTAACCCTAACCCCTTAGGGTGCATGTAAAATCAGATTGAAATTGGAGGATTTTGGACGGTCCTTGTAAAGATTTAAAAGATTCCTTTTACTTGCATGAAAAAATGTTTCTTTGTGTTTTTACAAAGAATTTGTGATGTTCTGCGGGTTTAAATTTTGTACATTATTTTGTACGAAACACAGTGGTACCCTTTTGAATGTACTTGCATGGAATCACAAGCCACTCATGCATGGAAGGTTGGCAATGAAGTAACAGTTACAATTGCAAGGCATTTGGACAACTTACTCAGAAAACCATGATATTAATGGAATATGTAACTTCATTTCAAAATAATTACAATTTGCTTAATAATATGATAGCAAGGATTAAGGCAAGGCAAAGCAAAGAGCACTTACAACTCTAGATGTAAGTAGAAATATGACAAGTGTGAACTTGCTGTTTTATTAATGAGGTCGCAAAATCTTCAAGGTTCTCCTCAAACAGAGCAATATTGCTTATAAAAAATTAGTAACATCCGAACATTAGTGAGGTGCACAGTATCTAACAGCATCTGTTATTCAAAGGTGCAGGTATAATGTATTACTATTCCTGTTCATTCGGCTACCAACATCTGAACATTCCTGAGACCACATCAGTTCCCTGGGAGTATTCCTGAGATCATATCAGTTCCCTGGGAGTCTTCCTGAGATCATCTCAGTTCCCGGGGAGTTCCCTGGGAGTATTCCTGAGACCATCTCAGTTCCCCAGGAATATGCCTGAGACCATTTCAGATCCCTGGGAGTATTCCTGGGACCATATCAGTTCCCTGGGCATATTCCTGAGACCATCTCAATTTCCTGGGAATATTTCTGAGATCATTTCAGATCCCTCGGTGTTTTCCTGAGACCATATCAGTACCCTGGGAGTATTCCTGATACCGTATTAGATCCCTGGGAGTATTCCTGAGACCATCTCAGTTCCCCAGGAATATGTCTGAGACCATTTTAGATCCCTGGGAGTATTCCTGGGACTATATCAGTTCCCTGGGCATATTCCTGAGACCATCTCAATTTCCTGGGAATATTTCTGAGATCATTTCAGATCCCTCGGTGTTTTCCTGAGACCATATCAGTACCCTGGGAGTATTCCTGATACCGTATTAGATCCCTGGGAGTATTCCTCAGACCATCACAGTTCCCCAGTTATATTTCTGAGACCATTTCAGATTCCTGGGAGTATTCCTGAGACCATTTCAGATCCCTGGGAGTATTCCTGAGACCATTTCAGATCCCTGGGAGTATTCCTGAGACCATTTCAGATCCCTGGGAGTATTCCTGAGACCATTTCAGATCCCTGGGAGTATTCCTGAGACCATTTCAGATCCCTGGGAGTATTCCTGAGACCATTTCAGATCCCTGGAAGTATTCCTGAGACCATATCTGGTCCTTCAGAGACTACAGCTCAATAATATCTGGTCCTTCAGACACTACAGCTCAATAATGCCATTTTAAACGCAGAAAACTAAACACAGTAATCATGTCTGCCCTCACAGTTATGAATTTCTTCTGGTTAAAGTGAGGCAACGAGGGGTAAAGTGACTTGCCCATGTATCAACCATAAACGTAGTACATGCATAAAGTTACTCCTATTTGTGAGAACAGATTAAAGAAAAGTTGTCTTTATGTCCGTCCAACAGGTGGCTTCTGCTATGTTTCAAGCGTGAGTTCCAATATGAGGAGAGTCTGATGCTGTTTGAGATCATCAGCAGCCAACATCTAGAGCTGTCGTCGGTGACTGCAGAGAGAGCCAGAGATATTGCCAGAGCTCGTGACTTCTTGAAAGCAGGTAGTGCAATCAGTCAGGGCTGTTCAGTGCTTAGGAGCACTGCTGTGCTGCGGCATTTGATTTGCGCAAGAACCTTTGAGGACGCTGTTTCAGAGTTTTACAAGACCATCACCAAATTGCAAGTCCAGTCTCAAGTCACGGGGAAAGTGAGCATGACAGAGTTAAACCTTTGGCACAGTTCATGTGAATAGTTTGTGATTTGACTTTGGATTGGTTGACTTGTGATTGATTTCTAGTGGACGTGTGAGGATTTGGAAAAACTGCATCATTCGGTTGTGAGAGTTATGCTTTGGAAATACAATGATGTACATGAGGTACATTAATGTGTGCCATTTGCTAATTGGTTTGCTCCATAAAGGAACATGAACGTGCAACAGAATCTTACGAAATAAGTTTATATTTTTACAAGGCATTAGGCCATACATAGTGACATATGAGCCATCAGTGGTTGAATTTTAATTATAGTAATGAACCACTTTTGTATAGCGCATATCACAATTTCATAAAAGTTGCTATGTGCTAGAAGAGCAAAAGGTCAGTGAGGAATACACAAAAGAGAAAGTACTATTGTAGGTGTTATGGGGATGAAACAGGAGGGAAATATGTTCCAAGCATCACTCACGAAACAAGTAAGGTTTCAGACTGGACTTCCAAAACGAACTGAATTTTAGGATCAAATTCTCACTTTAACCATCAAAGAGGTGTTCTTGCCAGCCTTGACCCTTGAGATGTTCATACATTGTGAAAGCAAAGTGAGGTGAAACTTGTTCATGACAAGGTCATGTTCCTATTCACCATCGTGCCAAATACGAACTGGCCTTCAAGGGTCCAATTCCTGATTTTTTGGCCCCTACCCTGATATTTCATGTCTAATTTTCAGGTGGAAGGCAGAGGGTTCACGCCGAGGTCGTGCGGACAGATTTCACCTTTGAACTCTTCGTGTGCACCACCATCTTGTACGACAACAGGCAGTCCTTGTTGGAGTGCATTGACTCAGCCACTGTGTTCCAATATGTGGTGAATGGGTGAGTAGATTGAGGAACTCGATGTGGTGAATGGATGAGTGTACGGAGGAACTCAATGTGGTGAATGGGTGAGTGTACGGAGGAACTTGATGTGGTGAATGGGTGAGTAGACAGAGAAACTTGATGTGGTGAATGGGTGAGGAGACGGAGGAACTCGATCAGAAATTATGGTCTATTACTCAGGTACAGAATGGACACTAAAGCTTTCAAGTAAGTATGCAGTAAGCAGTCAAGTTAGTGGACAAACACACATGCTCAATCCGTCTGTGCTCTGTCCCATTTGACTTCATTATATGCGCATGCTCTATGCTAATAAGCTAACTTTGCACTGCCATGGTTTAACCCTAAGGCCCACCAGGTTCTCTTTAACCACTCTGTTAAAAGCCACAGAATGCAAGCCAGCTGAAATGAGCATCAAGCCAGGTGCAACAGAATAGAGCACTGCCAAAATGAGAACCATGCCAAATGCAACAGAATGGAACACAGTTGAAACTAGAACCATACTGAATGCAACAGAATGCAACACAGCTGAAACGAGAACCATGCTGAATGCAACAGAATGGAACACGGCTGAAACTAGAACCATGTTGAGTGCAACAGAATGCGGCAAGGTTGAAATGAGAACCCTGCTGAATGCAACATAATGTATTAAAATGCACTACTGGATTTTGTAGCACTTTGCAGTGCCTTGGACAAACACCAGTTTTGACCCTATCACGTTGCACAGTGAACTCATTCACCCATTCCTTTAGGTTGAGAGCCTGTCATGTTGATGGCTTATATACAGATGATCAAGATATCAAGTATCTCAGCCGGTTTCCCATGAAATGACTATCTTATTGGAAAAAGGTGTGAGGGTTGATGTTAAATTTTACGGCCTGGTGACAATAACGGACCTTACCTTTGGCTCGCTCCATTATCGGCCCGAAGCCCCTATTGGGTCCAAATGTACATGTACTCGATTAACAAAAAACCCACTGCACCAGATTTTATTCCTTGACCATTTCCTATCACCTGTTTGCTCTGTCCAGGTTATCGTATAACTTAGACCTCCAGCACATACTGTGCCTCGCCGAGAAAATGTTCCTTGCCTACTGCAGAAAAACGGCGGTCCGGGATAGCTTTGAACTTGTAGACCATGACGACGGCTGACAACAGGAACTTAACTGATGCGTTCCTTAAGTAGGTTACCCTTTTTTTAACCCACTAGTTTTGCAGGATTACAGGACGGACTGCATGTGGCCCGTCTTGCTCCTAATCTCAGGTTCTTTGAGCTGTTATTATTTCATAACTAGGCACCACATGCTTGAGTAACTTAACATGGCCGTCCACTTGTTACCCGCTGCAGTATAATATTGATTTTGCTATACAAGTAAACTGCCCGTTATAAAAATGTTTATTTTAGGTACCTGAGTTGACGTCACAATGAAGCCATAATGCCTTACTTGAGTTTAAATTGAAATACTTTAAATCATTCCATTTTAGGGCATTCCTTTTGTGCTAGGAACTCTCCATGACCCATCCCGAATCGTTTTTTAAAAGCACTTGAAAATCTTGCCGCCCTCTGATAAATAATTGATTTTAAAGTGTAAATGACCTCAGTGAATTAGAAGACATTTTTTTCTCTGAAGTTGGAATATTTACACGATGCATATTAAGATATCTTTGGGTGAAGAAATGGTGTGCCGTTTTGCAAGGGTGCAATGTAATTGATTGGGGTCGAGTCGTGGTTTTTATGACTGCCATTGTTGTTGAGCAATCAAAGAATTGGTTTGAGTACAGGTTAAGGAAGAAAGCCAGTCTCAAGGTTTCAGCTACCATTCATACTGCCATTGAGTGCAAAAGAAAAGCAGGAAAAAACAAGAGAAACCTTTTGAAAACAAGGAAGATATATATGGGGGGGTGTGGTCCGCATACTAGCTGTTCCCCCCCTTGGGGTCTGCTACTGGTTATGCATTAGTTCATGCATATTTATAAGGTGCGTGATACAGGTGTGTAACAGTACTAAGGGGGCTAGTGTTTTTTAAGAAATTAGGGAACACCAAGCAATTCCACACAACTCAAGTTCTTATTAAGCTGATGGTTCTAGAAAAAACAAGGTACTTGCTAGCAGACCGATGAATGTGAGGAGCAGGCATATCTCCATTGTCAGATAAGTGGCCCTATTCTATGAAGTGTTGATGAATCCACTTGAAGTTGACAGTATTCCGCCGCTGAGGTGTGATATGCGTTCATGTGCCTTGCGTTTTCTGTTGTGCCATGACAACTCTGTCACAAATTGCTGTTATAAAACTCTTTCTGAAATAGAATTGTAGTTTGGGCCATTTTGTACAGCACAGTCTGTGTCAGTTTCATACACCCGGACTTGTACAAAATGTATATACGAGAAAGTCTATTACATCTATATGCACTTGCCTACTTAAATCTCATGTACATCTTAATACAGTACAAAACACATGTCCATTCCCCAAGCAAAAGAGCGCCGTGGATTGTAGTGATGTGGAATTGTTTGTGTATACTGCATGTACGTGGGGCACGGCATTATCTGAGTTTGAATAGTTCAGCGCATGTATATTGCTGATCGGGATTGTTTGCCTTGCATCTGACTGCACGCTGTCATTGTCCATCTGCGTATCTGCATCGTGGATGGAACTGATGAAAGCAAATTCTGCCAGCACATTTCAAATTTATTCTGTAATTCTTCTGTAATAAAACTGCTATGAAATATTCTCTTGTGCAGTCAGGTACATGTGCACTTGTGGTGGTCAGATAAAGGGGAGTGAAATGTGCATCAAAAGTGAAGGTGGGGGAATCTGTCAGTCATTCATAGCCGTTTGTAAGCACAAAGGTATAATATTTCTGGACCAAGTATCACTGTTCGCTTTAAAATACATGCAGCTGCCAAAATGCACAGGTATAGGCACTGGTTAATTTAGACCTCATTTCCAGAGTAAATGAAGTTAATGAACCCCCCCTTGTATGTATGTGGTACATGTATATCCCATTGCATGAACTGAGCAACTCCCACATTGCACCATTCCTATAGTAATACCAAATATATTGTCATCTGTCGTAAGAATTACCATGAAAGAAAACTGCTTTTAATGTCTTTAGTACTAGGCCAACAAGAGATTATTATCAGACATAAATTGCGTGAACGATGTTGGGTGAGTGTATTGTATATTGCAGTCCCTGGGATCTTGGATCATATCGTCTAAGGCTGCAACACTTTTAGTTAAAAATTCCTGCTGGACAGGATTCAGCGGATGCCTATTCATTGGCTAGAGTGACATGTGTCCACCATACCTTAACAATGATAGGCACATAGAAGTGCATCCTACTGAACATGGGAAAACTAATGGAAGTGTATCCTACTAAACGTGGGAAAATCAGTGG
>NW_019091363.1:1236192-1251893 GCF_001949145.1 Acanthaster planci
TGAACATGGGATAACCAACAGAAGTGTACCCTACTGAACACGAGGAACCGAATTAAGTTAAGGCAAGAATATGGGTTAATTTGGCGTAATTTAACCAGTTGATATCCGCTGTGGACAGATACAATTGAATTACTTTGATTGCCACATTATTAAGAACGTACAAGAGTCGAATGCTTGACTGTTTAATGAACTTTTTTTACGTTTATATTATTTATTTGTGTTGTTATTTATAAACATGCACAGTGTATCAGTCCATCAAAGAAAATAAGAGATTAATTGTAAAAAATTGGAAAAGCACTGGATTCTATTATTTCCTTGCCATCTAATAAAAGGAATGAAACCAAAGATATATTCTTGATTCATTTGTAATAAAACTAATAGCCCTTGTGATATTAATTACTTTCTGACTAATGTGTCTATACATTCAGTATGAACTTATGGCCAGGTACACAATGGTGCATTTTTTTTCTGTTTGTGGTACCGCATAACTTCTGTTTTTGGTTCCGAATAATTTGGACGCGGATATCAGGCAAGCAGCTTCATTTCGACCGGTAATAGGCTTAACAGCCTTCAGTGGAGTTTCTTCCAAACACCAATGAAACAAACGCTTCCGTAAGTTGTTCGATTGGTCAAAGTTTCTGTTCTTTGGCAATCGACCCGTACCCCAGAATTAGTAATCAGCTGTACCGCCTCTAGTTGGACCAAGAGAGGGCGCAATTTTCCTGAGGCTCCTTGGTCAGAAATAAACTTGTCTGATTCACGAACGACTGAAATAAGCATACGGTTACATCGCTACCAACAAAATGAACACTTCCGAACAGTATGGCTCTTTTCAACCGTTAAGGAGGTGCTTATTCAGGTTCTCTCTTGCCTAACAACATCTTGTCCCATTTCTTGCCGAGATCGACAAAGTTTGAATGGTCTTATCCATAATTATACAGTCGTCTTTCTCATAATTGCATACTACTACTATTGACAGTATAAATATCCTCCATTCCGCGCCAATAGCTTAAAACGTTTGACATATCACGAGATATGTCTTAGGCTGAGTAGAAACTTATATATATCCACTCTCAAATACACCAACGAAACAAAACACGCTACTACGGAAGCGAAAAAGGTAAACTTCCATGCGCTCGTCCTGCGTCCACGTACTCAGCACTAGTCTCTTTTCAAGCACGAATTAGCACCACCACAGCAAAATCCCAACCTCGATCCCACGGATACGATCTTGCCGCGCCACGTTGGTTCCCACTATGCCTTGCGCGATCAAACCCATTGATCTCCATTATACAAGTCTTTAATACATAAAGACTTTATAATGGAGATCAATGATCAGACCCCTGGTATTGTATAATTCAAATATCCCACTATTTGGGATAAAATTAGGATATTAGTCAGTGTATTTACGCGCGACGGAGATTTACGCGTGCGCGACGGTACAGGAGAATACGCATTGGCACGAGCGTGCAGCCTTCGAAATACGCGTGTGATTGACTTTACTCTTATGTACATTCATCCTGAATAGCCAGTCAGCATCATTTTCGTATTCAACACGACCAAGGCTATCCGACCTGAGCTGAAGTACACCCCCAATCGGCGAAAGAGAGACAGACGGTTACACCCGGGTTCTCGCACGCGTTCTGCGTGTAGGCCTACGCGAGGACCATACATTCTGGAATAAATTCATTGCGCGTACTAAGCGTCAAGAACTCCGCGTCAAGAACGCATATACCTGCGCGCCTATGTGGTGAGCTGGTAACCAAAAGGACCATCAATTTCATTTACAAACACGCCCTCTTTTGTTCCACTCGGAGCGGAGAGTGAAGGAATTACGCGCACACAGCCCATGGAGTCGAGGTTGCAAAAAACCTTATGCTGCGGCTGTGTGAGCGCCTTCTATAGGCACCAGCACCAATTTAATAGTGAGAAGCAAATACTTTCCGTTTCAAATGCCTCGCATAATTATAAGCGCTTGTAAGCTGGACTAAGTTATACGCTGGCTTTCCTGAAGCGTTCCCCAAATCTACAGCTCAAAGAGAAACGATAACACCTTTAAACAACGTGTACTTTAGGGCCTTCAAAGTTTCCGTAGGCCCCGAATTTTTTCGTAGACCGTAGGTATAGTGCCTCTTTTGCCTATTGGAAAATCCAGCCCTGGGTATGCCCCCATCCACACAGTCTGCAGCCGTGATACCGCTGGTTTCTTATAGAGCCAGGTCTATCTCCCGCCCTCATTATGTAAGAAATCTTCAGCGGGATGAGTCCCTGCATTCCACCCCGAAGGTATGTACGAAAGTTGTCTCATCCAATGCGAGGAGAAGTGGTATTGTGGCTGGTGTCGATGACCCCTCGTAGACGAAAAAGGAGGCCACGTTTAACGACGTGCCTCATTGTTATGCTTGGGACACATAAAGTACGTATTGTACAATTTCTGAGCATGCAAGTGTGCATTTGCCTGCAACTGGGGACCCCCTATTGTTCCTCTTTTGTTTGTACTTTAACTTTTTTACAGGACCACCCATATGTTTTGTACACAGTTGTCAATCGGGGACCCTCTGTCAATCGGGGACCCTATTGTCCTCTATTGTTCAAGGTCCCAATTGAATGCAGAAACAAACTCATTATGACGCAAGTAGATCTATGTGTTCTTTTCCGTCTACCGACTTATCCGCGGCCTGAGATATAAACAGCAGCATTTTGTGGTGCTGGTCTCAAACAGGTCGCACATCACGGTTTGATCGGTTTGCTAATTGACAATGTGTCTGTGAGGAAATTAATTCTCGTGATTCAACTTTCACTTACAAAAACGTTCGCGTCTCGCATTACCCAACGAGAGTATCACAAAGAGCGGAACGCCGATGAAGAATCGTCGAAGGAGGATTTGGTCAATATTTACGCTGGACGACCTGGAGTGAATGTGTTCAATGTGACTGCCGGCATCATGGATAAAAAGCAGTCACCCGGACACCTTTTATGAATGTTGGTTACGTGTGCGGTTAATGCTATATGAAGCTTTGCGCGTGCACTGAAATAACCCATCCATCAGAAATAGCAGTCAAAGCCTGAACACTGTAGGCCTACCTTTACATAAAAGAGAATTCAGTGCTAGTGGACCAGTGGTATGGGGTGGCATCAACGAAGGCAGGTCTTGCTACTACACAGATGATCTGTTAACACTAACTTGGCTATCGACTGAACCAAAAGGAGAAATTACAACAGTCCATGTCTAATCCTAGTTCGTCGATTATAGAGTAGAACGAAACTGCGATTGCATTGGGACACGAACACCACTATGGAATACTCAGAAGACGGCGAGGCGACAGTGAAACCAAGTCGAGGACTTCCGGAACAAACGAACCTCAGTGACGAGGGAGCGCAGTCGGCGGCAGCCGAGGATGGGGATGTGCCCAACAAATGGAGGCGGAAGAACACCATTTGGCGTATGGAGCGGAAGAGCGAGCACCTCTTCCACCAGTTTGTGGAGAACACCACCCTCCACGGCGTCAAGTATGTGACCAACCCCGTCCACAGCAAAAAACGACGGTAGGTTTCAAAGCAAAATGGAGGTAAATTGCAGGATTACTAGTTATTAAAATAATAGTCTGAGGATATTTTTAATCAATCTTGTTTAAAGACGAATTTACAACTCCTTTTCCCCTTTGAAATTTTATTAAATTCATAGCCAATAAAGGACACGTTCTTCGCACTACAAATTTTATTACCCTCTGAATCCCAGAAGCTTTAATTCAATGGCTTATCTAGAATGTTTGGTAAAATAATCATAAACACGTTTTATTCTTTAGTCTATTATTTTAATTTTTTTGGAATTATTTTTGTCCTTTGATTTGTATTATACTGCTCATTGTGAGAATAATAATTCCTCAGAATTCTGCTGTTCTCTGAATTCGATTGCGACTCTGCATTGGGATTCTTCTACACATCATAAAATGTTTAAACGTCAGAGAAAAACAGACCCTACATTGAACTGTTAACGGATAGCTATCCTTAACAGTCCCAAATCCCAAATATTTCAATATGATTTTACATACACCTTAGAGGCTTTTTCTTGGCATCAGTATGTTTGAAACGCCGAAAACTCGGTTTGGTCAAACTAACGAAAACTGTGCCAAAAAAAAAATCGCTTTTGCAGCAGTCGCATGACATGAATCGGTTCTCTACTGTTTCTGCGCACTCAATCACAGCGTTAGGGGGGGTACTATCTGTCGCCGTTTTCTCAATTACCCAGTTAATGTTCGCCTTTTAATTTCCGGCTTATGATGTCAGAACGATGAATTGGCGTCCGGCATTGCTTGCGTGTAATTTAATTATGTTCTCATATTTTAGAGCTCGCCAGATAATGTCAATCCCTGTACAAGCGTGAGCCACCACACAAGCGATGAATATTTTGGGTTTAACTTATAAAGATGGTCATGGGTTGGATGAGATTTCTTTCCTATCATTAACCGCCCCAGGTGCGGCCTCCCCTGCATGTGACGCAACTCAGCGGCAAGGGGGTACATGGCGTCCAACCCCTAAACCGCCTGCATGACGATAAATTTCAGATCGCTTTTAATACAATGTATACAGGGGGCTATCGTACAAGGGTTTCGTACGGCGGACTGGCAGCCTCGCATTGACCGTTCATTTAAATCAGTTTGTGCCCCAGGGGCGAGGGCCTCCTTTCTGAAAATCTTGGATCCGCCCCTCCATCTGTGTACAAATCGCAACAGAATGTTTATTACTTCAAAATGACCAACAAGCCGAATTGTAACCACTGCATTCGATGGCTACATGCTGCTTCAAAAAGCCTTACCACCAACACAGTGCAACATTTTGCATCTAATTGCATCTTCATTTAAAAAAAGTAACAGACTCTCGTGTATTCTGATTTCTTCTTGAATTTGATCTTTTCTGTCGTTATCTTGCTTCGAATAATTCCATGCACGAGGACGAAAAAAATAAGATAAATTAATGCAGGAACCTTTCCATGCAGTTGATAATGTTAAGACACAGCAAAGAGAACTTATAACATGACACATAACATGACACATTTCCGTGTGTGGAAAACGTAATTTTCATTGGCACTCTAGTATCGTCCGTGGAAGAAAGAAGAAATTAAGATAATTCCTGCCATTTTCACCCCGTTACCACAATAGCACTGTTTCAATCAACTAGGAGTCGAGTCTCCAAGTTAATTGATATTCGTTTTCAGTGTGCATGGCGTTTGTTTAAATATTGCGACAAATGTGAAACATGTAAAAATTAACATGAACATTTTTTTCTGGCTTAATTTCAACTTGACCTTGTTGCAATAATGCTAAACGTGACTGATAGAGAAAGGACTCGGTCGCAACAATGCAGAAAGCCGCGCGCCAATTAATCAAGGGATCCATTTTTTTCTGTATCACACTAGAATACATGCTTGAAAACAATTACGTGAGATGTGATCACAAATCCATTAGTCACTCTTACTGCGAATTTTTTCTTCGTGGTTGAGCACCATGCCGTGTTAATATATCTGGCTGCCTTTCTCTGTTCAAAATGACATCCCAGCACAAAGCCTGCCCATGCATTTATAATAATCGTACATCAATTACTATTCCCTTCCTGTTATATAAGCGATGCTTTTAAGTTGAAACAGCGTGGCTACGCCCACACGCAGTGAAGCCTTGAAAAAAGTGCGCTTGAGCTTATCGGCGACGTGATGGGATGTTTGACAGGGCATGTCATTTGTATAGTCTTAGAATTGTTTAGTCTTAGTGTTAACCATCTTCAGTGAAATCAGTATAAACTTGGGTACTGGGTCAAGTAAAAGAACCCTATTATACGCGAACCTTCGTTGCGGAATTTAAACATGGCGACTATCTCCTCGTTAATAAACTCGTCTTTGTAAACTCTCTGCGGGTACAGTGATTGTAGAATGTAGATGCCTTGAGTAAGAATACTTGTTGGATGCCTTGGTTGTGTTTGTCGTTGTGAAATAATGATGTGATTAATCAAACTGTCCTGCAATAGTCTTAGTAATATACGACTGTTATTCAACAGTTATTGTCAAGACATTTATAATGAGAAATCCCAAATTCATCAAATTGCTCATTTGTGCGCTGCATATTAAGAAATGTGAAACACGCTGAACTTAAAGGTACTGAACATTTTCAGCAGGTCAGAAACATTCATTCTTTGTTACTTATAATGAACCTTGCATTTTGCTTTGTTTTTTTTTTAATTGTAAAAGTTATAAAAATCCTATTGTTGGAACGAAATTCTGCCCAGAGACGGCGGTAATGGGGTGGGGGTGAGTTGATAACTACGCCGAATTTCGAGGCGATGTAATGTGACTAAGGAGATGGATGTATTACGTGGTGTAAACATCGTTGATGCAAGTTACATCAACCCGTTTCTTCTTGTGCATTTGAATAAAAATGACGAAGGAAAACAAATCTACTGCTTACAGCAACTGCCCTGCCTCCTGAGCTCCTGAGGTTATAAGGCTCGACGGGAAATGCATGTACAAAATTTAACGACGTCTGCTTTTCAGTGTGCGTTTGATGCAAAATGCAGTACATGTACACCGATGACCGTCCTTCATCCAATTAACTACCGTCGAGGTGGGGGTGTGTACCTCAACGCTAAAAGCTTTCGTCAGATCATCGGTCCCGCATACAATCTGCTTGTTACAGAAGGTTTAGAATAACATCGGATGTTTTTTTTTTTTGGGGGGGGGCCGGACCCTGCGCTCTTCTGTGCCCTACTGGAGAACTTGCCATACGCGGTGTTTCTCCATATCCGTGTGCGTAAAAAGTTTGCCGTTACGTTATGAATGACTCGTAATTTCACAGTGATGTTGCAGAATCGATGTGTTAGTTATCGGTACCGCGTACGGCTACATGACTCCAGGCTTTTTGCGTGTTTTGCAGTACTTGCTTGAAGTATTTCCTGGTGGCGATATTTCATGGTGACAGCAAGGAAGACCTCAGTGTCCAGAGAATAACTGTAGGCCTAAATAACGTCAGCAAGTTATACGTACAATATTACCTGTTGTACGCTGTGCTTATGAATAGGTAAAAAGAAAGTAAAATGTAGGGGTGGAAATCTTGCGTTTTGTACCACCAGGGAACAATAATTGTGTGCGAGCCGGATAAGAAAAGCGGCGGGTTGAGCATAATGTGTAGGTAACTTAACGAGTGTAGATTTTATTGAAACAGAAATGAAAGAAAACCTTCATGTGCAAACTAAAATGATCGAAAATACCTAAAAACACTTCCAAAAAAAACCCTTTCTTTACAAATAGCTTCTACCCCTTGAAAACTGAAGTACAGGTCTATAGATCAAATATTTTACGCATTAGATACATGACATAATACATGCCTCTAACGAAAAGAATTATCGTGAATTAGACCACTTTAGCTTTGTCAAAGAAAATTTTATCAATAGTTCACTGCTTTGAGATTTGAGCTGACAACATTGAATATTGAAACTTGCATTCGGACTGTTTTCAATGGTTTTCGTAGAGCTATTTGGATGGCGTTATTTATGACGATGGTCGTGATCGTCTCATGCGCGATCGTTTCTCACTTCAACGAGTACTTTGCATACGCCACCAAGACAGTCATCAGCTACACGACACCCAACCAAACCGCCTTCCCGAGCGTTGTGCTGTGCAATTGTAACAGGTTCCGGGTATCCGCCCTCAACGGCAGCCAGTGGGAAGAGCTACTGCCGATGGTGGTCAACAAGGGCGACGATCGCAGCGAGCAGATCGAGAAGCTTCGATCGGGCGAGTTCCCGCTCAACGTGAGCGACGAGGAAGAGCGGCGGATTAAGGGCGCCAACTACCGCAAACTGGGCTTGGCGTTGTCGCACGAGTTCGAGGACATGCTATTGGACTGCCGGTGGGCCGGGAGGCAGCGCTGCTCCGCGGCCAACTTCAGCCAGGTGTGGACCGACTTCGGGGTGTGCTACGTGTTCAACGCAGAGGATGGCCCGGGGGACGGGGAAGAAGGCTTAATGGCGGACAACACTGGATTGGACGGCGGGCTGTGGCTACGCCTGAACGTCGAGCAATCAGAACACACTTCCACAAACACACACGGAAGCTGTTTCATGGTAATCCATCGTTTGTATTACGTTTCTCTTAAAAAAAAGGAAAGAAATTGCCTGAAATTACATACCTCATTGTTAATAGAAAAGGCATGCCTCTTCTGATATGCAATACTTATCTGACTTTCAATCACCGCATTGAAAGTGTTCGACTCACAATGTATCAACATGAACTAGCCCAGGTTGGAAGCCAGTCTTCATTAGCCTACATTACGACGTAACGTAATAAGGTCCAGGAGTCCACCTGGGCTACAACATGAGCGTCCATTTACAAGTAGTTTTACAGTTCATAGTGGGCATGCTTGGATGGTATGAGTGTGAATGGGGGGGCGGGGGGGGGGCACACAAGATCGCTCGGGTTGGACCTAGTGCTCATTTGTGTGTAGTCGACGTATCTCACTAGAGAATGGTGACGTTATTGATGTTGCCAAAAACACGCGCAGTTTCTGTTCTCTTGTTCAGGTTGCGATCCAGCCTCGTGGAGAGATTTCTTTCGTGCGCGAGGTAGGACGGACGGTTCGCTCAGGCTATCACTCAGTTATTGGCCTGAAGAAACACGGGGTAAGCGGATGTTGCACTCTTGTATATATAGGCCTACCTGTCTATTTACCCAAACCATGCAGTTATAAGAATGCTTTAATTAAATTCGTTGGAAAGTGTGTCCGTGTTTTGACACTGTGCGAACCACTGGATGCTGTACAACATAATGCTCACGAATACATATCGAAGAATCACAAATATGACATTTTTGAGAGCTTCCATACAGATACTTCAATTTTTAATACAGGAAAAAATAGTGGCCATCATAGCAGGAAAAGTAGCAAGAGACAGACGGGTGTAAAACAATGTTTACACTGCAAAAACGACCGTCAACGGGTATCAATGCTGACTCACTCAACGATCAACAGAGAATATAATTAAATTACAAGAAGAAATAAGACCAAATGGCCATTGCATTTCTCATTAGAACAGGTGCTACATGCAGTTGAAGCTGTTTCGCTCACAGATATTTTGTCTGATTGACAGAGAACGAGCCTGGAATCTCCGTACGACACAAACTGCCGTAAAGACGGCCTGAAATATTTTAACAATTACTCCATTGGTGCGTGTCGTATGGAGTGCCTAACGGACATGGCTATGGAGAAATGTGGATGCATAGCACCTTTCATGCCAGGTAAGAAAAGCATAAAGAATCTGGCAAGTTCAAACTATATAACTTAACCAGGATGAAAAATGTTGGTAAGAAATTTGCCGTTATACACTTGAGAGGCCAACAGAAACAATGCATGATATGAAGTCTAGAAAAGGGTCTGATCTCTCTTCGGCGCAGTCTTATTCTGCGTACCGATGGCTGGTACGATTATGGCTGACCGTCAAAACAAAAGCAAAAGAATAATTCACTTAGTGTTACAAAATCTCACAAGCTATGCAAACCGTAACACTCGATAATAAACACTACTGCTAAATACTATGTGAAGGAAATTGTGATTGGCCAACATTGGTACAAGCATTGGCCAAGCACAAAAAATAGTATACCTAGGCTATCATGACTTTTTATGAGTGCATTAACGCTTACTATTGTGAAACATTCATTATTTGTTTTTACACGATATCTGCATAAATAGGAGAAACAAAATGTCCTCGCGTATTAACGTCCGCCATTTGCGACACAGGTTTGTGTCCGAAGCGCCACCGGTATGGGTTCTACCGTGTAATGTTAGACTGGTTTCCGCCCCTACATTACTTCCCTCTTACTCGTCGGGAAGGAAAAGCATGAGATAGGGCGGGAACCAGCCAAATGAAATGAGGTTCTATTTAACAGGTACCGTTGAATAGAACGAATAATTCAATGACGTGATCAACAATTCCCCAATCAGATGACAGGGATTTATGCATGTATTCTATGATACGTTGCTGGCAACCACACTTCTGCACTAACACACACTTCAAAGGGTATTTGAGGTTGGGCTTCTGGGTATGCCTATAGCAATGTCACAGCAATCCGTTAGAACCCGGAGGACTGTTATTGTTTAATTATATAACAACATATGCTTATTTGGCAGAGTCTTCCGGCTTTCCATACTGTGATCTTGTGACGTTGATCACATGCGCCACTCATGAAGTAGGTAAGCAGATCATAGGCTTCAACTTGTACATGTGCAATGCTTATAGCACCATCGCAATCATTTTCACCGTGTAAGAGTTTTGTTTGTCATGAGGTCAAGTGGCATTTTAACTCAATTATATGAAGATTCCTCATCAACTGCATGTATACTTCTGATTGGCCAGACCAACTTCTCACAAAACTCAAAATGTGCTTGTTTCTTTCTCCCGGTATGCCCAGACAAGACCGTTTCCCTCTGAACTTTAATCCTTGCGGTGTTATTCCAGGAAAACTTACAATATACCAAAGTTTTCATTTTTTTTGGACAGGTTTACCGTATTGCCCTTGCAGCACGCCGTGCAGTGAGGTCTTGTATGACGAACGAGTAAGCTATTCTCAGGCACCATCCATAAGCGTCAAGGATGAAGTGCAACAAATGTTTAACTGGTCGAGAGAGCAAGTGTTGTAAGTACTCTGATTTCATTCGATTCTTCCTCAGAAATACGGTTGCGAAAGTTGGAAAGTATCCACTCAAATACTGCAGCAATATTTACTACCCCATTGCTTGGTCAGGTTCCTTCACGAACCATCGTTCTGTATCAAACGCCTTTACACAGGAGACAATTTCAATCAATCCGACATTAGCACTTCGAACACTTTTTTTAAAAAATAAGAAAAACTTCATCGAGTGCATTCTATATCCTTAGAGACCGCTCATTATGCTTACAATACTTACGAACGTGAATTTGTGACGTCAGGTCAAATTGTTTTGGCGCTGTGAATTAAAAAATGCTGAACAGGGGGAGCGGGTTAGCGGTAATCTCTTCGCTTCGCACCAATGAGGCCCGAGTTAGAGTCCCGGCTTGGCACAGGCTTTAAGTGCATTTGGTTTCAAGTCCATACTCGCTCTCGCAGGTTTTCTCCGGGTACCCCGGTTTCCTCCTGCCTCTAAAAATGGATCTTCTTCCTAACTCCGTGATGTGATGCTGATTAATAAAGGTTAAAAATAAATGGCGCAAATAGTCTGAGTAGCTGAAAGCGCCATTAAAACAAATTAACAAAAATAACAAAGGATGAACATTTCTATACGCAAAGCAAGTCTATAAAGGCTTCGAAACACCCAGTTTGCTTCGCTTGCCTGAAGTATGAATCGCCCTTAAGACAGGATGTTATGTAAGCACACATTACCCACTGCACTCTCGGTGGAGTAGATAAGTGATTATACTTACTGCATTACCACCAATCTCTGAAATCAGACTGCATTTCGACTGACGCACATGGTTTGAGTGTGCAGTGATAACATGACTTTATTTTGCTCCATTATTTTTCTCGTACGAAGAGAGAACATCCTGGAAGTATCGATTTTCTTCGAGGACCTTCGGGAGAAGTGGACAAAACAAGAAGTTGCCTATGGTCTTACAGCTCTTATGAGTAAGAGTCAATGCCTATAATGTCGAATACACATTGTCATAAAACCCTTTGTGATTTGCAATCGTTGCTCACCAACATTCGGAATCCAAGTACGTGGATCAAGACGAATGCTCGTCATCATCCGTAAACTTCCTAACCATTCATATAGCATTTGGCATAATGTAACTTAAACAATTTTATAACAGTCACTGTACATTTTGCTGTAATGTGCCACTTTTACAGTGGAAAAAGCAACTTAATATATCCCTTGTAATATTCACTCTGAACCCTGGGCCAGATTGACCTGGAATGTGGGTCCGACCCGCTTCTAGGTCAAAAGGTACCCTTTTCTGGGTCGCTTTGACACTTTCCAGGGTCATTTTAACCAAGAGAGGATCATTCTTGACGCAGAGACATGTCAGGTCCAACGGGACCCGCATTCCAGGTCATCATGACCCGGGAGGTTTTAATGTATTAACACACTTGTATACAGCACACAGTTAGGTTATTCATCAACTGAATCATGGTTACAGCAGGCATGTTTTCATACACGCATGCGACATCTTGACCTCTCTACTTTGACAAAGGCGTATTAATTAAATACAGGTGTTTGCTTGAGGTTCATTTATCTCACATGCCCTCCTCTACGTCGCAGGTTCGATAGGAGGAGAGTTGGGACTCTGCCTTGGCGGTAGTATCATCACCGTCTTCGAGTTCGCCGACTTCCTCCTGACCAGAGAAGCTCTTCACTGGCGACTGTTCACGAAGAAACTCAGCCGCTTCAGCCAACGAAAGCAACGAAATCATCCAGTTTGATGCCATTTCACAACTCAAACCTTTTTGCCCATTTGCCCTCAAGTTTTTCTCGCCGGTAAACCTTTACCATTCTTTCGTGGAAAACGTGTGAACAACTGTGTATGTTTATTTCGAGAATTTACTGCCGCTTTTTTGACTCAGTTTCCCGATTTGTTTCTTCAGTTGATCGCTTTGATCCGGATCCGTTAAATTGATTTGCATAAAATTATTGTGGCAGTTATGCTGGCGCATAGCAACATTGACATGGATAGATCGTGAACGGTCGAAACACCCGAACTCCAGCCTGTTCAAAGTAAACGATAAGAGACAATGGGTCAAGATGACGGATTAGTTGGAAGTGGAACATTTCAGGGCTCGGTAACAGCGTGGCCATTTTCCATTTTGCGTGGAATCACCCAAGAGAAATTGAAATGCTAGTTATTGCTTCGAGGACCAAGTGCGGGTGTTGTGTGAGGAAAGTTTTAAATTATGTTTGAACTATCAACGACAAACACGATTTGACACCGTACACGCACTTGAAGTAAGGGTAGGACGTGAGGCCTATATGCTCCACTTGTGTTCCGAGCTCAGAATCGGACAAGACAAAGATTTTATCACAATACTTGTAACAATGAATGATTAATGGAATACCCTCTTACAAAATGAAACCTACCACGATGAATCCAAAAACTGAACCACTTTAACACAACATGCTCCACATTTCACGACACGCCTCCTCTGAGTACTGGAAATGTGAACTTTCAAGACGCCTGGTGACGTCACTGTGACTTCCGTCAAGCTTGGGCAGAATATACACAGGCTCGCAATGATTAAAAATGTCAAGTTCTCCACCGACAAGCGTCTCAAAGTCTCCCAATGCTTTTGATCCAAGGAACACTGTATAACATTAGAGCTAAGAACATGGGGTTTAACTGGACACCCACTTGTTCCCACCTGCCCGTACTTTCGGTTATAGATGCCTTGTTTATAACCCTGTGGAGACTGGAAATTCATTTCTATAGTATACCTGGTGGAAGACGGGGCATCCAGTCACGATCTGGCCAACCAGGTTGGTCTCCACTGCGTTGGTTCTGTTGCACCAGCCACTCTGTTAGGGGCTGGAAATACTCCACGAGAGCTGCTCCATCGAACTGTCTTTGACCTGTGGCTACGTTCATGGCTTCGTGCCACGGCTTGCTGATACCAAGCCTCATCACAGCACTACCAAACAATAGATTTAATTTCCAATGGTTCAGTGAAAAAAAACAACTAGACAATGCTTAAAGAAATTGAGAGACTGAAAGACAAAACTAGGCTAATAAATTTAACAGTAGATAAATGCTTGAAAAGGGAACTATTGAGACACAAGCGTCAAAATGATGTCCTCTGTTCAAGATTGATATAGCATCTTAACCCATTGCGAAAAAGTTCATATTAACATGAGGCACACCTTACCTCAAAACGTCACCGGCTTGTGTCGAGTTGTAAATGTCGCATTTGTGGAGGGGGCCAACGTGCCCAGAGAGTCTGCATAACGATTGGTACAGCTGGAACTGTACAATATAAGCCAGAAAGTATCTGTCGGCAAAAGTAAAACAAATCGAATATGGGCCTTTAATTACAAGTGCTTCAATCAAATTATTGATAATTTGGCACTGCAATATCGAGTGTCAGCCCACAGGTAGTTCTTCTGCGGCCATTTTTTGATTACCACCGGTCGATTTTGCTCGGTACCGATGAAATGATTTATGCACAGGCAATGACATAATTTATTCATGACTGTATGCGTACCGCATTATTGAAGGGCTCGGTTGTTGCATTCAGAAATATTCAGTATAGAGCTATAGCACATGCCGTAATAGATACATTTCCCGAGTAGGCAAACAGTGGGCTGAGCTCGATACTAGTTTTGATAACACGAACAGTATATTCTTCGTTAGTCTCTAAAGCCCAGAGTCACCTTGTGTAGCTGACATCGGCACTGACATGGTAGATCGATGCAGGGTCGAGATCGGTTTCGTCTCTGCGTAAAGGTGGCGTGATGCCCTGATACTGTTTTCTACAAGAAAAAAACAACAACACAATCGTTGCTGTTAGTGACGAAGAATAGGCTTTGTCGACTTTCAAGCCCAGTATTTTACAGTGGCTTAGATAAAAGTTGATGAAAGTCAAACGAAATGAACTTGCCAGGCGGCAGTGGTATTCAGAATACTAAGTCTTATTCTACTTTAATCTAATTACCTTAATTGCCACCATATTGTATTGTACTGGTCATCTGGTATAGAGCCATTAAACACGGCCCATCGCCACTTATCAACGATGATAGAAAAAGGCAGAAACGCAATTTTCTCGAGAGCCATTCCCATCAAGAAATTCAGTTCAGCTTCTGAGAAACGGAACAAAGAGGAAATACATGTGAAATGCTTGAAGTGATGAAAGTCCTGTAATTATATGAAGGTATGAGCAAGTTGAATTTCAATTCTGTAAAAGTAGGCCATTCGCTAGTGTTTGGTGCTTGAAATATCTCATGAGTTTTATGCATAGCCGCTGAAACTTGGACGGATGTTTTGTTGTTTTGTTTAAATGGCGCGTTCAGCTACTCAGATTATTTGCGCCAACTTGGACGGATGGCCGGTAAGGCGCTTGAATAGACCTGTGTTCTGACGACTTCACAGTTGATTTACATGTACACTTTCCTATGGAGCCAGTTGGGGCCCACTGTCCACTGAGCACCATATGAAAGCACTCACGTAAACAAAGTGTGGTGACACAGGCCCGTAGGCTGGGGGGTTCGGGGGGGGGGGTTCGAATGAACACCTCCTCCCGCCAGCTTCCGAGTTCCGCTCGTTGTTGTTGTTTTTGTTTTTTTAATAAATTTATAATTTTAATATAGGCCTGCCGTAATTTTCGGAATGTAAGCCGCGGTTTATACATTGATTCTCAGGCGGAAAATATCTCTGCGGTTTATAATGAACTGCAGGCGGTTAATACAGCAATATTTAAAGAATGAATTCAGTCACTGAACGCCGCTCCATGCCTCAGCGCAGCCTAACCCGGACCGCCGCCCCGGCCAGCCAGCCGCGTACCAGCGGCGCGGCGCAGCGGTCCGGGCGGAGGGACAAGGCAGTCATGTTTTCATCGGTTGCCGTTTACATTGGCTACGGTTGAAAAATGGTCCTAAGTGCCCGAGAAAGTTGTGGGTTGCCACTTGGAAAATGGCTGCAATCAGACTTCGGAAAAATCACTTTTTGGGGGTGAATTTGTTTTGTGGGAATAATTAAAAATGTAA
>NW_019091363.1:1251898-1323489 GCF_001949145.1 Acanthaster planci
TACACTGTTTTAATGGCGCTTGAATTAGTGGACTGTAACCGTAAATGCCCTGTAAGTACTGTTCAAACCTCACATATTAATTGTGTGGTTCGCCTGTTCGTTTTTGGCTTTTATGGTTGTGCACTGGTCTTAAAAACAGCTGCATGGCCCCATCCAGCGAGGACTCAGAACACTAATCCAGCCCACTTAAATTGGTAATTTTGAGGACTCGAGAAAGTTTAGGCTGACACTCGTTCGCGCGCTGCTTCACGTTACAATTGAAGAACGCGCACCGGAAAGTGGCGCGGACCCTATGGGCACTTGGAATTTTCGCTTATAACGTTTGTGTATGGAGCAATAATTTATCTCCAATCTCACAAAAGGTGAAATTTAATCAAACTCCAAATGTTTTGATTCCTAAATGTCGATTTCATGTACCCGCTACATAGTTCCAATGACATATTAATTTGGTCCGATTTTTTTCCGAAGTGCAAAATGAAATGCGCTCCAAAATATATTTTTATAAAACCATTTTTAGTTAGGTAAGTGGAGGTAATAATGATTTACTAGAATGTATCACTTTTTTTGAACTTCTGAATTTTTTTGTGGGATTTTCTGAGATTTCTTTAATAATATTGTTCATATCATTCGCTCGCTGTCACCCAGCGCCCGATTCAAAGTGCTGGGTGAAAAGCAAATTCATTACCACTACCAGGCTAATGTAGGCCTACAATACGCCGTGAACTTGAAAACTGACGTAGGGTTCCTATACAAGTCTTACATGCATCCCTCGGTTCGCGACAAACGTGACATGTTGCGTTCCAAGGCACATTATGATAGGCCTTTGTATAAACATATGTATTCACAATGCCAAAAGTTCCACCTTTGGGTTTGACGAACCCCCCCCCGTCCCTGGTCAGGCAACGGGCCTGTGACATCAGTACAGAGGTGTATTGCCCATGATGGCTTTCTCAACGACATTTACACCCACTGAAAAAAAAACCAAACAATTAACACATCCCTTTTGTCCTTGTACGATCTGAACCACCATGCAGAAAAATCCTGGAGTGCCAAGCGTAACGAATCGAGATTTTCTCCAGGCTGAGTGAGTCTGAGAGACGTCAGATCTCCTGACTCCTCATTCTCACCGTCATCTTCGATCAACTCGTCGAGAAGACCTATGGCATACAGGTGCTGTGGGGTGAAAGCAGAAATTGCTACGACGTCACCGATGGCTTCACCGAACGCTGGGCAAGGTGGTAGGCGGAACACGATGGGTAGTTCGCGGAACTGATTGAAGTACTGAACGTGACCCAACTCGTGGTGGACCGTCAAGAAATCGTCCATGTTCACATCAGCGCACATACTTATCCTGAGCGTAAAAAGAGACACGAAGTGCAATAAACATAGCGTCTGATCGAACGTTAAATAGCCATATTCTCCATCTACGCATGACACCAAAGTAATGAGAGATGGCTATTAATTTTGTGAACAACTATTCTTAACAAGTAATAGTGTCTCTCGGTGGAAATGCAGGCAAGGTCTTTACAAAATCGGGTACTAACTTCATTTGGAGCAACTCTATAAGTTGGGTCTGAAGATAGCAACTCGTCACTGAAAATACGAACAAAATATGACGTGCTCAAGTCATCTATTTCATTATTTGGACACTATTTTTTCATGACGTCTTCCAGCTGAACTCTTACCGAAAATCCTTTTGATCATAGAAATCCCAAGCCATCCCATGGCATATCACAGGCCTACCGTCCTTCGGTCTAGTGAGACGAGACTTGTTATAGAACACATCGGGTACCGGGAAAAGGCCCATTGAAGTGTAAAACTCGTCGGCAACCTCAACCATGCGACGAACAGTGTACCCCTGCGAGAAACAGACATAGGTCCTTCAATATTGGCTTACTAAAACACCACAGAGTACCATGGTAAGACCCATTTTCACACGGCCAAACGAAATCCTAAGCAATTGAACGAGTATCACTCTTAAGTTTGATTTATTCAAGTACATTTCACTGGAATTCGTCTCGTCCCTCGTTTTACCTAATGGGAGTGAAGTTTCTGTCTCTTGAATTTAATATATTATAGATGCAAACACGAACTTTTAAAAACCGGACATGCTCAAGTCAATGTATGGGTAATGGCGCCTTCAAATTCAACTCTTCGAAGAGTTCAGTTTGGAGACGCCAAATCAGAAAGGGCAAGGCCTTTGGGTCGGTGTCCTTGTGACCCCGTCCCGAGGTCAAGAATCTTCAAACCGCTGAGCACACCATGGGACATGCATGAACAGTAAAGACGAAAGTTTTAGAGTCGCTGGAAATAACTTTCCATTTAATCTAATAAACAGTCAACAATTCTCCAACTGTCGAGGTTTTCAAGACTGATAGTGTGGACATTTTCTGATTTACATATTTATTTTCGTTGGTGGTGTTTTCCGAGTGGTAGAGCTCAGCAGTGGGTGTGTTTGGGTGAGTGGACAGGGAGATACAGTAGAAGGCGGCAAACAGCGGTCAAGGTCTGTGCCTTATCGTGACCTTCCAAGTTAAAACTATTTCAGGACATAAACAGATGTTTTGGTGCTGACCGAGACTTTGACCAAAGCCATCGAGTCCACACCGCTAGACCATGAGGCCTTCAAATACTTGTACAATTTGTGCCCTTGTATGCTCCTGCAGAATGGCGAATTCTAGCGGGAGTAATGCCCTGACTGGCTCTAGACCCATAGGAACTGGGAACGTAGAATTCTGGTGATATGCATGCATAACTATGAACTGACGGCAGTACGATTAATGGGGGGGTGCTTATATGGCTGATTACCTTGGCAACAAGAATGGAAGTAATGTCGATGGCCTGCTTCTCTGGGTATGGCTTGGCAATGTTGAGGAGGTTTGCCCATTCACTTGCCCACATATGCCCTGCATTTATTTGTGAAAATTGAAAATTACGCCATTTTTCACAGGTTGCTGAAAAATGACCGCAGCAGCTACAAAGCAGTGACTCTCGCAGACCTTAATCAGGATGCTGCCATTTTGTCGATCCATTGGCAACACATACTGATAAAAGGAAACAGACTATATGTTTTCCGTCCAGCCTCAGCCAGTGCTTTGAATGCCACAAAAGCAAGATGGCTGTCCCATGACAGAGGTCCATAAGCGCATGACTCGATCATTTTAAATGGGCCTTATTTAACCGGTTGCAACTTCTCAAGCGACCTCCATGCGACGGTTGCTTCATCACTGACAAAGTTCAAAATGTGATTTTTTTGTAAACAATGCCGTATCCTCCCTTGACTCTTGATTGGAATAATAAAAAGCAGGCAGGGGGAACTATTGGAATTTGGCTAGGTTTAGGTCTTCATTTCTTGAAAATGCATGTTTGTGAGCACTTGATGACGACAACAGACAGAGTTGTAGCCCTTGAAGCCCGTTTCTCAAGGGCTTCTAATCCGTTGAAGAATTAACATGTGAAATACTACCTTCCTTACCAGGGGAGGTGGGGGAGGGGACTCAGCCTCCAAGAGGTTGCCATTTGATTTTTATTGTATTTTCTATTTTTTCTGCCCTTTTGAATAACCCCCTGAAGATATCTTAAGTGTTAAACTACTAGCTTAGACATCCGAACCCCTGGGGGGGGTTAGCAGGAACATAATGAGCTATTTTGAGGGTCAATGTCGGTCCTGACCCCCACCCTCATAACAAATCTCGGAAACACCATGGAATAAATGCATGGCATAAGCTACAGTATGGAAGTATTCTCGTGAAGATATTCCTGTGGTTTTGCTTTCGGTTTAACAGTCCATACACAACACTTATAACCCCACAGTCCGGTTCCGAGACCAAAACATCCCGACTACTGTTAGAGATCTATAGGTCTGGAAGCCACTCATCATCGGAAGTGTCTGAAATTTGACGAACCCATTTCGTTGATTGTCGGGTAGTGACGTCAATATTCGCAAATATTGGGCCAATAGAAAGTTGGCAGATTCCCTAAAATGCATTATAATGTAAAAGGTTCCTCACTTAGTATTAATTTGCTAAATATTATTTATTTTGTATTATTTTGTATACCGATCTCTACTTTTTGGGCAATGATGCTGTTTAAAAACTAATGTGCCACACTTCAAAAAAGAAGGGGGCGTCGTCGAATACGTCATACGGTCGACAGCTACTTGCCGTCAATATCATTGATGCGGCAGAGAACCAGCTAACAATCATAGTTACCAAGTAAATGTGCCGGTATTGGTCCCCGAAGATTAATGAAATCTGGGCCGTAGACGTCGTACAGTTTCCTGCGTATGTAGGCGTGTAGGTTAGCGTAAAGAGGGCGGAGTTGCTTGTAGATGTTGTCAACTTGCTCCTCTAGGTTATCAACCTCGTACCAAGACCGCCACATTGCTCCCTTGTCCGGTTGATCTAATATGTAGAATATATTGTGAATTTATGTCAAAGAATTTTTCACATATGCGATTGTTGGAAAACATGCATCTTACTGATGACCTTGTGACGTGGTCCCGTCTTCATCTGGAAAACAACTTGACCTGGTCAGTCCACTCAGTTATCCGGCTTTGCTCTTTACTGATTGATAAACGTTATACAAGCAGCAGATGGGGGCTTTATGAAATGACTACAAGTCCGGCGACCAGTAAGTTCTTGGGAACTCACCATTATCATTTGCAGCCAAATTGCTGAGCGCCACGTATCTGGCAAAGTTGGGTCGAGTGCTCGGCCCGTTCGCGTCTCGCCAGCTTTTCCAGAGGTGCAGAAGCTCCGTGTAATCCCTGCTCGAAGCCATCAAATTTTCGGCATCTGTTAAAATGATATCGAAGCAATGAGAAATTCATTGCTTGGGTGAGTGAGCCAGTGGAAACCGTAAATACTGCACCATTTGTTTTCGGAGGGAACGTCTGGTTTACGGAAAACGTTTCAGGTAAAGCAATCAAAATAAGACGCAGATTATGATGTTGACTTTAATCCCGATGATTTGTACACAATAGGAAGACTATGTAAGACTTTACGATCACTAACTACAGGATTACAACAGTGGAGATGCAACAAAAATTGAATGAGATAGAAGTAAAAAATTCTGGTAAAGTTGCTTTCGACACACATTTAGCTTTAGCCTTTTGAAAAATTGACAGTTCTCTTTTTTCTGTAACAGAACTCTGGCTATATATTAAAATTGTTACCTGGTGTAAAAGGCATGCAAGAACCTGCAGTACTTCTTGGTCCGTTACATGCCTTGGCGTTGGAATACCTCGTTTTCATCTGAACTTTGAGATCCTTCAACTTTAATCAGAATCATGAAACAATCAAAATTTAAAGCAGGTACACAACGTGGCAAAGATACTTTTCACAACCGGTACCGCTATTCCATTTTACAGGGCGAACAATGCCTGCGGTACTGGAGGAGAAGGCATGTAGGCTATAGTCCTTCAGTTGGATTTTTCTTCTCCCGGCATCTACTGCAGGCATTGTTTTGTCCTTGTCTAGTGAGTGGTATTGTTATTATTCTTGATGCCAAATAAATAATAATAACAATAACAGTTCACTTCAAAATCACTAGCAATAGTCCCAGGAACGTGACACTGCAAAAACTGGGGTGTTAAATGTAACACCCGCGGTGTTATCAGAAGACTACACCAACACTTTTCACTGGTGTTAAAATTTTGGTCTCATTTGGTCTTACTTGTAACACCTTCTAGTGCACTGTAATACTTATAGGTGTGCAAAGTAACATCATCGTTGTTAAAGTAACACCCTATGGTACGGTCATCTGATAACACCCAAAAGTGTTGATTTTAACACCCGAGTTTTTACAGTGTACATTTGCTTTTGAAACAAGCAATCAGCACCATTTTTATTTATTCAAAGTTATCAGATTTTTTTGTTACATTTGAAAATGTATGTAAAAGATCCCTATTTTTGCAGCATTTGCTAATTTCAAATGCAAAAAGAGGTATTTACATATTAAAAGCAGATCGTGGCTTTAATAGTAAAGAGGCCTTGTTTGTTTATGCATTGCCTTTCGTTTCTGAGTCGCCAAGCAGATCCATTTATAATGGCAATACCTCTTGTAACTTGTCTTTATTCTGAAATGCGTTCTCTCCAACATTGACGATGATCTTCAAGAGCTGTCGCGTGATATTTGCGGGGAAGTTGGTGGTGTTAAACCTGGACGCGTTGATTCTGCCCTGCTTGCTGAATTCAGAGTACTGCAGACGGGCCTCCACCTGTTGGACATTAGGTGAAGCTTGACTATGGTTCTAGAACGTGTCCCACTGACAGCAATGTTTGATGTGGCAACAATGATAACCCAAAACAAAGCTACGAGCATGAAACTGATAGTATTGATCGTAGTCTTTTGTTACAAAATAATTAATAGTCCTAACCCAGACGAATACAATGTAGATAGGCATCCAGTCGAAAACGTCCTAGAAGTCTCGCTCCAGATTTTAAACATCAACGAACATGGCAATGCGCTAATTTGAATGTGTGACAACTAAGACCCATAAGGCCCAACAAGTACATGATGTAGTTAAGGAACGGTAGAATGTTGTTGGTGACATTTCGACCAAAGGCATGCATATTTTTCTGAAAAGATTGGCCTACAACTTATAAGAATTCATTGTGGGGTGCATCTGTCCACCCCATGATGCACTGTCCCCTATGACGTCGCCACAAGCAGTCAACGAACACGTGAATTTTTGATTAACTTTGAACCGCCGTGACCTAACAAGGGGGCGAACTACACAAACATGCACCGAGCTTGTTTTTTTGTCACCCGGACCTGACCTTAGCTTTCGTAAACCCTCCCCTGCCCGTCTCTCATTCGGCATGTTAAACCATTTCGTTCCACTTGTCGTCACTCTCTCGGGGGGCTCGCGTCGTCGATGATTAATGCTACGGGCAACCTCAACTTCTTTCATGGGAGCCAGAAATTTGACGTTAACAAAGGTTTTGCAACACCGCCGCAGGCATTTATGGCGACGAAAGATTACGAATGCATTCTTAAGGGAGGGGCATCATTAAAACCATAACCCTGGTGAAAAAAAACAATAATACTGAGTTGGAATCGATCCCAGTGTTTTCACAGACCTAAAAGGGTTTCATGAAGATGCTTAAAGTAAGGCAAACGTTGAAAGCCACATTACAGGGGAAAGTAAAGGGGTGCAAGGTATAAAATCTCGGCTGTGTCCAAAGAAATCTTACCATCTCCTGTCGTGTAAACTCTGTCATGTTGTAGTTGTAATTCCAGATTTTTTGGACAAACCCGGGCCAGGTTTGGGCCGCCAATTTGTCGTAATACTGCAGGAAAGCCTCTGCCTCTACCACATCACTGCTCCTCGTTTGCCTCGCGTTGACCAGATAGGCTAGCTCGACTAGCAGAGCAGCAACCAGACTTATTCCTCTATACGAAAGCATCCCAAGCTTGGCAACCCCGACAGAGTCGTCGGGCCTCCAAATTCAAAATTCGGCAGCTTCGACGGTCCTCTCCAATCTCGATCAGGCGCCGAGGATCGGGACAACCAACATGTAAAAAAACCCACCAACTGTAGCGCCTCCCGATCACGCGCGAAATCAGCTCCGATTGTGTGACGCCACCAACCAATCAACAACCGTATATAGCATCCTACCGCACAGCTCGAGTCGTGTCTGGTTCTACCTGTTAAAAGGTGACTGACTTGTACCATGTAGGTACAGGTCAGAGCAATTACACAGTTTATGATCGCTGAGGCTTGCAATGCAGTTTATTTATAGCCAGATATCAATTCACTGGAACCTTAGATGGATTTCTATTTGAAGTTATTTTCAACGAATTTAAAGAAAAACTGCAGAGTAAAACGGAGACGGTTTAAAGCAAGCGTAAGTCCAGCCTTTTAATCAGGCAAACAATGATAAATTCCCCCTTATTACAAGTTATTACAAATACTCAATTCATACAAAATGCATAAACACAAATATAAAACTGTTACGTTTCACTCCGTTTTCTTTCAAGAAAGGGAATGCACCTTGTTAGTATCAACAGTCTATAATAGCACAAAATATACAGAACAAACTTGGGGCCGGCCATTCCCAGAGGACAATTTCTATCTAAATTAATTCATCAAAATGTCAATCGCCTAGTCCTGAATTCATGACCCTACTATTAAAGAGTCAACAAATTGGCAAGATGTGCATGTCCTCTACACAAGCATCAACTACAGGCCTACACGACAGAACAGCATCTCAACACCACCATAATAATGCACAAAACAAGTGACCCTAAAAAGGGTTTTTCTTAAGAACTGGCACAGTGCTTCCATCATAACTGGGGGCCTTCCTGAGAGAGTAACAATGATCATGTGATTCGTGTACCGCTCCAGCAATTCTTTGGAACTTCACAATCCAACCAAATACATGTATATGTACATGTACATGTATAATGGTCGACGATCACATGTTGCAAAACCGCTAGACGTACACGATCAATAATCGACTACTACGAAATTTCAGACAATCATGGCCTCCAAACAAACCACAGGCTCAAGCAATCTAATTTTTTCAAACAATTCGTACTCGCCATGCCTTATTGACAAGCGCCTTCTACCTGCACTGATTTTATAAAATTGTAATTAATGAACCTTAAGTTTTCACACATCTTTGCATAAAAATACGCTGAAAAACTGCCTCGTCTCAACTTTCAACCGAAGGACAGGTTGAATACTGCAGTTGAAGCCTAGTGGGGCTTTGTCAACTGGATTTTTCTGGTTAGAAGAAATTCCCAATTCATTTTAAGCCCAACTAAACAAGAAAGTAATTTGAAACCCACTCATCAGGTTCGCGCAAACCAGTTCTGGGTAGTTGCTATGTAGAGAACCAGTTTTTCAGCCTCACCTTGGTTGAAAGTTAAACATGGCATAGACGTTTCAGTGCAAAAGGAAGGAACGCGCAAAGGGTAAATTCCCTCTTGAAATACTGATATTAAGAACACACAACCTATAGTTACGAAGTCTTTAAAGTTTATGCTGGCAATTACGCAGCTTCACAACGTCATCATCAGTCCTCACGTGAAGTGACCGACTTCTGTTGCGAGAAACCAAAAACCAACTACGTCGATGAAAGACAGCCTTTGTGTATATCGAAAACACATGTAGTCCCGAAGCGGACACCGCCGGATTAAAAACGGTCAGATTTAAAGAATGTAAAACATTACTAATACAAAGTAATCCGTGATGTATGAAGTAACAAATGCTGTTTCGAGTTAAACGTCATAAGCCGCAAGACGGTGACCAACTTCGGTTTATGAAACCACGGAAGCGCCGTTTCACGAGGCAAAGTACGTTCGACCAGAGTACAAAATATTATTATTATTTATCAATGTAAGACAGAGGTGAAGTCGTAGGTCAATCACAAGTTATTCTGTCTTAATCCTTCGTTTTTCTTTGAATGAGTCCCCTCGAATCCTTATGATTATGACTCCTTTGCAACTTTCGCCTAAAGGTTTAAGCAATATTAACCTGTGATTTGACGTGCTTTCTGGAATCATACTCTATAGTCATCCTTACTTGGAATAATACTGTCGAATGAAAATGAAATTTGTATGTATATCATCCAAACCAAAGTACTAAGGAATTTAGCCTTACCGTTCTTACTACTACTTAACTACTTACCAAGTTTACCATTTGTTTTATGATAGACAAACTGATCCCTTCAATTAAACTCGAGAGGGTAAAATCACCTTTTACTGTGTATTAAGGCTGTTCCGTCATATACAAGTACATTTATGTAATAGGGCACATTTCCGATTATTTGAAAACATGTTTGAGGGTTATTTGAAAAACTATTTAAGGTTCTTCAGATAAGTAGTGTTTTTTCGAATATCGAAGCTACAATGTACGTGAATGAACGGAACACAAGCCGGCCTCCGCTGACAGCCCCCATATACCTTTGGCAGCCCCAATTACCCCGCCCCCAATTGGGGCCAATAAATGCTTCACCTTTCACTCCAAAAGAACGATTGTGAGGCCCCAGAATACGTAAATTCAGCCTTAACTCTGAACATTTCCAGTACATTCTTCCTTTGGGTAATGACTTTCAAAATCCGTTTTCAAAAGGTTGCATGTAATTCGGCGCAATAATAATAATCAGTGCAGTTTCCAACCCCCAACAATATATACAATACCATTTTTGAAATACTGGGCTAACTTTAGTGACAAATTTCGGTATAAACTCTGAAGGGATTTCTATACATATTTAGAACTTAATATATTGGTATATATTTTTGACCAATTATGGACTGTTATCAATCTTAACTTCAGATACCGAAGAAACTGAAACACAAGTTATGAAGATGACGCCACTATTTTGTTCAAACACAAAAGGCCCTAAAGAACTTTTCGAAATAGCAACGTGAAGTCTGAAATTTGAAAATAAAGTACATACATTGAGTCCGATCAAACGATGTCTTAAAGGACCACGTGACAGTACACTTTCCCCCATGATTAGCTACCATGATATTAAATAAGCGTTTTATTAGTCACTGTATGTGGCATGTCAAGTTGCTGGAACGCATACAAAAACCGCCATTTTTGAAAATAAAGTTGCTGCAAAATCCGAGCGATTCACAACTCCAAGAGTTTGCAACGCTTTGGCCAATCACACTGGACGAAATCTGTCGCACTTTCCAAACGCGCATTGCGTCGACAGATTTCGCGCACTGTGATTGGCAAACTTTTGGGAGCACGCTCTTGTGAAACGCTCGTATTGGCTCCGCATGTTTCGAATGCGTTTAGCCATTGTTAAAGCTTTGAGGGCTTGCCTACTGGACGTGGCGCAGAGCGCAGTCTTCGCCTACGACAGTGGCGTGTGCACGTCCGGTCACGTGGGTCGGTGACGGCGCCCTGAGTTTGAATGACTACATTCCTCTAGTATGCAACCCTTCAGGTAATGACAGCTCGGATGCGATATGCATGCGCTACCGAGCCGAAGAAAGAAGCACGTCACAAGACACTTGGAATATCGAAGTTGAAGAGTCATAGAAGATCCGACAGAGGTGGATTTATAATCCGTCCTTGAATTGTTATCTTGCTCCCTCAAGCACATGCAGCACTATACACTATATGCAATAGCCACGTGGCAAAATCATTTGGTCCTGAACTTGTTATTTTGGTTGTAGGTAGGCGAGTTCGGTGGATTACCGATTAACAGGGCGCGACCCTTTGAGTAGGGGATTTTTTTTCACTTTTTGGCATCCAAATCAAATATTTCCTTAAGGTCGAAGTTGATCAGAAAACTAGCTGCAAAGAATCAATGCAATTAGTTCCTTGCTTTCAAGCACTGCAGTACCCCGTGCAACGTTTGTAGGCAACCGACGCCAATCCATGCTTGTTCGTCATCTCGACAGCCCCAAAATTCAAAACCTCTTTGGAAAAACTCAGTTTAAGTATCAGCCTCATGGCCTGTTGATATTTTACAATTTTACACTTCCGTTTCTTTTCCTCCAGAATAGAGTCCATTCTAATATCAAACTCAGTAATACTTCAGGCGCGCGCCCCTTTCTAATCATGTTTTGCTCCCAACTGTAGAGGTTAAAACATGTTTATATTCCGCTTACTACGTCTGAAACATGACCTAAAAATACAGAAAAAGGACGGAAAAAGTAGTGGACACACAAGTCTATAATTATCGCATTTTTCTGCAAAACATACGTGTGCCCTAGAGAATGAATCGAATGCATCTTTGAACGACAAGTATTATTTGCCTGACTTTTCTGGGTGCACATTTCATGTGGGCCTGACTGGTATCAATGTGGCAAATGATGGCAAATAAAAGCTAATTCAAAAAAGGCAATGATACGTTAAACACTTTGAATCGTTTGTTGGGCCTTAAGTGCATTCTTTATCAAAGGTTTCAATTTTTTCGATTCACAAAGCCTCCTACAAGAACCAAAAAAATAAAAAGGAAGTCCTAAACTTAGGACGCTCAGATACCAGCAAAAGTGGACTAGTAAAAGTCGAAGTTTCGGAGTTAAGTTTTCCATAATAGTTTTAGTAATTAATGTTCTACTTATCGTGGTTAGTGCAAGTTGAAACGACTTCCACCATTTTTTAAAGCATTTGATTTCATCACATCACATTTCCGAAGCATTATTACCTTGCTCTAGCCAACACGACGTGATAACAACCTAACATGGACATTCCGCAAGTAGCACAGGTAGCTCCAAGTTCAACACGTTAGATACTCACTCTTGTACAGTTCAAACAAAACACCAGTGCCTATAACTTTGGCCAGGTTTGGCAAGAGCAAACCCAGCAACCCCGGCCGAGGTACCCGATGTAATTGATGGACGACATGGAAATGCAACTGCGTCAGTCCCGATTGCAATCACGTGTGTGGAGTTTTAGAATTCCCTCCTTGTGAAGCTGCCACAAGATCTGGAACTCGGCGCTAAACTTGTGGACCTTGGTCTGTTTCCTGTCGTCGAAAAAGTGATTTTTCAGCGTTCTGGGGACAGGGTACACAGTCTTAGTGAAGGGCCAGAAGCCGAAAAGGCGCACCTCCTTGCACATAGTGAGGGCTGTCTGCGCGAGGTAAAAACCTGGGAAATACATGAAGAGACAAAAATCCGGCTGAAGAGCAAATGAACAGATCAAGTAGGTCGAGAAGGGATGGGTAAGACTGACTGACAGTGGTTGTGAAGAGAAAGATCAAAGAGTAAAGAACTGAAGAAAGAAATGAGATCAAGAGAAAACCACAAAGCCCGTTACTTGTTCTCAAATCAGAAGCACATAAATTTCTAATTTCATGGAATTTACCAGAAAATCATATCTTGACAACTAATTACCGACTAATGCCTTCACCAGTGGCATAACCCTTTAATTTTTGCGATCCGAAATTCGGCGTGAAGAGGCCTACCTGATGACATGAAGTGTATCCCAGCAGGATTCCAAGGCTTCATAATTCCTAGTAAATGTTTGGGGTTCCCGACAGTCACTGCTAACCTGTCCCCCTTTATGCCATCGGAGACGACCGGTAAAATTTCTGATGTGCAAATGTTCACAATCTTTCGGTCGAACAGGCAAGGCAAAAACAGCTGACCCCTGAACTCCTCGAGGTCTTTCAAGAAGGCTAATTTGTCATCGTCCGTGCGAAATTTGTTGTATCTGTAACAGAAAACGGAGCAACGATCACAATCGACAAAAACTGTGCCTTCAAAAGCTTTTTACTATAGTGCCACTTCGCATTTTCGGGGGAGACGAAAATCGCAAATAACAAAAACGATGGAGCAACAAGACTCCCGTTCGCACGCACATGTAGCAATCCATCATCAGCCATAGGATACAACACACAGAATCGATTACATAGCCAAAATACAAACTGTGGTCATTGTATTGCGATCAACCCTTAACATTCGACATTCACGAATGTACCGTCAAGATATTTTTGTCTAGAATTGAACACCTTATTAAAAGAAAGGCCCAACTCCCCCATTTTGGCCTCGGAGAGTTAACTGATTTCCTTTGCAACTCCTTCAAAAAATATTCACTTTTTGTTTAACTCAAAAAAGGGGTTTTGTTGGAGTTGGGCCCTTCTTTCAATTAGGTATTCAATTTATTTTTGCATGAATTACAAATTCATCATTTTGAGTGATTCTTTCCGTCATTGTAAATCCCTGGATCACATGAAAACGTGGTCTATCCAGAATACTGCGTGGGACATGTAATTATTTCAGACACACGAGTAGTTGTGCGTTCCCTTTAACTCCTCATAGTCACAAAATGTCCAGTATGAACTCTCACCTTGTAGCAACTATACTGGGATTCATAGTTGTAAAATTTGTCTTTACCCCGGCGTCAGCGGCAAACCTCTTGATAGGTACCATATTGCACCTATATTTCATAGCCACAAGAACAGAAAAGAAGGATGAATTAATTTTAAGTATCCCAGCAGTGAGTCTTCTTAATCTCACTTTTTGTGCATAAACTGTTCTTCAAAGTTGAGAAATGTTTCAAATCCTCTTGGAGCTAAGTCAATTGAAATTACACATTTTTGAAATTATAAATTGTCCAAGCTCTTCTGGAAAAGGGAGGGCGCAGTTAATGTGATGTAAATCGGGGATGACACGGGTTTTTGTTCTCGCGCTCGAACGGCGGCAACACGACTTAAGAACACTGTTCTCGAAACAGGAGCACACACCACCTCCTCGTCAGGGTTTTACAGGAACACACGGAAAAACTCGCGAGATTTTGATTTTTGAACAGTTGCAAACATGGCAGAAAGTAGAGTGATGGCTAACAAAGCCAGAGACAATAGGAAATTTTGAAAAAGTACTTATTCTTCATAACACAGCAATGAATGTTCCTGTTTAAACAGAAAGGAATTCAGCCCAATTACCAAAACATTAACTCTCCAATAACGCCGTCATGGTGCATGTCACTAACTACCAGCGATAACCAGTTTCACGTTGCCGGCGTTCGAACGGCTGCCCCAAGAACAACAAATCAAACTGTTCGTGAACATACGAGAACAAGCCGCTCGAACTCAGCCTTTCGGTTTACACGTTTTCATGTTTAAGTTATGACCCCTATATTAGTTCTTTGAAACTTTTCTGAGAAAAGGTGGCTCACTGGCCAATTGCCATTCAGTATACTTACCAAACAATACTTGCCACAGAAATGGAAATTTACGACAGCAACTACCGGGTTTAATTTGTGCGCAAATCAATGCAACACCGAGATTCAGTGCCAGCAATGGCCAGGTTTTGCTGGTGAATTGGCAAATGTGCAATCAGCACAAAATCGAAGAGTGCTCGAACAATGTAAAAATAACAAAAAAAATGAAGACTGAAAATTTGAATAAAATGTAATTGAAGCACAAAGGTGTATTTCAAGGGCTGAAGTTAACTAACTGTATCCCCCTCAAGATTATCCAGATAAAATTATAGAAATAATTGTGCTCAATATGTATTTTTTTCTTCTATGAGATAGACATTACTGTAGCGTTTCACAAATCTTTTATCACATAATTGAGATGAAAAATCAATTATAATTTGCTGAATCTCGAACTTCTGTTGACCTACCTGAATATAAAATCTGCTTTATCTATTTCCCTCCCACAACCGCTGTCCAATAGAAGCCCTCCGTTACCCACAACACTGCAAGTTTTGAACAAAGTTCCACTTGGGATAACTGGTTTCTATAGAATTGGAAAAAAAAAAGAAATGAAAGAAGGCATAAGAAAAGGAGTTTTATTCAAACTGCAGGAAAGATGTGGCATCTAAACAAGATGTGGTTGTGGAGATACATGTATTTTCGTTTGCGGATTCTGAGCAAGAGAGGGCGCTTTGTTACCTACTGAGAGGGAGATTGAACGATAGCCACGCATCCAGCGACCTGAAAAAACCGAACACTTTGCTTTCTTATCCAATTGTTTATAGATGGCACACAATATAAATAGCTTTGAACTGCTGTTTTTATTAAAAAAAAAGAAACTGAGCGATATTTTTGATAGATGCCAGTCAGTCGTTAGGTTACGGGCCGACACTAATTAAGCGCTTCCTTGACGCTGCCCAATTACTTCCGGGGGGCATTGCTTTTTGTGAAGAGTTATTAACTATCATCAAGAGGTCTCCACCTTGTAAACGTAAAACATTATGCTGCATATTATGTTTTCGTCCTTGCATTTTATCGGCGTCTGTGCCGATAGAGCTCGAACGAGAGTGAATCCTGTCCCGTATGTAGTCTCCGAAAATAAGGAACCAGTAGCGGGTAAAGAAACCAGCAGAATTCTGCCGGGCCGATATCAACGAGGAAACGATCCCCGTTCAATGCACATACAAGTAGCAGCTGAAAGAATATTTGGCTTTTTCTTCTTCCTTACCAAAAATAACTTCACCCTAAATTGTTCATTTATCTAAAATTTAACACAATAACCACTGATTTGAAATAATTTGCCGTAAAATTATTTATTGATGATAATCATTGAAAAATACACGTAAATTACCACACTGTGATCGACCGAGGTTTATGAAGGATACTTGTCTTTTGCTAGCCTAACCGCTGCAGCGTAGAGCATGTTAAAACCATGGTTAAAACATTGTTACAGGCCTGACAAAAACTTAATTATTCAGCATCCAGATTGACAGGGCTAATCGCACCCTGTATAATAGGGGCGGGAACCAGTCCAAGGTCAAACAAGGGCCCGTGTTCGCACATGGTAACAAGACGCACAGAGCGTATATGTACTGTACACGTACATGTACATGCAACCAGCCGCACAGAGCACATGTGTGTTCGCTGTGTTTGCACACGGTAACGATGCATCTATTCAGGCTTATGACGGCCCAAACAGACGTGTGTGAATATAGCCTACCACGAAAGTATGCAAATCTACAAATATAACACCATTGGAAAAGATTTAAGACACGAGAACAAGAGAGAAATATGGGGAGAGGTACGCATTTACACAATAACATTGTCTTTTTTGCCTACACAAAGACATGAGCAGTTGTCCTAGATAGAGAACACACGGACTCTACAATATTTTTGAACAGGTAAAGAAATGCGTATGGTGTGAATTTAGTATGTCTACATGACGGACGAAAATCACTGCTAAAACGCACCCGGCTCTATTATGTACGTGCTCTTTCAAATCATTCTGCATCCAAACCTTGGCATCACTGCTTTAGTGTGGAACATTTCCGGGTAAGCTGTCCTCGTTACATTATATCTTCCTCCACAGTTTATTGACACCGACGCGATTGCGAACCCATTGTCAACTGAACTACACGTATACGGCCTTCAGAGATTTACATGTAGGTCGCAAAGGAAAACTTCCTTGATCCTCGACAAGGAACCAATCAACAACAAATTGTCTTTTAAAGGTCGTCTTGCAGTACCACGTTTTAAGGAATCAGCAGAAAGAATGGTCACATTCGCAACTTATGCGACTTTAGTAAAGACAAGCTAACAAAAAGCACCAACACGGATGATCTTGGACAGAACAGGTGATGAGAAATGGGTTTTTTCTGCAATAGAAAGCACTTGAAAACACTGCAGAACACAGCCAAGGGGTAGGCAGGACTGTGTCAGTCTACATCGAAAGTCCATGCAGCAGGCAGGGAGTATCCATGAACGAAAAAAATACGTGATGGCTTGCAAAATAACACCAGTAGTAAAGTTTGGCTTGAAGAGATATGAATCCAATACGGATCAGTAAATTCACTGGTATTATTCAACGATGAAAACAAAATACAAACATCTATACGTTAGAAACAAACTGTAGTGAAAGTGAAATGAATAAACAGTTTCAAAATGATAATACCTCGATTTACTGATAGTTTCGTTTTATGTGACAGTTTTCCCCCAGTGACTTTAATGCCAATATACGCGGCCGAATGAATTTTTGAAAGTGGCATAAAAGCTATACTATAACTGAAGAGATTGTTTGGTTCCGTTTTAGTCATTGAAGTCGCAGAAACGTGCAAACTCAACGACAAAACGGGTATATATAATGTATATGTACAATGTTCCTCAGTGCTTTGCCTAAAGCAGATCATACTCAACGCCTTAAAAGTAAGTTAAACCATACATTGGTAAAACGTGAAAAATGGGACTGCCGAAAAGTCAGTCCTTGAAATATTTCCGCTCAGAATGCTGTTGTTTTCGAGGAAACAGAATTGTTTTCTCTTTTTCTAGGCCGACCATCGTTTAAAAATTCGCGACGTTTTTACGGGGGCCGAGTTTTGTGTGTGGTGTTGTAGTAGTCTGAATGAGCAGGTACCATTGTACGTAACAGCAGAAATACACACCGGCGGAAATTCACAAAAGCTATACTGAAAAGTAAAACAACAGGAAATTAGGTGTAGGCCTAAGGTATCAAGTGAAAGAAAAACTGGATCAGTTTTAAGCTAAATTTTATCTACGAACATGGATTTGCTTCACGGGAAACTGTTGCGCTTTCACTATCACCCCCGAAGCATAATGGCATGGTATACACCATGCATGGTTGCCGTTTCCGAGCTCAGTGCAGGGCGAGAGGATGTTTGTCTACAAAAGCTATAATTTCTAGACGTTAAACCTCCAGTGTTTTCTGATATAATTTCCTCTCTGTCTATAAATATTCGTTAGTCAACTGATAACGGATTTCAGGCTTCCACTGACGAGTGTAAACTGACACGAAAGTGTGGTCATGGAGCATAATCGCACATGCATACTCCTTGTGTCATGGACACGAGTCGACGGCAGTAACTTTACTGCTCGATTAAGTTTCTTCCCACGAATCCACAGAATTCAGTTCACAATCCTACACTGCCGAAGAGGATATTACATATAAATCAAGATAAATTTACTGCATACTCAGCCGTGGAAAACTGGTCTTTTTAGATCGCAATGGTACCTGTCATGCGTGTTCATCTACAAACGGTCCCCGCGTATACGTTGTTCGATCACTCAGAACGTCTTGTACGTCATGGAGTTTGCGCAAGATAAACTTCAACTTGACAGTTGAAAAGGCCGCTGTTATTTCTCGATTTTGCTCAAAGCAATTAACTCACGTATGAAAGCGGTCAGTTGATTGAAAGCTGCAGTAAATATTCCAAATCAATCATGTAAAACAATGGCGCAACTTCCCTTTCAATTTTTCCCATCTCTCTCTACTGGGCGGAGGGGGGCGGCAGGCGTTAAGGTTTGTGACTCCGTGGCCAGAGGGTCAGGGGTTCGAATCCAGCTGCTTGTCATGCCTTGGGCAGCCACTCTCCACCCAGGAGTGTATAAAAAAGGTACCGGCATTTAGCTGGACAGCAGTCTGCAATCGACAGGCATCCCATTCAGGGAGGATTAATTATTCTCAATCGTTTTATGCCAACAGAACCGGAGATAAACACTGGCCTGACGAATCGAATGGCTTGGAACATACAGTACTTGTTTCTCTTTCCTCTCCACTTTCGGATTTAGGACGAGCAATATTATGGGGACAGAAAGGATAAAATCGTTAACAAGTCTACTTGAAGTTGACAGCACAGCAGAACTGAAAAAAAAATTATATAAAAAATATCATTGTAAGAAAACACTACCGACGACCGCCCGTGTGCTGTAAATTACATTCGATTCACAACAGCCATGCACGAGCAAAAAGTCGTGAAGCAGATAATGGGAAGGGGGTGGACGGGATTATTTCAGTTGTAGAAGAGCCTGTGAAATGAAAGGAAATAGGCTATCACGATCAAGGGAAGGGTACTTTCTTGATATCCCATAAATGTTACGTCGATAATGGCACGGGCGAACACGTTATAAGTAATTGCTCAGACTTCTGTCATAATGGGGCGTAAATTTGTGTTTGAAATTGCAGTGGGGGATGGGAAAAGGTGACTTCAATTAAATGTCTTCATTACACAAAGCTACCCCTAGACATCGCCTTCCTCGGTTCATCTGCTCGGAGATTATGGCGGGGATTCAGCGGGCATTACCTTTGGTAGGTGCTCCAGCAGGTCTAGTTGAGGGGAGTAAGTCCGTGAATCCTCGGGCAGGAAAGGCGAGTAGAAAGGAAGGGAGGTCGCTGAATTAGTGTTCTTCTGGGTCAGTGTGAACTCGTCTATCGCAGTGGACTTGGAAGCATGGAAAACCTCCGTCCTGATAAAATATAAAAAAAAAAATAAATAAATAAATAATTAAAAAAAAAACCACTCAGTGACATAAAACAACCGGTCACGGTTTTAGCAATTACTAATTCACTATAATGTTTAGGGGGTCTTCAATAGAGAAATATCCAAAATACTTCCATGAGGAAAACTTTGTTTTCGAAATATTCTGAAAAAAAATCCAAACTGACGATTACGTTACATGTAAACATGGACAACGGTGGCTACCTTTGTTGGGCTAAATTCAGTAAAACAACTGCATGGTGACCATAAAGTCATATGTCTGGATCTACAAACTGCACGTAAATGTACTTGGCCCTTGTCTACATTGTTGGATTTATGGTTAATTATTAACGTTATCTTTGATAAGACTGGCGGCTGACCCGCACGAGATGTCACTGTTTGTTTGACACGGATGACAGATGTCCGGGGATATTCCTCACCCGTTCCTCGATTTGGGCGATTTAAACGATTATTATCCTCCAAAATTCTCAAATCTCTCTTGAGCCACACCTATTCCCAGGGTTGGGGTGATTTTCTGCCCACCTTCTACAGCTTCAATTATTTATCACAGAAAGAATAAGCTGTAGCTTCCTGTAAAGAACGTGTATTTTAGGGGATTCATAAAAGCGGACAGAGTTAACGAGAGTTCTCGTAACTATCTCCCTTTGAGCAGACGTTTGCTTAAAGTCAACATTCCCTCCGTAAATACAACCACACATAGCAACAGAGAACAGAACATAAAGAGCACAGAATACGCCAATAAACATGTACGACAGACTGTGTAAATAATTATGAATGTGGTTCAAGCTTTTCCACCAAATAGGGATCTAAGGAATACTGGCACAGTATAACATCCATGTAGACACTGTCCCTAACCCGTTGAACCTGTTACTTGCTTCAACAAAATTGTGTTATGTTTCTCATTTTCGCTCGGGCCATATTGCACAAACGTACGGCACCCTCATACAGGAGTGGTTTTGTATTACATTTATTCCTTTGAAGATACTCATCAATTAGGCTTCTTCTGCCCTACAAGGTACATGCAAGTAAATAACTTCACAAAACCAACAGAGAAATAAGGTGACCGCGTCAAACGAGTAACAACAAAATTGTAACCCTGACTGCGGCTCAGTCCGGGCCCCCAGGGCTTTTCAACTGCGAATGTACATACCTCATTCGTGCCCTCACTGTGAGCCGTGCAGTATTTTCGTTCATATACATGTACATGTAAGTAAATGTACTGCACTTCTTGTGTGTTTTGCAGTTGAGAACATTTCGCCTGTCACACTCTTTAAAGTCAAAGCATGTTTTTAAACAAAAAGATATAATGGAAAGGCTGCAGCGACGGCTTCCCTGGTTGGACTTCAGTATTTATGTAGCTCCAAATTACAGGTACTTGAAAATAAAAGGCGCTTATTCATATTTTTATCAACCGTGGACAGCGGGCCGCAAGCATTCCTTAAACCATCTCAGCTCCCTGGTGATTTGATATACAGCTTGGCGCAACTGGCCAGTAAATATGCACCAACCACCTCAACCCTTACAGTCAGGTGCATGTATCCATTTCTGCTCCTGGGTGGTGAGAGGCAAGCGGGCATGGGAGGAGTCACTCGCCATGGGTCACAGCATGATGTAGCCTAACCAGTTGGTGAACCTCTCACCCTTTGTGCATGAGTAACAAACCCCAACCACTAGGCCACACATTTAGTGTTACACACTAGTTTTGTAGAAATATAAAAACAACCAAGAAACATATATAAAACAACCAAAAATAGGTAAACAAAAGACCCCAAACAAAACAAAATATAACAAAAAAACCCACACAAACACCTAAACATAAATAGACTCACACTCTGTCCTCTTGGCATTTTTTTTGGGGGGGTGGAGGGTAGTGTTAACATTTTTATTGTGGTCTTTAGTGGCTTTTCTGAGGTATGATTTTACATTTTCGGGGATATTTAGTTTTTACACGCTTATGGAAGAGTAATAAAGGGAAATGAAGTACACGTGGACCAAATACTGCCCATCTCTCATTTTTCAAAGAAAGTTTTTTGTTCATTCCAGATTTGCACTACCAAACTGCATCTTGCTGTCTACAGTGATAGGGAATATATACAAATCAAAAGGTTGGAGGGCCTGGCGTTTCAATGCTAGTAAATTTTTTTTTAAGTGGTAAGATGATTTAAAAATGAAAAGGAACTACTCACCGATGTGCTTCGACTAGATCCGGCCTATGAATCCAATCGGTTAGCATATATTTTTGATATATGAAGAGAATCTCATCTTGGGTAGATGTGAAGGTATGCACGAATTTGGCACTAAATTGAAAAAATACCAAAGTTGAAAAATAAAATAAATGAAATGGGTAGTTGTATCTCATCCTCTAAAATCTGATTAAAAACTGAAGTAAGAAAGAACTTACAAAACTTGGCAAAATACGGCACTGGTGGGAAATGCTAATTGAACAATGAATTGGAAACCCATTTAAGCTAGGCCCCCTACATGTAGTTAGTTACAGATTGCATTTGGCACAAGGTTAGGGCTTAGATAAAAAAATATCAACATTATCATCATCTGCAGGAGGCATAATGACGTACATGATAATAATGCACACTAACGACATGCACACTAACGACATGCAGGTGACATACATGTAATGCGGTGGTGTGTCAGCGAATATTGCCATTTAATATTGGCCTGACAAGCAGACTACTTCATAACGCATTCACTGAGTCACTGTTTTGAATGCGTAATCAACGAATCCCGTATGGCGAACGAACACAGTTGTGGAGGAAACACAACCACCATATTTTTTTTAAAAAGGAGCATTTTTATGATTTAAACACCCACCTGGTCTTGAAAGATACCGATACAGTCTGAAGGCTGTATATTTAATACATTGTTGGGTTACAGCATATCATTCGACCTCTTGCTATTATATACTTGTATGTAATTTCACAATGCACACTTCAACCTAAGTTATTTAAACATCCTGCATGGTTTCATTTTTCACTCATGACATACAAGGAAGGTGTTGGTATGCAACTGATATTTCTGTAACAGCCGGGACAAATGCAGCAGGGTCGTGCTATTGCTAAATATATGTATCATAAAGAAATGTACAATTCAAGGCAGCTACATTGCTCTTTAATTATATTCAATCACGTGAATTCACTGCTGACATTGACAAAGTTAATGTAACTGTTAAATCTACCGGGGAGGATTGCTTACAATTAAATATATATAATAGATCATGAGTTCCTGCATATGTTCAAAACTTTGGATGATAGAAACGAGCAACATATCATATGTGTATGGAAAATATAAAATAACCCAATATCCAAACGAACAAAGCATTCCATTAATATATTTCTCCCAAATAATTGTGCTGTGCATTAATTCAATTAAACACTCCGAAGGCAAAGCTCGTCCAAGTATTTGCAGCTTATATCTCCCCAGCTATAGCTCCTGTTATATGCCTGCAGACTGGTGAATGGCCCGGTCTGGTCTACGTACGCTTCAGAAGGTCGGAATCAAATCACATTGCTTCAATCTTTCATGCAAAAATTGTAAAAAAAACTTCTATTTCGAAATGATGAGACCTCTAACTAGACGAAAATGCCTGTGACGTTCAAATTGAAATTTGGAGGATTTCATTTGAATAAGAAAGAATAAAATATCGGCGTACCATGATTTTCGTTTTATAAGATTTTTTTACATCAGTAGTCAAGATTGAAGCTTCAATTCATGTTTTAGCCCTAACCCTAAATAATACTACAAATTACTACTTGTAGTAAAATGTAGTACTGAGCGCTGTCGCTTGTAAGAGGACATGACCTTATTGTTCTCAGAAGCCATACAGTAGGTAAGACAACGTACCATACAGTGCTGTGGCACTATGAATGCATGGCTTTATTGTTCTCTGTACAAGTAACAATGGAATTAACCCAGCCAGAAGTAGTAATCTGTAGCGCTAGGTCCTTCAGGCTCAGACTACTACTCAGTATTTTGTAGTATTGTGTAGTGTAAGCCAAACAATATGCTTGGCGATTGGGGTTAAATTGACATCATGTTACATGAGCTGAAGTATAAAACCAGACCGGCAAACACCAAACAATTAAAAAATAGATCCTCCAATGGCAACAACTGTCACGCCCCGACTACAGCATCTGGCATAACTGTAGTGCTGCACTTGAGCCGCCTAAGCTAAACGAAGAAAATTTCTCAATCTAACATCAAAGTTTATGCATCTTGACTTTGGCATATGCACCTTGGACTTCAGTGCTGCGCTCTGGTTGGGGGCAGATGCAATATAGCTGGGGTGCAACAGCATGGTGTGAGACCGTCCAGAAACGAAGGCGAGGTGCCAGACACAGTTGTGACTCACTTACATAGGCTTTATGCAGAATGGGATTGGTGTTTCCCATGGGCCAGTCTATTTTCGTGTACTTCATATTTTCAGTCTCTGTAGATCTGAATTCCCAAGACACAGTTTTGAACTTCCTCATTTTTTGAACTTTTCCCACCCTCCGAGGTAAAAAAACTACAAAGAACTGCGACACATGTATACAATCACATCAAGTTGATCAACTGCATAATGAGAATAAAATGTTTTTCGTCCCGGGATAGCTTGGAAAACCCTGAGTAATTTCAAGCACCACAATAACAGGAATATTTCTCGACAAGTATACGGTTCTATTTCACGTGAGCAGCTGGTTAGAAATATCACTCTCGTTTATAACTCTGTGATCAGTTTGATCAGGATTACACCACACCAACAATCCACGAGCACCAAAAAATACAACTCTAAACACAATCTTCACTGGGGCTGAAAATTTGACTCTGCTGCTAGGATTTCTCATTCTTTGTAGCAACAATGACCGCGTGGGCAAGATAGACTTCGGGTATGGGAGCCACCCAAATAATAGGACACGTACCTTCCGAACAATGCAGCACTTTTCAGCGATTCTGTCCAGTCCTCGCTCGTAGGCGCCAGCGCTGAACTGATGGCTTGATACACGGTAGGGCCACCCCTCATGACCACCATCCAAATAAAAATGACGAGGACGGACGTGGTCAACATCCGTAGCTTAACGAACTGTCGCATTTTTGTCTATAATGGCACCTGCGTTCAACAGACGGGGTAAACGGTTGACAGGTGCATGCACGTAAATGTACATAAAGATCAGTGCGCGGTATTACAGGAGTAGTGTGTCCATGGAGCATGGGACTTTGAACATCGACAGCCCTTTTCACGTGACCCCAAAATTCGACCCCAAATCAATCGCCATATTTTCATCATGACACACCACGCAGCACGCCTTGGTGAATCTAGAGAACCATAACCAAGGATCCCCACACTCCACAGTTCTCGGATTTGCCTCCACGATCAGCAAAAGGAAACATGTATGGACACATTTCGTCACGAAACATGAAAATGATTAACGGTATTACTTTTAAGTATTAGGACCTTACCTCTGCCTGTACTGTGACTGAAGGGCTAGTAGTCAACTACATTGACGTATCAACGACATACCGAAGAAATTCCCACATGACCGTTACTCCGATAGCAAGATCATTCATTCACGGCCAACAAACTGGAGCACACTCTCATGAATGAACAAAAACCCGTACTCCAGAGTTTCTCTAGAATCCTCCTCTACATTATGCCACAGATTTCACGACAAGCAACCCTACAGGTCAGGCGGGATAGAGCGCGAACGCTTCCAACTGTCCAACGAGACGAAATCTTCTGTAACGGTCTTCCATATGACTGCACCATGCGGTCGTGGTGCTCGAAGAAACGACACGAGCTTGCGAAACACCAGCAGACAGGGAGCGGCCTTAACTCGACGTGTGTGGAAGCGGCTGATCATCGCACGATGAATGGCGCTACATACGTAAACGGCACTCTCATAACCACGCCAGGCATGTACATGTACATGTACACTGTACGTGCATTGCTCCGCCGACAAAGAAACTCAGGGCAAGCCTATTGTTCGGCTATTGAGCCAACGGGACGATTACATGTACTTGTAGATGTGACTGCTGTTTTAAAATAGTGCTATCCCTTATGCCGGATGTCGGCATTGCCATTTTCAATTTGATGACAAAAACATGCGGAAATGGGAAATGTTTCGCTGGATAACGATGATAAAACATTTGCTGTGCATGCACAGGAGAGATATTGCACCATTCTGAATCAACTCAGGTGAGTCACCTCTGCCGTAATGAAAGATTGTAGGCCTACATGTATAAATACTTTGAGTATGCGGATTAAAAACAACAGCATTAATGAATATTGATATTTAGTTCCGCTCATAAATTCTGCTGAAATATTTCAGACCTGATTTCTGTCGGAAATATATCTACATGTACCTTTTTGCACGTGGCTTCCATTCTGTTTTGCTTTGTGACGATCAATGTCATCCGCCAATAGTTGATTGTAAATAGGCACAGGTCGTTATCTGCTGAGTCAAGGGCTCTGTAAACATGGAGGTAGAAATATTGTTTTGCTGTAAAGGACAAGTGTTGGAAGAGATAGCACCGTGCCACAGCAATCATGTAGGAAGTGGATGCGGCTGTAGATTGGATTGTGCATTAGCATATGATAGCCCTGACTGAATGTACGTGTTAAATGGGACGTGCAAATTATAACCACTGGTGGAGCTTCATTAAAGTGTACCCGAATGAATTTTTTTAGACAAAATTTTTCGATGCTTGCCTTTTGCTATGCACATGACCAACAAGGAATCAGCAAAGGAAACAAAATTTCATCCAGCAAAATCTATAAAAACTCAGTGCACTTCAGTACAGAAACCAATGTAACATTGAGGGGTCCAGTCCACTAATTCAAACTCCATTGAAAACAGTGTAAAATCAGCACTGTTCAGGGCCCAATAACATGCACGCCAACATCCCTGAGATGTCTGAAACACAAATGNTTTGTGTGGGTTAACCAAGTACATTTTTAATTATTCCTTCAAAACAAAATTACCCCCCAAAAAGTGATTTTTCCTTTTTTCAAGTGGCAACCCTCAACTTTCTCGGGCAATTAGGACCATTTTTCAACCGTATTTTTTAGCCCTTCTGCTCTCATATGAAAGCTCAAAGACCCAGGGAGCTGATCCTGGCAACGATTTAAACAATCTCACCATTTTGGGGGCCAAACAATCTCCTTTTTCAAAAGATACTGTGGGGGCACTTTTAATGCTAATGAGCTGTTCAAAAATTCTCACTTGAGTAAGCGGTCTGCACCCTTTGAGGCTTTCTCCTATCCTAGGATGACATCACAGTCTTGCTCATGAATATGGAAATAGGCCTACTTATCATAAAAACTCAAAAGGCAGTAAAAGATACCCTTTGAAATTGTGAAATTGAAGTTAAAAAGAGGTCAAATTAGACACAAAGGTGCATTTTGAAGATTTGTATCAAATTGATAAAACATTTCATGCGTGTTAAGAGAAATCCAAATGTACATGTATTGCTTTCAGATTACCACTTTATTTGAGGTTGGCCCTGTCTTCCTTCCTCCAAGGTTTGTTGAACGGGAGCATTTCATTATTCATGTGTTATATTGTTATCGTCATGCATTTATCCTTTTTGTTTGTTTTCATTTCTTTCAAGTGGCCTCAGGAACGATTTGGAGTACGCATGCGCTTCAGCTAGGAGATGGGCTTTTTAGTTATTTTTGGTTCAGTTTGTATGGAGTATTTTCTGTTTTTGTGCTGTTTTATAATTTTTGTGTCGGCATATTTTGGCATAGTTCTGTTTGTCCTTGTCCAAGGGCAGATCCAAAACCATTTTGTTTTTTTTTATGGGGGGGATTTTTGAGAGGCCCAACAATTTACAAATTTCTGTTGATGTAGCCTTTTACGCCCTCTCTGCCGGATGAGGTTAAAATTTGGGACTGTTAAAGGTTTTGGGTCGAAGGGAAGTAAACCAGTCCCCAAGTTAGCATTTTCTCCTTTCTACCCCTTGCTTCTTTTGGAGAAGGGCATGACCCCTCAGTTCCCCCTTGATCCTACAGTGTCTTTGTCTTCAGTTATTGACTACTAGAAGGTCAATACACGAATGTTGGAAAATGAAAACCCCCTCCAAAAGGAGGAATAACACCAGTCCAGATCTTCACGTTACGTCAATACCACGAAGTAGTACTCATGTATGGTTGTGTGCGCCGCTTCAGCGCGTATTTCACAGAAATGTGTTATTTTCATTTTCACGAAGTAGCACGTGCGGCACGTGCTACTTTTCAGGAGTTGACTTTTTCCTTAATTTAAACAGTCAAAACGAGTTCTTAAGAGCATCTTCTAGTTAAGTCACATATTTACGGGTGAATCAAATCATTTTAGACCTTTCGAAGTGTTTTTATAAATGCTATATTGACAAAATGCACATTAGTGCTACTTCGTGAAAACGAAAACCGTTCGATTATGCATCAGTGTACTTTGTGCGCACGCACACTTGAGTGCTACTTCGTGAAACCGAAATTGATGTAAACATGGTTTTCACGAAGTAGCACGCAAGTGCAGTTGATCTGAGTGCTACTTCTTGGTGTTGGTGACGGTCAGTGTCACCACGGTTTTCACGGCGATTCACAAAGTTATCTCCTTAATCATTCGGAGCATTTATGAGTGAGTCGGTTTCACATCTCCCCTCAATGTATCGTGGCTGACGTGGAAACCTAAAGAGATTGTTTCCAAATGTCAGTCAACAGGAGCAAACCGTAAATTTGCTAATGTCCCCTGAAAGAATGTATACTTGGAGACGGATAAATATTTCTGAAGATCATTTCTGCCACTTCTATAGGTTATAGTGCCACCTTGTTCATCTCCCTGGTGGGGGATTCAGGAGGATTTTTTTCCAAGTACCAGTGTGCCAGTGTGGCACTGGTACTTGGGGAAAAAATATAATCCAACGATTGGTCAAGGAACACACAGCAATGGGGCCTAAGGCTACGCAAAGAATATGGCCGGCCGGCAAAGCAAAAAGAACAAAAAATCTATGTTCCGACATATGTCTTTGGAAGTTGAGGTCTAGTCCTGACCTCCAGTTCTCTACCGCTGACTGAGCTGAAGACTCCTAATCAGTCAACCTGTCCGGTACTTGAAGGCAGACGCAATCTCCCGTCTCCTTCAACAGTTTGACCCAGTAGTCTTAGGCACAACCTCTGAGGACCTCCGGTTTATTGCAGTTGAGTATGCTACCTGGTGAACCAGGACGTAGTTAGCAGACATCAACCCAGTGTAACGGCCTCATTGCTCGGATTTCCGGGAAGTAAGCGAACACTGACGAGTGACCCGATCTGCGACCCAAAAGTATGCGCATTGAATCCCGTTGTGGTTCACTTTATTGGTGTTCTGAGTTCCTACATCACATGGGTTCAGTCCACTAATTCAAGTGAGAGTTTCCTGCCAGCTCATTAGCGTTAAAAAGTGCCCCCACAGTATCGTTTGAAAAAGGAGATTGTATGGCCCCACAATGGTGAGATTGTGAAAGTCTTTGCCAGAATCAACTCCCCGGGGCTTTGGGCTTTCATCTGAGATCAGAGCGGCTAAAAAATACGGTTGAAAAATGGTCCAAAGTGCCCAAGAAAGGTGAGGGTTGTCACTTGAAAATGGCTTCAAGCAGACTTCGAAAAAAATCACTTTTCGGGGGGTAGTTTTGTTTTGTGGGAATATATCAAAATGTAATCGAATAACTCACAGAAAATTGAAAAGAAAGTGAAAGATTAGTGACCATGAAATAATGTAACGTGTGTTTCAGATATTGTTACGCATGTTATTGATCCTGAACAATGCTGATTTTACTCTGTTTTCAATGGGGCTTGAATTAGTGGACTATATTTAATCACGGCACGTATGAGTTCGCTTGGACGTCCGCGCATGTGCCTCCGTCAAAGTAGACTTGACTCAAGTCGGGATCTCTGTGAATTTGATTATGCTTTGAATAAATATCAAGACCGTACCGCGCGCCGTTACTTGCTTCGCGCCCTCTTGTGTCCACTTATTACTATGAGTTCGGTTCAGAAATCCCGACTTGACAAATCTGCCAGCCGCTAGTACACAGTGAATGGGCTCATCTACCAAAAGTGGTAGCAGCTAATTACAGTGCCGGACTTGTTTTTACGTCATTCATACCTGCATTGTAATGAACGAGTCTACAAGTCTGACTCGTGTGCTTTGTGCAAGATCACGTCGTTCATATACAATGGTGAATAACTACATATCACTGACGTGGTCCGATTGGCTTATCCGTCAAGTCGGACTTACTGACTGGTGACGTATGACACACGCTGTACAATAACGGCTATCAACTGGGGGCGCCTTATAAGGGTTATGCGAGCGAGACGACAGACACGTGTCGTGCGCACAGGCTGAAAAATGGCTGATTGGGGAAGAGCAACGCAAGTCCGACTTGATTCAAATCTACCGTCGAAGTGGTGTTGCGGACATTCCGTTACGGTCATGGCGTCTATATAGTGTCAGGTTCGAAGGATACCTGTACAAGCACAATATCACAGAACAAACGGTATCTGCGAAGTGGGTCTTATCCTTGTTGGATAACGCTATCGGTGGAGAGGAGTATTAGGTCCCAGGCAAGGGGTTGACTGACTTGTGACTATCTGGCTCAATATCCAATTACGACAGCGGCATTTGTAAAAGCATGGAGGAATAAGCCCCTCCGTGGTAAAAGCCCCTGGTGTTCGTTATGGCCATTGTGCCAAAGTATTAGCATATACACATTGCGTTTACTGGAAATACTGAAAAATACACCCCCTAGTGCGGCTGTGAAGCGTAGAATACGTGGATCAAACAACCTTTCCATACAGTCTCCTCTGTATATTCGGTCACTCGGATGCCCCTGGACCACTCCAAATGCAGAACCACACCCAAAGCGTACGTACGTGTGCGACTGGAAAAAACGGCACACCGGATGAGAAGAGGGCGCGTTGCGGCACCGTGCTCATTTATCTGGTGGTTCTTCTGGAAACCCGAGCACGCCGGAAAAATTAGACCGTAACACCAGTGAACAGTTGTTTTTGTGTTCTGCTCAATGAGAGTCCAAGATTTTCTCACCTGTGAACGGTGTATCTGAGAGTCTGAGAGTCTGAGATCTGAGAGCCAAAACCAAGCAACCAAGCAACCAACCAAGCAACCAACCAAGCAACCAACCAAGCAACCAAGCAACCAACCAAGCAACCAAACAACCAACCAAGCAACTAACCAAGCAACCAACCAAGCAACCAACCAAGCAACCAACCAAGCAACCAACCAAGCAACCAAGCAAGCAACCAAGCAAGCAACCAAGCAACCAACCAACCAACCAACCAACCAACCAAACAAACACCCCAACAAACACCAATAAACAAACAAACAAACACCCCAACACCCCCAACAACCCAACAAACAAACAAACAAACAAACAAACAAACAAACACCCCAACAAACAAACAAACAAACAAACAAACAAACAAAAACAAAGAATCGAATAAAAAACAGACCAAAACAATACAAAAATCCCCCCAACAAAACATGTACATGATGCAGTATGCAGCACACTCCCTGTAACGCATAGACTTCAAATAGCTGTCCACTTAAAATAAATGAGCCTCTATATAGACTAATTGCAAGATTATGCAAATATTCAATCCACCTACGTTTATTTACAAGTACAGTTTGAGTTATCCATGCGTCACGTTCTTACTGGTATATCTGGAGCATTTATTATTTTTAACGACCCCAGATCACTTTAATCATATGTACAGGTGTTCTCAATGATTAACATATCTGAATACGTACGTTTTCCTACTACACACATGCACCAATGTGCAGGCAAAGGTGAAATAACACTAACCCACTGTATTTACATCAAACGTTGCCTGTGAAATAAATCAATAAATAATCAAGTAAATCAATGAGATTTATTTCTTTTGCTTCAGGATAAAATAACACAACGAGTGGTGTGATCAAAAGGCACTAATGTTAAAAACTATCAACATATTTTCTAATCAAAGTTAGCATCAAGATTATGTAATACACACGCCTCCCAGCAGCATGAAAAGTTATGAACTTAACCCTCCCAAATAACGTGGCTATCACATACCTGAGAGCCAACAGTATGCCGAATGGCACAAATGGATTTTGAAACACCCGATTAGTGAATGATTCGAACAAAAGCGAACTTCTCGACACGATATTTTGGGATGTGTTTTAATAGCTCAATGCTCGGGATAACCATAGAGCATGGGATAACTTGAACCAAAAACTACAACGGCGAGGCGAGCTAGAGGGCGCTATCTACTTTTCCGCACGCGACTCCTAAAAAAGCAAGCGATTACTTAAAAAAAGTGCCTTCATTCAGAAACCGTGTGGTCTAAGCTTTTCAGGCTGGTCCCTTGCACTTTACTCGTAAAAATAACAAATTTATGCAGTCTTCAAGACGAAATAAACGGCCATTCATAAATACCTCTGACAGTCTCCCAACAACGTGCAACTTTATATTAACATTTGATAGTGCAGCAGAGAAGTGTTGGTGCCCGGCCCGCCGTGTAAATTACGCGCAGGCGTACGTCTGGGTACGAGACAGTTTAATCGACTCTGACTGGTCAAGAGTCAGTGTGCACGTGGCTCGCCGCGCTCGCTGTAAGTCCATATAAGGAGACTCTTAGGACAACAATAAACTAAAATGGACGGGGGTGTTCAGGAAAATCATAAAGTAAAATTGTAGAACAAAATGATAAGAAATCTGTCAATTTTGACTTCTTTTGACTTCCTGCCTAAAAAAAGGTATTTATAAATAGGAATAATATTTGCTTGGCCGGTCTTTAACGTCTAAGATCGGCTCAGGAGACTGAACGCTGATAATGGCCTGGCCTGCGGCTCAGACATTAGTCGCGTCCGTTCTCCTTAGTCGGTCATAAACGCAGGGTTAAGATTGGCCAAGCACATATTTATTCCCTGGTTTATTACTTGTTGAAAAAAAAGACTTGCTGAAAAGCTCAAGGCGCAATCATTTCAAAACCTGCTTACTAACGATTTAAACATTTAAACATAGTCAAAAGTTAATTTTGTAAAACGGCTCACAATCAAAGCTTGCACGATTCTTTTTAAATTAACAAACACATTTATCTCGCCAAACCATTTGTGTTAAAAACATGACGTGGCGAACATAATAACTACAACAAATATAAAATCAACCAGCCTATTCTGTGACAAGTGTTGTCAGCTTTCAGGTAGGCTAGTACATGATATTGTAGTAGTTTTTCCTGATTCTTGGCCGTTTTTCAACTTCTCACAAAACACGCGAGTACTCAAAATACTCGATTTTCTTTTGGTCACAATGTGTTCGTGAACAACTAATAACTTAAAGACTGCATGGTTGGCCTGACTTCTGACTTTTCATGGTGTCCTTCCAAAACACCGGTCAACTTTCGCCAAGCATGCAAATCGCTTCCGTGCTAACCTCCCTCGGCTGCTAATAATCTGGATCCTCGCAGTCATCCGGATGAATTTTCAAGATCCCCTCCGCGTGCTGCTGCCAGAGTATCTGGAACTCGTTGTTAAACTTGTGGGAGTTGCTCTTCACCATCTCGTCGAAGAAGTGATACTTGAGGGTTTTAGGGATGGGGTACCAAGTCCTGTTGAAGGCCCAGAAGCCGTACAGGTGGACCTCTTTGCACAGGGTTAGTGCTGTTTGTGCCAGATAAAATCCTGCGAAGAAAACAACTCTCGCTCCTGACTAGTTTATTCCTTGCTGTATAGCTTTGTCACCAGTGACTACTTTGTTTCCATTAAAACGCATAAGATGCTAGAGCAATTTAAACACGGGGCATACTGCAGCCCAGCAGTCACGGTCAACAGAATCCCGGCGTGAAGGGGTTAATCCCTCCCGTTTAAACATTCCCCTTTGCTGTTTCTCAGTGGTGTCATTTACATATATGAGCCATCATGCCCTTGAGCTAAAGAATCTCAAATGGCGGTCGCTGTCAACAGATTTTGGAAACAAACCTGAATTAATTTTTTAGCGACGATTCAGACATGTTCGTTTGAAACTTGTGTGGGATCACGTCTTTTTCTGGCAGAAGCAGCAAGCACCAGAGCTTTATGAAGTACCCCTCACCTGTCGACATGTAGGCAATTCCAGCAGGCCTCCACATCTCCAGAATTCCTAGCAAGTGTTTGGGGTTCCCGATCGTTACTGACGCCAATCTGCTGTGCTTGTGTCCCTCAAGTATGGCCGGTAAGAGCTTAGAGATGCAGGTCTTCAAGACAGCGCCTTGGATCATGCAGGGAAGGAACAGATGACCCCTGTACTCATGCAAGTCTTCCTGGAATCTTTTGACATCGCCGGCAAAACGAAAACCGTTGTATCTGCGGAGAGAGAGACTAACCACCTGAGATGGATCCTGAGTAAACACGTGGAGGAATGGTTGTGGAAAATAAAATGAGGATTTTCGAAATCGCATCCACATCTGGATAAAGCTCACGCTTAAACACCGTTGGAAGTCGGATAGAAAAAAATGGCCGAATTCATTTTTAAAAAAATTAATTCCCTTAATCGACTCAGAACATTCGATTTTTACATTCTGCCTCGCTTGTGATTAAACAGAAGACATACTTTGTTTAGAAACAGAACGTGACATCAATCTTTCCGAACAGTTCTCACTTCTCCAACTAAACTTAGTTTTACTCCCCCGAGGGATGAAATAAGATTTGTGGGATTTCCACTATGGTTGCATTGACCGCCAATATCCATAAAGCAAACTTTTCTTTTTAACTGAACGTTCATCGTCGCTCCATTACACAAAAACAAAACGATGGTTGTTGACCAAAAATGGATTGGGATACGCCAGGGGATAAAAGACACAAGATCAACATTGACGCAAAATTAGTCTAGGCCCTACACCTATTGCCTCACACACCCACAACTGCCCTCCCCGACCGCACCAAGTTCTCCTTACTCATTCAACCCCAAAGAGGTACAGTGGGAGAATGTGTCAGGCAGAAAGAGGGGCAACCAATGAACAAAAACAGTCCCGTGCACCATCCGATGAGGGAGAGGTCATGTGCTCCTGAGACTTATAACATCTGTCTAAAGGTAAACGAGTGAAAAACTCACTCTTTGAAAAAGTGAGTCCCTTATAAAACTGCTCCAAAAGAGTAAAAAAGAATGTTAAAGTAAGTGAAAACTACTCAAAAATGTGAAAATAACTCTAAAAGTGAAGCCATGTAAAGGGACAACCCTTTCTGGGTTGTCCTTTGTAAGGTTTCTTGATAGAATTTCATTCATTTTGAGTAGTTTTTCACTTATTATTGTGTGGTTTTCTCTTTTTTGGATTGGTTTATAATGGACTTGTTCTTTTTGAGCGTGTGTTTTTCACTATTTCGTCTTCAGAGAGAAAAACAATAAATAGCTATCTTAATCGATTTTCAACCATCAGTTAATATCGAAAGTCCCACCTTGTGGCCATAATACTGGGATTCATCGTGGTGAGATTGGTTTTGAATCCAGCATCGACTCCAAATTTCCGTATTGGCACCAGATTACACCTGTCAACATTACATTGCACGCCAAAGAACAAACGGATATTGATCAATATCGTAATGTTATCCAGCGCATACACCAAACCATTATATCCAAAGATACATGTAGGTAACATCTTCACTTTGAGAAATTGAAGGAAGATTCCAAGACAAATTTCATGAAACATACTACTTGATAGCTACACATGTATTGTGATTAAACATACCTTAATGCTTTAAGCCAGATTGTTAAAAATTACAAAACTCTCCGGTCATTAAATAGTCTTGTTACCATCCAAAATGGCTTGCTCGTGCATATGGTCTGTTGAATTCACATCATGAAATGTTGAGATTCGAAATATCGTGAGTTCAAGATATCTGAATGTGCGTTCGTTCTTAACCTGTATTTTTATAAGCATGTTCAGCGTTGTGTTAGAACTATGGAGACAAGTGCAGACGCTTGCTCGGGTGGGACTCGAACCCGTGTGTTAACGGCAAAGGGAAAATAAAATATCCAAATTTTAATCTTGCAGACACAAAAACACAAAACGTCATTTGGGATATTTACAGAGTCATTGCTTATAACGGCATTTAGTTTACAGTCTCTAGTGGGATTTTAGAACTTCAATAAAGGCGCATCTCACCTCAGTACGTAATCCGCCGAATCAATTTCTTTCCCGCAAGCACTTCGCAAGAGAATACCCCCGTTTCCAACCACACTGCATTTATTAAGAAGGGTGCCTTTAGGAAATATAGGCCCCTGGATGAAAGGGGGAAATGGAACGTACACACATCTTCGAAGAACTGGCAACAATTACAAGGCAATTGGAAATGATGAAAACTGAGACTTGGATGTCATTCTTACTCTTAGGTGAGCGGGAGTACACGTATGTAGAGACACAACCTCAACAGTCTACGTGGGTGGGAAACGAGATTGTGGCATATTGAGCCAGTTTGGTATTCCAAGAGCGCATACCAATGATGAAGCATGTCCAAGGTCACTCGAGAACTTCAGGGTGGGCGCGTCACTCCATTCCATGTCGATGCACATAGCCCCTACGTGTACATTTGCATGTTCATGTACAAGTACGACGTTTTTGCTCAGGGCGGTGAAACAAACGGTATACAACGGCCAGAATTTTAACTATACATGTATAAGAGACCATCTGTACTGAAGATGTCACATTATTTTGGTTCACATGTGCATTAACCTATGGTGGTGGTGGCCCACGGTCCACTGAGTACCTTAGGAAAGCACACATGGAAACAAAGTCGTCTGTAGAGTCCCATTTCTTTCTCCAATCATCAGGTTTCAATTCGAGACATTTCCCAGGATCAAGTTTACTTTGACTCTTCATACAACAAGAAATGGGAGCTGGTATAGCGAGTCCTTATGTATGTCCATCAAATTGCACTCTGGAATCTGCAGACAAATTCCTCGAGTGGTGTGAAGCAAATAAGGTAACACTTTTTTGAATTAAACACACACAGACATGTTAACTAAACAGGAATTCATTTTTAGAACACAATTTGATATGGCTAATTTTGTTACTCACTGTTTATTTTTCCGACGAACCTGTGGCCACTAAAGCGCCAATGTCGAAAAGTCTACGCACAGCGAGAAAAACCATCGTTTGCTCTAACTGGTTCTTGTCTGTAACCAGTTTTGTGATAATCAACTAATCTGGACGAAAAAGTTGCCGGCCTCGGTTCGGAAGTGAATTTAGTTTGTTGGTTTTAATTTTACTATTTTCCCTTAAATTCCATCATACATTTCATTGCCTCCTTTCATTTAAAACTAACAAAGCACCATGCTCCAATAAATTTAAAAAAAAAGTATGGCCTAAAGATCTACGGGAAAAAAATTGAAAAGTAAGTACATAAAAAGAAGAAGATTGCCAAAATCGTCTTACCTTGGGCAAAAACTTCAGAAGGTCTGGCTTGGGTTTGTAAAGGATACCATGAAAACCCAAGTTTTTAGCATAAAATGGCAACGGTGTTGCCGAATTCGTGTTTTGCTGTGTCAGAACAAATTGGTCAATAGTGGCGGAATCTGAAGACTCGAATATTTCTCTCCTGCATGACAACATAAGGGAAAAGGCAAGCGTAAGCCTGAATGTATTGAATGCATTTGTTATTAGAATTTTTCCTGGTGTAATGCAAAAGTTTAATGACACGAGATATTTGGGATTCAATCATTCTTTCCGTGGAGGGCGCTGTATGTAATACACATGCAAAGCTGCTTAATTTAAAGAGCGTATCGCCAACTTGAGACTCTGGAACCAAAATGGCTGTTTATGTATAGTGCAGCATGCAGCTATTGCGCGCTACTTTGTCATGTGCAGTGACGCACAATCCACCATTTTCGTTCCAACAACCATTATAAACATCACTGTGCGCACCCAAACACGCATACAATTTGGAAGAGGCGTTTTGTCTCTTTCGTACTTAGGCAGAGGAACCACTGGCGTAAAAGAAATATTGTGATAGGGTACATGTTTAATACGTAACCATGAAAGCTGTGCAAAAAGCTATGCATTGAAAACAGAAGAAAATTAATGTGACAATGGTATTTCACAAGAAATGTTTCGGCCGTAGGGCGTTCGATCTAGTAAGATTATAATGTGCATTCTCACTGCTATAAGAAGTGTTTGGCCGCAGTGGTCGGATCAAGAATCAAGTGACCATGGTAATGACTATCGTACAGTCGACAGTCGTTCTGTACAAAATCCAACACAAGGCTTTCTGCCACTTTGAGAGGGCCATGCATGGAGAAAGTCCGTTGCAACGTCGCTGAATTCGTGGTTAACTTAGCGCTCGAACTTTCCCATCGCTGGCCGTGAAACATTTTTTGGACGCCAGATTGCCCCCGGGTTGCATTGTACGCACTGACCTGATTTTGTCTACACGGCGCGGTCGAAGTTTCCACTTGGGCAGAATGTACTTCTGGTACATGAACAATGTCTCGTCTTGGAAAGAAGAAAATGTTTTAATCACCGACGCGATAGCTGATGTGGGCGTCGTAGGCAAGGTCGCATTCACCAGCGCAGGCAAGCTGTTATGGAAAGCACACCATTAGGGAGACATGTGCATTCATTCCAGGACAACATTTTTCTGGTTTCAGGAATGGAATACGGCTTTTAGACAAGACATTCTCATTGACGTCACTGCACCAACCACAGGACCAAGGAATACAGCAATGCATTGATGTAGTGCATATATTTGTGCTGCTCCTAGGCTTTGGAACAACCTCCCCTTAATGTAAGAAATGCTAAATCTGTCCACACATTCAAGATTGTTCTAAAAACCCATCTCTTTCATGAAGCTTTTTCCAACACCGGATTTTCATCTCTGCTAGTGATCGGTATTGTTATGTGCAGTTGAGTATATTTGTATAGATCTGTGCAATATAAATGTTCCTTAGGCCTATTATTCTTATTATTATGTGAAACATTTCGTTTTCATTAAACATAAAAGCAAATACGTTTTGACATTTTACAGCAAGCAAAGTAAGGGCATAGGGTATTTTGACTTGTGACGTTAAAAAGTTGACCAAATATTATTAAAATTATTGCAAGACAACAGAGTCAAACAAAGCAATACCGTCGTCATAGTAATACCTGTCAACAAACGCTGGCCGTTGTTCCGCTTTTGCCTTTACCATGGAGACGAGGGCATCACGCAGTGTAGGATTCTCGCGGTGTGCGACCATTAGCATGATTAATGCCAGACCAGCCCAGGTTAGAATCCGCAAGGATACCAGAATGGCGTGGAAGCGCATGGTTACCAGGGGTCACACCTGTGGTGTAATAAAAAGCAATCTCAATATTAGTAATAGGGCCTACTACACGTTGTGAAATACGCGCAGGCATATTCCATCATGTCTGTTGGTGTTTTGACTCTGCTGAAGAACGCGAAATTTCGGTTCAGGCCGACATGTTTCAAAGATAGGACTAAGTTTTCCTGTCTTGTTAGGCGAAAGCATGTTAATTTGAAATTGGTCCAAATGCCGAAAGGAGTGCCTGTGTTAAGGAAGTTAAAATAAAACTGAAATTACAAGTCATGTTCCTGCAGAGAGTGACAATGATCCAAATATTGCAGACGCAAATCCTGTTGTAAGTATTTATTCACCACAAAACAGCTACAGTGCAGTTGCAGGCCAGAATATATGCGAGAATGAAAACATACAGAGGAGACAATATGCATTGTAGGCCTATATAATGATAAAACTTCGATTACCGCATACTATGGCTTACAAATGTACCGACCACACTGCCGTTCAGACCGCAATGTGTTGAGCGCAATGATAAGATCGCCGCACTGTGAACCATTGGCTCAGCGTAGGGAGAATGCACGCATAGCTCGTGAGAACAAACCAATTAACTTAGTCCACTCAGTATTTCAGACCCCATACGTCAACAACGTCCCGAATACGTCGATTTTCAAGAAAAACGTGACACCTTTTTCTTGCGCTTAATAAGTTTCTTACACAGGATACCAGCACCCATAATATTGTTTTAATCAAGAACAGTGCTGCCCCCTGTGTGAGGTGTAATACTGTACAAATGAACAAGTTTGAAGTTCTGGTAGAGCCTTACAAACACAGGGGTTGTGTATGTCATCACATACATGATCCAAAGTAAAATACTTGCTTTGAAGCAGCTTCAGTCAGTGTAGCAGCAACTGCCTCAGTGAGTTTCGGCTACGATCGAGCCATCCAGGCTGAATTCTGCTTGCTCATTCAGCGCTCGGTTTTACCGATTCCCCTGTCGCACAATTACCAGCGCTATAGTGTGTACCCTGAGTTAGTTCGAATTCTGTGTTTCATCAGATCGTATAGCCACAGTATAGTGCACATGACCTGGGCATTCTGCATAGCTAATCGAAGCTTAATATTTGTCATACTTGGCAGAGCCTGTGCCCAACACGTCTGCAAAACGGACCCCCCCCGTCTCATTATTAATCTGCATTTATAACCAGGAAAACTGATTTTTACAGTAGAAATTATCAACTGTGGCAACACGCACTTTCTTGGAGTGACAAAAATATTCACTGTAAAGGGTTGATCAACGTTTGGGTTGCTATTTTGCCCAATGCTGGTGCAAATATCAACTTCCCAACTTTGGGCAAACTCTTCCCAATCGTTGGTCAATGTTTGACCAACAGTGATGGAAATTAAACCAACAATGTGGTAACTTTAAGCAAGGTTGGGCAATGTTGGGGGTGTTTTTAAACCAAATTTATCGATCAGTACATTTTCTGACGCAGGGCACGAAGTCAATGCTATTGAAACATAATATTGGATTTATGATAAAACTTTTCATTTTTTTCATTATTTTTGCCCAATTTCCTGAAGATCCAGCAACAAAGACGACGACGCCTCATTTTGGCATCAAAGCGCATGTCATATTAACACCACCTGCGATGCTATTGGTAAGCACAAATCTTGCGTGTGCGCACTTTGGTAATGAACATCATGAACATAGTTGCGTACCTCGGGCATAATAGTTGCGTAGCAACCCTAACTCACTCCTTGGCCGATCTTTTATGGTTTGGGGTTCCATGGTAACGGGTACGTATATTGTCATCAGACTGCATTATAACCAAACAGTGGTTGCAGGTAGGCCTTTTTAGTAATGTCTAATATATCAGGGGCATTGGTGTCGACGACCAGACCGGTTTGTATGTAATAATTTCGGGTTCTGAACTGTTGAGCTTTTGGGCACAACGCAGTGGCCTCTCATCGAAATGATGATCCATTTTTGATCGTGTTCCCACAGTCTATTTTATTCAGTGTAATATGTTAAATGGGTTGTTGTTGAGCTACTACTTTTGGATCCTTGCCTCACTTTTAATTTTCTTTTTGTGAAAACATTTAGACATAATAATTAAACATTTAGAAATAGTCAACAATTTGACATCATTCATCAGCACGAACGAGAATAATTTCTACTGAAGTTTTATTTTATTGATTTCAGTTTTAAGTCAGCCTCGCTTTTAATTCAGCATGATCAACTTGTGAAGAAGGCCGTCTGAGGCCAATGGAAAGCCGTGTCTGAAACGGGCTTCCAGAGCTACGGCTAGGTCTGGTGTCTGCGTGTCTCCACGTATTTCCAATAGAGTCCTAGACCTAGCTCTAAACAACAGATTCGGATGCAGTCTAACAAAAAATTCATCATCAGTGCTGCCCTCAACGTGTTGCATTTGACAGACCGGTGGTGGTGGCGCACTAGCCTCCTAGCCGGAGCTTTTGGAGGGAAAATTGTTTTGAGTGGTTATAGAGAATTAAGTGGAGCATGTGACACACTTTATGTCGGTGCATAGAACAGGGAGTATTACAAATATTGCAAATATTTGTAGCTTTTGAACTTCTTCTAGTTATCAGGAAATATTGTCACCCCCACCCAAAGAGAAATTCTTCAAAACTCCTACAGGCGCCTTTCCAAATGCACGTCAACAACACATGCACTAAGCGTTGCATATCTGTCAAAATCGCTCCTGATACGATTTTGACGGTCGGAACGCAACGTGCACGTGGTTATGTCAATGGAGCCGATTTGGATGTCCGTGAAATTGAAACGCATGAACGTATCGTGTACGCAACGCACCAAAAAACGTACATAAGCATGGAAACGATGACCCGGTTATTCAAACGATGTGTCTAGCTTAACGCACGCGCCTCATCAATGAAATGTTCGGATGTTGGAACTTTTTGCCTTCTGAACCATTCAGTATCAGAAATATGCCGGCAGTTGCTCATATCCAATCTTCCGTTTTATGTTACATTTTTGCAGCAAATGATTGAAGTATAAATGCTGTGACGCCTCATGCTGACACTTTAGGCTGGGATCCTAACCATTCTCCACGTAGTACACAGTATAAAAATGATCAGTCCTTGAGAATGCGATATAGGGATAATTAAAATGTTAACTCTCTTCTAAGCTTTGGGTTCTTTCATACTTTGGGAATACATACACACCAGATATCGGGGTTGAAGAAACAAAATCGTACTCACCGGTGCAGCTGACAGCACCGTACGACTTCAAAAGCCTATGAAAATGAGGGCGTGATGTTCTTTTTCTTGTCCAAATATAACAGTTATGTTTCCATTTCCTTCCATGGCATTCAGTGGTCAAATCAACAACGCAAGGACCACCACGTGAAGAGGCTTTCAACCGGTCAGGGCCCGCCAAGTGCAGGTTAGAGTAGCCATGGAGTTCGATTCTTATTTTTTTCTTGTCACCAGGCAACGGTAAACAATCAAGAGATGGTGTCAAAGTAACCTGCAAGAGGAGTTTCTATAGCCGAAGAGTCTGAGGAGGAGTCATTGAGCTGGGCTCGTCTTGAGCCCCAGATCTTGCAAGAAAGAAGGCAAGACCAACGTATTATGCTTGCTACTTGTCCAAGTTCAGCCGCGTTGAGCCGTCTCTAGAGTTTACGCTGGCCCAACTTGAACTGGCCACCTGGCTTGAGGCCAAACATTCTAGACAGCGTTTCGGAACTATTTATTTGATCTAGAGAGAATGTGAGTGGGTAAAGACGTGACGCTATTAATAGTTACTGTATCAATTAAGTGGTGAATGACCCGTGGTGAGAAATAACTTAATTTCAGTGTACCGTCGAAGTTAGGACTCCAGATTCCTGTTTGTCTAGTCCGAAGACGTATGTGCACAGACGAGACCTGGTTTACGTTTCAAATGGGAAGGACCTCTCGCTGTCAGGTGAGCGATGTTCTTTAGAGAAATAATAAGTGCCCAGTCCATTCCCGCTCAGTGCGATATCATCCAGTCAGACAACGGCTTGATTCCGTGGTCTTCCACCCAAGTTTTGATATAGCCTACTTCCAATTAACCAGTCTTACCAACCTGTCATTATTGCTAGAGCTGGAGTACCTAAGTAAGGGTTTGGGAATTATATTTGGAACACACTTCAATAATTCCTGGTTATGTAAATCGCTGGTTCAGTGGAAACCTAAAACCAAAAGAAGTGTTTCGTAAGTGAAAAAAACCCCGTTATCAGCATTATTCAACAGATTGAAAAACAAAATGTACAAGGCAAAAGGATGGAATTTAAGTACGATTTAAGATGTAATTCACTCTCCGGTGAAGCTTCGTTGGGTCTCTCCACAACTTTTGTGCCGTCTTGAGTGTGACATGGGGCTTTTGTACAACTGCGCCCTTATTCTGGATAGGGAAACAACAGAGAGGGCGCTCTTAATCATTACCGGTACTGTGCCACTGTCGAAGTGGTAAAGGCCAGATTGAACAGCGAAAATCGCTTATCGGTAAAATCATTGCCCCAAACAAATACGGGCAGATGATGACTTGAACAAAGTCGATTATCAAGAGAACACACGCAACGAGTAGCGTAGTTCAAAGGAAGACGGCACAATAGGCATTTTTTTAAACCAAAAAAAAAAAGGAAAAGGAAGAAAGATCCTAAAGCCTTCTTCTGGTCAAGTAGGGAAATATGACGTCACTATTCTACCTAACTTGAAACGAGCCGGGGCAGTCTTCACAGCGTGTTTTTCTGATTTTGCAGCAGTGTGTCTTTTGCGATCCGAGCCTTTTAGATTCTTTGTAGATACCTTTTGGCGGTCATTTTGACACCATTTTTGTGAAAATGCAACCAACCTTTCTCGCCCAGCACCAATTTTTCCGAGACAAGTCAGCAAAATGTATACTCTTCCACTGCATGCCGTGCTCAATGTAAGCTGGTTGGCACTTACGTGGCCACCAACTTCAAATGACCGTTACAACAAAAACAATATATCAGATTGAATTGAAACACCACACATTAATTTGTACTGACAAGGGGTTTCTCTACATTCATGCCAAAAAATTGGGCATGTGACAAGACATAAACCCAGCTCTTTATGGATAAAGGATCAAGACAACATTAAATTTCAAGGACATGATTCTGTACATCAATATTATCTAGGAAGTATATCCCTCGTCACTAAAGAATCAGCTCCACAGCATGATGATCACAACAAAAATATCATCTCTATAAGAGTAACCCCCAAGTCATGACGGCTTTACCTCCATTGTTCCTCTTGTTGACTTGATTATATTCTCCGAGTGTCTTGTAAGCATGGAACGCTGCTTAACAATTATTGCGTCGTTGATGATCTCTCTTGAATCAAGAGTACAATTCATATAGATGCATTTAATCAGTTACATCAATTAAAAGGCGCTCAAAATAAATTGGATCCGTACGGTTTCAGGTAAAACACCGACGACGTGGCGATATGGCTTTAATGCGAACGCTGTGCGTAATTTGAGACGGTTACTTAGTTACCTGATTAGATGCGTTTGGGTCGAACTTTCGGTTTCTGTGTTCCGTCATTTGAGCTATGTCTTCTGCGTGTGCACATTACAAGAGTTGCAGGTGAAGAGATACGTGGTACTCAACTTGTTTATTTTTCAATGCCTTACAAAAAGTTGAAATACTTTTATCGAAAAGTGAACTTAATGCACACACGCTGACGTTTCACGCCTGTTGTCTTGAAATTTCACTGACCGCAGCGACAAAACACGAAGTCAGACTGATTTGAAATTTCACATTTCAAATGTGAAAATGAGTAGCTTTGCATGCGTGCATATGTTTTAAGAAATTGGGTCCGGAACAGCTGAGTACGGGGGGGGGTTGTAAGATTGCCTTTTAGAAGTTGAAACTCTGCAGTCGTGTACATGTATTATGCACGAGTGTTTCCCTGTTTTTTGCCGAGATCCATTGTGATCCATCACTACATCGCTGAAATCAAAGAAGCAAACAGCCTTGATGTAAGATGTTCAAGATGCTCTTTTTTTTTCTTTTACAATTTCAGGACGACTACCACACTAGTCGAAAACAAAGCTATCATCAGCACTATTACTACCACCACAATGTTAAGGATAACCTTCATCACTACTTTCGAGAAGATAGTCAAAAATAATTGCCTTTAATTTGTTTCCTGGTCGAGCAAGACTGAATCTCCAAAGCATAAATTGGGATAAGACACATGTGGTCTCTAATCTTGGAGTAAAATGGTGCTCCATTTGGCTATATACCACCATTGTTAGTCTCTTTAAATGGCATTGTAATGGGACAAAAGATGGATAGCCTCCATTATCTCTCTAAAAGCTTTTAGAAACCGCCGCCAGCATCAACATCATTGCGTCTTCATTAATACAGCGATAGTTACGTCCAGCATGGTTCTGCGTAAAAAGCATCTGGCGTATAGACTGTCTGGATCAGAAACGTCAAATGCGGTTGTTAAAAATGGTGAAATTGCTACGATCCACACTACTGCAATTTTTATTATTATTCAAGTTGTTCTCTTATATCTGTATATAATGACATTCCCGTGCTCAATGACACAATTTATTACGTGTACAACATTTTACTTGCCTGACACTAGCCTTGGGAATGTACCCTTTTCTATTTGTAAAGTTATTAAGTGAACACTCATGCATTTTCTTTAACATAAAATCAGATGATGCCATTTTATTTTGTAATTATTATGTGCAGGTAAACAAGACCCTGGCAGTGTGCATGAAAAAGGCTGTCACCCGGCAGCCTTTCTTGCTATTCCTTGGCAGCAAGACTGATGTACAGCAACTGTTTCTTCAAGTTGAAGATTTCAAACATCCGGCATTGTAAATGTGTGTGTTCAACTTGGCATATCCTGCACCAGTGCGCAACTGGTACTTGTACCTTCTGACACAGATCTTTGGACTAGATATGCAGGGTTGTCAAATGTCACCTAGAGTCAGAGAACTTGCTCCAGCAGTGCAGGCTACTTCTTAGAATCTGGAGCACTTGTAATCATAAATCATTCACACTTTCATCTACCATCATTTGAAAAAACAGAACCCTTAACTCTTCATTGTTACCCAACTAATGCTGTAAAAATTTATCTGATGGGACCCTCCACAAATTGCCTTATATTTCACTGGTCATGTGTTGTTATTCAAAATGACTGTCAAATCTATCTGATGAGATGTTGTTGCGATGGACATATCGTACTAATCATGTGAGTGGGGGTGGTTAAAACTTGTTAATTACTGTAACTTCATTGTTCAATTTCATTCATGGTTGAAAAATATATCTGATCGGATACTTGATTATTAGAATTTAGTGTTGTTGTAGGCCTATATCATCATTTTAATATGTGATTATCATTATTTTCTAATGCACATCTGATCTGAACTGAAATAAGTACTAAAAGTTTATACTTGTTACAGTTGTTTTTCCTTTGGACAAAAATATTGTGTTGTTAGAGTTGATATAAATGCACATGTCTGTGTTTGAACATGCCTTACCCACAAAAAACACTCTGTATTTCTCTGAAATTCAAAGATAAAAGAGCAGGTTTATATCAGAAAAATGTGTCATATTTGCCCCTTCTGTACTGCAGGAGTGCAACAGCGACAAGGTGTTTTGTGTGGTGCACTGCACGTGCTGGGTGGAGGCTAAAGTAACACTATGAGTGCCGTTTACCAGCCTATACAAGGAGTTGTTTTAGCACTCAAAGTGTACCTTTTTGGATGTTTTATGTGTATTCCTTAGCACTAATAGAGCAAAAGAGCAAAACACTTAAAGTGTTTTTCCAAGCACCCGGACTGGTGCTAACCCATTACACTTAAACAAGTGCTAATTTAGCACAAATTGTGCAGTCCCTATGCGAGCACTAACAAGCATTATCGCCATATCGCCAGGTGCTAGAAATAGCACTTCATTTTTAGACTGTACACTGACATCCATAATGATGGCTCTACATTGGCCCATGCACTTACAAGTCAGGTCATCTATTTCCAACCTTTGTGTCATTATGACTTCAAGTGTGCAAGAATTTGCTAAGGAAAATCCGCCTTCTTTGGAGGCTGCAAAAGACAAATTTATCAAAACAAAAATGAAAATTGAAAACATAAGAGATCCAGAAGAGTAGATGAGGCCATGGAGCATTCTTTATAATGATCACTTTATGGTCGAGAATGCCAACCGGACAGGTGCATTATAACTGACAGGCAAATTGATCTCCAGAGCATTAAAAAGATCCGTGACAATTTATGAGGCACGGCAATCAAATTGAATGGAACCCTTTACCAACGAATTCTCAACCAAGCGTTATTTTTGAAATGGCTCTCGACTTCGCCAGAGCTCATTCTTACATTTTGACCAGTGCCAGAATCAACCCACTGATTACTTTATGGTCTGAATATTGAGGAAAACGGACAGGATAGGCGGTCTTATACGATATGACCTCAACAATGAACAAATTTGCTGATCACTGTATTTTAATTTCGTGAGTGGCACATAATATCCTGTTAAATCCTCCCCCTATGTATACCTTTTCAGGATAATAACTACACTGCGCGACTCTCCGCTCTGATTGTGTTTGGCAAACTAAGTACCAATGGGGGAGACATTTCTAGACATGAAAAAGGGTAGAGTACACAATCGCTTAATCATCCTTTTTGCTTTTGGAAAATGAAAAGCCATGAAATAGTGAGAATCCTGACAGAGAGAACTTACAGTCATTTCATCGACTATAATTTCTGGGCAAACCATGCGTGCACACATGCAATCGAGTCGTGGCGTTGCCATGGAGTTGTTTATATAATTCCTCCAATAATTATAAAATTCATGAAATCCAAGAAATGACATGCAACGAACCAGTTTCCAAGCATGGAACGACATGGTACAAGAGAAGTATCATGTCGATATAAAGAAAAGAATAAACATGCATTTTGTTGTTTTTTATGTGAGCTGGAAGTACACTTTCAGTCCGATAGTTTATTTGATTTGGTTATAAGGAAAGTTTAATTCACTTCTCCAGGCATATTCTCCTTGGTAGCCTTCTGCCGCGATGAACGACCTTTTTCTAGAATGACGCCACCTTATGAAGCTTTAGAGAGTATAATGGCAAGAGCTTAATTACGGTAAATAACGCAATATAACCTAAGCTAGCCACAATAAGAGAGATTTGAATCAGACAGTAATTCAAGCTCATAGTGAAGCGTGGAGAGAACATCCGCTTAATGGGGTTATAATTGGTGGATCTATCCTTGGACGTCGAGGCATCCGCCTCTCATGTATAGAGCTGTATTTTGAGAATAAAGGGGTGTTATTGGCCAAAAACTGAAAAAAAGGCTTAAAATGCTTTTGGGGGCAAAAAAATTATACTCTTTAAGAGAACCCAGGAACACATCAATTTTACCTAATTTGAGTGTGTGAATCAAACTAGAACTGTGACCAAGCTGTGTTTTTAAACATTTATGTGGTATATGACTAAAAACATCTTTTAAAGTGGTTTGAAATGGTAGTTTTGGCACTAAAATGTAGCTTCAGTTAAAGTTTGGTAGGATACATTTCATCAAATTCGGGCTTGCTATTACCTGTTTACCCATACAGACAAAAAAGCAAAACGTGGGGTCAAAAACGGGTTTAACCACAAAAAGTACTGAATATAAATCCAGTGCTGATGAACTATTCACCATGTTCCTCAGGAGAAATATATACTTGGGTCTGTGCACTGAAAATAAAAACTATTTTTGAACCATGCAGAAGTTTACATATCTGGTATAGGCCAAATTACTTCATTGCCAGTGGTGTTGTTTCTGCTATACAATTGTAATTGCAACCACGTACATGCACACATGAAGGCCTTAAGCACTGAGGTTGTATGAATATCCGACTATACAATGTACGTAACCACCCGCTGGTGTGTTAGAACATCGAGGAAGAAACAGTTGCATGGAAAAAAAAATGTACACAGCACAGCTAACCTTGGGCACATAAAACAAAAAAGCCTGCAATATACACGCACATGCACTTGGCCCACAAGTATTGCATGGCTGAGGTAGTCTATAGCACCGGTATATACCTCAAACTCCAATGAACAATGATGATAACTCGCCAGGAAATTCCAGTACAGTCGAGGTACGTGTGGCACTGTGTGTCAGACATGCCATACCATGTGCACCAGGACACACACACAGATCATAAAATTCCCCCCAGAATATGTTATTAACGTTCTCCTGCTCATGCACGGCACATGTCCCCAGTTGACATCATTGTAAGTCTGGTGCCTAATATCTTGTCTTTGAGTATATGTTTCTACCTAAAACCGTGAAGCATTGCGCAGGAAGTACACCTACAAATCTTACGATTTAGAGAAGTTTTTCATTAGTTCACGATGTCGCCTGCTGTTTTTCTAGCCAAATTTGGAGGCTGAGTTTCAAGGTGAAGAACTAAAAAATTCGCTTCGTAACACTTGTTTTTGAATTCGGGGCATTATGATTGAGTATAAAAAGTATGTTACACATTTTTATGAAACAAATCATGTATGGAAACTGACTAGATGCTTATGTATAATAGTCCCAGAAAAACCAAACCCTGAGGAAAGGGGTTAATTTGTGCCCAAACCATGAGATATGGTCATAATGTATGTGGATCTCCTAAAAGTACAAGCAGTATTCTTTTTAATGATACGTGTCATGCATGACTGAACACCATTGTCTTGAAAATGGGGCATCCGAACTCAGTTGTAACACTTTGGATAAACCAGTGAATGAGGTTGTCCTCTGTCATGTTTGTCCTTGATGAGACCAATTATTCACTCATTACGTAATTCACAGTTACTTGTGCACCGACACCTTCCGCGTGTCCAAGTCCATTCCTCCTGCAACTGGTTCGTTCCCCTTGGCTGTTCGACAAGTTGCTGTCGAACTGCAGCAACGTTTTTCAGGAGTTTGCACTGTGCGCCTCCTTCCCGAATGATCCTTATTCAAATTAAGGCTTGTCCCATGTTCTTGATATTTGCGCACATTTTCCAAGATTGACTTTGCCGGTGGATCCCTATAAGGGAAGGCTTCCCTAAATGCAATCTTTCCTCATTAACATAACCTTTTGTTGTCACTTTAAACCAGGACAAGTATGACAGAGGACAACCTCATTCACTGGTTTATCAAAAGTTTTACAACAGAGTTCGGATGCCCCATTTTCAAGACAATGGTGTTTTTAGTTCTTCACCTTGAAGTAAGGTTTGAAAAATGCTGAACTACACTAATTTGTAGATTTGTTTTTTTTTTAAATTAAACAGTAACTTATAAATAAAGGTTTTTTTTACACTTTGCAAGATTGTGAAACCTGGAAGTCCTATTTTTTTAACGCTATTGCATTATACACAGGTTTTTTTTACTTCGTGAGATTACACGCGCAAGAAAAAAATTATATATTGTTACATTCAACATGCGCCCGGGCGCTAGGCGTTCACGTTCAATATCGTTCGCAAGCATGCACGCACTCACATCTTGATTCGACCAGAGCTGTGTTTAGTTTCTATTTTGCGCCTGGTACGGAAGAGGTCTTTATCACTCCGTGCGACAAAAAAACCTGGAGACCATGCTTTTTGTCAAATGTTTGTTTACAATAATTAAGACAGTAAGCAACATTTGCGGTAATACCAACCTGTTCCTTGATTCTAATTTACATAAATGGCCGCAAAAACTCCAAATCGGAATATATAGATTTTTCCAGGTTTTTGTCACTTTGTGGGATCATCGACAATATGTTATATGTATATCTGACCCATTACCTGTTACCCCGACACATTACCTGTTTATTTATTCATTAAAAAGAAATTGACAGCGCCAGCATTTTAGAAATGGAACTACCACCAGGCGGCGAGGAAGAAAAAATAGACGCTCATTTTCTTTGACAAAATGTTAATTCTGCACTCTCGATCTGGATACGCTATACTTGTACATCGGTTCCCAATATATTGGAGTCTTCCAATACAGTTTTGGTCATATACGAGACTGGCGCTTCTTATCAAATTGGACTTGTTGATAGTCAGCACTTGGCAAGCTAACCTCACGACTGAATTAATCACAACCAGCGCATGTGATAAACTATACTACCCGGCAGAGCCATGCTGCTTAATCATATTTCTCGCTGAAATGACACCACTCTTCAATTTTGCAAGTATACAGAAGACCTAGAATTGTATGCGGTTGTTTACACGCTCCTAGCAACAGTTGCACCAAGCGGCGGCTGCAAAATAACCCCCAACTTTGAGAGGTCTTTTGCCCTCCTATTGATTGTATCTCTTAATAAGCGAACACAATTTCCCCTAAGGAAATTGGACTTCTTTGATCTGAGGGGTTTTTGGCTACCGGTGTTGCACTTTGAAGACAGATACAGTTGCGATTCAATACGTTGTCCGTTTTTTTGTATGTTTATTTGTGAACATGCTGGTGTGGCTGATGCACTCCATTCTGAGCAGCAAGCAATCTGCAAAGAATGCTGAAAAATATTTTAAATTCACCAGCAGAAGTTTTTGGTTGGTTACAATTTTCAGTAAGTAATGTAGTGAAACTGTGAATGGCCCTAATAAAATATGCTGAATTGAAAATTCGGTTCCCACAACCTTACAACAGAAGTACATTAACAAAGTGGCCAGATAAAAAATCTCGATTACTTGATGGATATATAAATGAAAAACAAACTTGAGGGAAGGAACGCAAACAGTGCAAAAATCATTGAGTCGTATACTCTATATTATAGCAGGAAAACGGCGCTCTGTGACCGTCGTCTGTCAATTACCTGGGCAGGCCTTGGACACACGGATAGGCCTACTGACAAGAGGGAAGGTAAAGTAGATAGCTGTCAATTATGATAACCTTCGACAGTGGTGATCAACACTGATGTCACGCTGCTTAGGACTGAGAACACACGTCAAAAGGCTAAACGCTATAGATAGAGACAGATAGTGATAGTTATTGACGGATCTGGTATGAGAGAGATCTGGTTAAGCTTACATTCGTCAGTCTTCCGGAAAAACGTGGCACAGGGATATCATTTCAAGTAATTACCTTAGTTATTTTCCCAGCAGCAGACACGATCTTTTTTTCTGTTTGTTCGTTTGTTTGTTTTTAATTAATCAGAAGCAGAAATCGTAGGACTCTCATTAGTGCCTGGCTAGGTTTCGGGACATCATGGTCGATCAGATTTGCAAAAATAACCACAGTAGCAAGCGAAAGGACCTCAATGATTAATTAATGCCAGAAATTGAGGACTTGATAAGAACAGTCCAGATGGTATTGTGGTGAGAGGGCGGGACAGGACAGATCTGAACGAGAGACATGCTGCACACTGCACCATAGCGCATACCGTCGTAGCTAAATTGGTCAAGTGTTCCAACGTGAATTGAACGGACCATATGCTCGTGCACACGCACAACTTAAGCGAAGTGTGTGTTCGAGGAAAAAAGCGATATATGACCTATTGCACTTGACTGCCAGTATTCTGTGGAGATACTGGCATAGAAAAGGCGGCATCTCAAGGGATGCACTTCATCACGCATGCTCGGAACGGCCGCCCATCTAAATCAGACGGAGTTGCTGTGTCCCTGTTATTAGGAGTCTGAAGTTGAGTACAACGACAGCAAAGGTATGTAACGGCAGGTAGTCGTCGTCGCTCATAGTTTGTCCCAGACATTTTGCGTCGAAGCATGAAAAACCAAACAACTCCAGGGACCCCGGAGGACGGGCCGGCCAGCAGTCTCCTTGAACGGCAGATTTTGAGTGTGTTCCTGGCCCTGATCTTGGTTCTAGGCACAGTTGGCAACATGATCGTTATACTTGCGGTAATTCTGTCGCACAAGCTCCGTACCAAGACGAATCTGTTCGTGGTCAACCTAAGCATTGCCGACTTTCTGACTAGCGTTCACCTCGTCTGGATCATCGTGGCCTTCCTGAGCGAGGACGGCTGGCCGTTACCGGACGGTCTCTGCGTGTGGTGTGGGTTCGTCCTGATCACTTGCATCGGCGCAAGCGTCTATACCTTAGCCTGCATCGCAATCAATCGTCTCGTTTTGATCCGTTACGGCCCGGCAGCATATCGAGTTCTATGCCGACCAGTGATAATAGCTGCTATGCTGGCAACTATCTGGGCGATACCGCTGTGCATGGCCTCAATACCCATCGTCTCAGACTTCGGGGAGCTGGGTTACAGTAGCAGATTCAGGACTTGCATAAAAAACCACGCCCACCAGTATGCTAAGCAATACGACATTCTCTTGTCCCTTACTTACTACCCCGTCTCGACGGCAGTGATTATTATCAGTTACTTTAAAGTATTTCTTTACTTACGTTCCCGCGTCAAGAAACTCGCACCTGGTGTGGCCGAAGCCACGGTATCCTCGGTCGTACAAGAGAGTGATCTCCGAAGCCGGCCTGCCCAGCAGGACGCTCGGCCAAAGCTCCGCGAGAGACTGGACAAACGGCAGGTGCAGGTCACCAAAAACATGTTTTACGTCGTCTGTCTCTTCTTTCTGTGCACCACGCCGTACGGACTAGCCCTCCTGTGCAACCACCTGATTTGCCTGCGTCTGACTTCATACGCAGCTGTTGTGCTCTCTCTGAACAGTTGCATAAATCCCGTCGTCTACGCCACCAAACATCCCGACTTTAAGAAGGTGATTCAGTGTATTTTGCTCTGCCGGCCGAGGAAGATCCCTCAGCGAATTAAATTTTGTGGTGATACCTAGCACAGCACATGTATTTTGTGAAGAACGTACAGTCCAAAGTGCCGCCGAGCCTCGTCAACTCTTTCCAATTATCAATCAAGTAGACTGTAACTGATGGGTCTATATAAGTTGACAATTATCCAGCCCAGCGACCTGTCAAATGCATATCAGTCACCTTTACAGACCGTAGCTGTTGACACAAACACAATTTCACTTAACAATGCACAACTATCAGCAATTCTTAATGAACGACCGCATTCGTACTTAAATTTTGAACCACACTCCTCAAAATTAGTTCCGAAGTTAAATTCTATGACCTGAATTCTGTGTTGTTTGCTTCGAAGTGAACATAGCATCCAAGATGTTTGGCACAGCTTAATTGAATAGGAATTCTTTTTTTGATTTTTGTGGAATCTCCGAAAGAGCATTCGAAGTTGATATTCTTTTGAAAAAGGAAAACATCATTGAGTGCCAATGTAGCCAAAAGCTAACTTTGTTTAAAATCGAAATTGATAATTGTGCCTTCTAATTACAACGTGTGCCTTATTTTGAAACAAACCTGAAAAAGGATGATTGTCCGTGTTAAAGTGCTCACTTTACCGTTCAAATCTAGTTTATTGAGAAGAAAAAATTCTTAATTCGGGCATTATCGACAAAATTTATTGCTACCGGTTTATGACTAGACCCCACGAAATGAGATGTAGCCTAACGCCTTTCCCCCAGTAATTTTGGTTTAGTTTGCATTACACGTAAAAAGAGCAAAGGTGTACTCATTGTTTTAATCAACCACTATGGCATCATAATGAAAATGGATGTCATGAATAATGGGCAGGGCTCCCATTGCAATACCACTTTAAAGGTCTTTAACTCAAAAGTGGCTCTGGCGACTTGCAAATGGTGTCGTTAGGTTAGATCCCATTAATCTTGGTAAAGGAAATATCCGTTGACCTTTACTGCAACAGTTAACATTACGAACTTTTTAAGGGCCAATGAGCGCCAAAGATTGTTCCAGTCAACCGTAGGGAGCAAGGTTGTCGAGGCTTAGTCAGAGCACGAGGTCAGGAGCACTGAAGTGGTTATCCTTCTAGTTATTATCGGTGATGTAATTAAGGAGGAAGTGGCATTGGGGCCATGGGCCCCCACTCGAGGTGTGTGCCCCGTGTGCCCCCCGATGAGAAATTAGAGAAGGAAAAAAGAACTAAGTGCCCCCTTCAGAAAAGAGGGCCCCGAAAAGTGCCTTCTTGCCAAATGCTCCCACACTGTTATTGTTAATCAATAAAAATATGCTGTCCTACAGTAACGTTTCAATTGAATTTATCACTATTTAATTGCTGTGGCCAACCCCGAAATCGATGCACATTATTTTGACTTGATGCAGAGCAGCCTTGGTTAAGTATCTGCGAGACAGGAACACGTCAGACTTTGTCTAACACTAAGCATAATTAAAATGTCAGTAGTGTGTGTGTGTATACCCGCGTCGTTGAGTGCAGCCTTCCGAATACGACCTGACATTAAACATCACATTGCTTCCATAAACACGACATAAATTGCCTTTGCCAGGAAACGATATCTTTGTTAAGTGTACTACTTAAACTTTGTTGTGGTAAAAAACAGTTTGCGGTTTCCCTCTGTACATTCACACAGCCCCTGCCTGAATGTACCGATTGACATAGGCCTACGCGTATTTAGATTCTATGTGAATGAACAGACAATTTTGAACAGCGCGGTTACGCTGATTACTTTGATTAACACCTGACATGATTCTATATATATGTCGTCAGTTTAGGGAGCAGCGCCCGTTTTTGGATTCCTACCACACATAGTGATCCCCATTCGACTTTTCATGTGTTAAGGTTTCGAAGTTAGAGTAAAGCTTCGGCTGTTCGTTATCTGTGTAACTGGCACCGCCTTCAGTCCAAAAAAGGTCCTAGAAAGTTTACCAACGTGTTCCTTCTTTTCGATGAAACTCCAAACAACATTTTTGTTTCCTTTAAATATAAGAGATGAAAAAACGTTTAATCACAAAGTGAAATTTCCTTCAAGATTTGTGAAAAGATTTTATATATAGAGAAAGGAAATGCATGTAACTAATATAAGTAATAATCGTCTATGGTTGATGAATGGCTAGGCAGGTACACCAAAGCCGCAGTTTTCAGAATAAACTAACCTTTTGCAGCCCTTATACAACTAGCACATGATGAACTTTCTCTCGTTCTTTAACATGGCAGTTTTATCACCGAATTTATGACTTTTCATCAAAACACCCTACCAAACCGTACCTTCTTTTTCTCTTGTTCAGTGGCTGGCTCAGCAGACGATATAGAATAGAGCTGGGGGGTATATCAATTCCATGCCGCTGTTTGAGCGGAATCACACAGCCGGCAGACGCATACAATTTGACGAAAACAAGCTTGCATATATATACTCGGTTCAGTCTTTGTTCAATTTCTGGTACGTATTTAATACTCGCTCTCACGAAACTGCAGTATAAATGTTATTTTCCATCAGCCATACCGTACTGCGTTAAAAAATGTTTGGACAGGTCGCTCATTGCTGCTAGATATTTTTAATACATAGACGTCTCTCTTTGAGACCATGGGGAACGGGAAGGTCGTTTTAATCCATCTTTAATTAATACTCAGTGAGGACGGCGATGAGTGGGAAGAGCTTATAGATACTGTACGTAATCGAGATGACTTCGGCTACACTTCAACATATCTACAATGGCCTTGCTACGTTAAAGCTGTCCTCCAAGGTGATGGTACGCAAAATATTTGGATCATGCAATTTCAAGGAATACGAAACAAATGCAACTTCCCCAATTGGCTCAACACTGCAGGCACAAGGCAATGGGTTTCGGTGTCACTTGCCAGCTGTGAACTGCAGAAACAGAAGACGGAGGGTCCTCGGAAATAGGCTGATTACCGAGCACTGAAGGACTCAGGACAAATTAAAAATTGAACGAGTGTCAATAAAAAGATATGCATTTCTCACCAGTACTGTAACTGTCCATCCGTCCACCACATTGCATCCTGTGTATGATCCCAGGCGCAAACAAGCGTAAAACACTATTTGACCTCGGGGATGGGCTATTGAATCATCCACCATTTTCGTGGTGAGACAAAACATCAGGCGGATTATGAGAATTTATCGGACTTGCCATAAATACACATAAAGCCGCTTTTCAAAGTTCCATGGCCGGGTAAGTCAAGCCCCCAGTACAACCCCCCCCCGCAGTTTCCAGCACAAATTTACATGCACCACAGCATTGACCGAACGATTGGTTTAGCGTAAGTAATTCATATGTTATTACTGAATACTCGTGTTGGTGGCTGTCTCCTTGACTTTGGCTTTATTGCCTTACCAACTGCCTTTGCCCGTATAAGGTATAATACCCAATATATTATGGTACCCAGCCATGCCTTTCCTAAAAACGTTTTGTCAAAAAAAAAAAAAAAAAAGGAAAAGGGTCAATAGGGTTGGTACGTCGCCGCCATATGGAATCGTTTATCCTTGCCAATTGCAAAAACGCTTGTCCAATTAGGGATAACTATTTGTTTTATGTGCTGGCAAATTATGCAGTGTAAGTCAATCACCCTCAATGGGCCACTTTCACTGTACATCTAAACGCGTCAACAGAATGTCTGCAGCGCCACCTGTAAGCACGTAAACGCAATCTGTCAACAGACAGACGTAAACAAAAAACGCTACAGTTTGAAAAGTAAATCCAGTCTTTCTAAAAATTGGTATCGATCGCAGGTGGCTCTACGCTAGGTGGGAGTAGATTTCCCGAACACAAATTTGATGGAAGGAGTCCCTTGACAATGCGTATATAATTTGGCTGTGTGTACATTTTTTATCTGGTATTTGGTTTGTACGTGCTGTACCGAATTTTGTTGATTTGAGAACGCCGCAACAATTTCATTGTACCAAGTCACGATAATTCCTTTTGTATTTTTCGTTTTTCTTTTACTTACAACCATTATGTCATTGCTCGGTATTATGAAGCCAGTCCTTTCAAGTGCATGATTATGCCTCCTGATCCGGGTTACGCAACATTTTTATGCGTAACGCATGGCTACCGATACCGGACGTTTAAATATTCATGCACGTCAGGGGGAATTAACTAGTCTGAGAACCAGACTATAATATTGGGGTTATAGCAGTCTGCGACAGGTTTGCCCACCGCACCTCCAGCAGGTCTGATGAATTATGACTCTCAAGGCTTATACCCATCTTGGAACTATAGATAAAAAGTCACATATGCACAGTTTGACAGACGGAAAATTCACTGGTTGATGTCATTATGAAAAAAGGGCACAAAGGGGAGAAATCCGGCGGAACTTCGTCGTCTTTGATGCACAACTCAATTCGTTTTCCCGTTGGGGGACGGCAAAAATGTACACGACATGCCAAATATTGAACTGAATAAGTCTTAACAGAAATGCAATCTAATCACAAAATGGACAATTTCCATGTATTCTTTGGAAAACAATTTTGGCTACTGTAAACAGTTTTATCAAGAATTTAGTGGTTTTACCCTGATTTCACATTTTCTGTATTACTCAGTTTTTATTTTGTTCCGAAAACACCATACATGGCGACTTTTGCAACATAAGAGAGCGCGCACGAATGTCTGGTTCCCATACCAATCGTACTCACTCCTTTCATAAATTTCTACCAGTCACGCGACCAGACTAGAAATCCGAGGAACAAGAGCGATGTTGTTTACGAGCCGTATATCGATTGGAAAAAAAAATGGAGTGAGTTTGAAGGAGGAAAAGGCCTGGAGCAAAAAAAAAAAAAAAGAAGGAAAAAAATTGACTGCCAACTCCAACGGGCGCACCGCGCATTGAGTGTATACATATTCCGTCGGCCAAAGTTGCCGTCACAGGAAACTTCTGCTTGACCTTTGAAGCGTTGTTCACGTGCGATGAACCATTGCGACCGTCACGCGTCGCTGTGCTCGTAATTTTGCCTTAGAAATTTTTATTTTTCATATTTTTCGTGGAAAAAAACCGTTCAGTGGATATGAATGGATGGGAAGGGCAGCATACAAGTATGTTATGATATCTGGTATAGGCCCTACCATAAAAATTCAAGCCCCATTTCTGTCTTTAGGCGCTGCTTCCAACAACTGCACAATTATTACCTGGAAATGTATGCCATTTTTAATATTTTTTATTTACACATTGTGCGCGCAGCACAATTTAGCATATGGAAGACAGCAAAACGGAAGTTGTCTGTGCCGATCACTTCGGCATTTTCGGTTGACTCAAGATCGAGTGCGCCCGCTGGAATTGGCAGTCCATTGTTTGTTTTCCCCAATGTCTATGGAAAATCCAAATTAGTTTTCCTGACATAAAAAAAATGGAAAAGCCTGTTCGTGTTTTGGAGAAGGTTAGTGGTAGAATGTTTCCGACTTGTGATAGTAAGGAGCGCTGAGTAGCCGACACATAATTTCTCATAGGCCTAATATACATGTAAGTTGATGTGTAACGCGTCTCATAATATATTTAAACTTGCCCGTCCTAATATTGCCAACATATATGTCTTCTTTACACATACTGCCCAGAATTTATGTAATTAGAATTTCCGTTGTGTGTGTGTCAAATTTCTGCCTAGATGAATTACCCAGTGGAAAGTTACTTGGAGATGTTCGATTCCCCACATCTTCTTTTATGTCTAGTTCTATCTCATCTGCGATGCGCTCATGTCTTGCTTCCACTTCGTGTGTGGCAAGAAAGAATGGACAATCTGGAAAGGAAAAAAAAAAGGAGGAGATCCATTGGCGTGTACTAAGTCAAGTGATGGAGGTACCTGTCTGTGTACCAGTAATGTTTAATTGAATCCTTCATTCATAGTTTGATTTATCCGTAAACTATTAACCCTGTTGGAGGAGAGCTAAGTTGAATGATCCATAAAACAAACCCATTGGAAGGAATGTTGTAACCCACCGTACTTCAGTCGTCTGGGAGTTAACATATCTGAGAAATTTTTTTCAAAATTTCCTCATAAGCTAGGAATGTTCTCTCAGTCTCTGATTCATGACTTCCCGCATTACTGCCCGAGTGACCATTCATCAATATTATTTTTTTTTAAAAGTGGCATCATGATGCAACATTTGTCCAACCTGTACAGACCTTAATATATTTGGGGAGATTTACTACCATCATAAAATTTCAACTTAAAAAGTATATGGTTTATAATAAAAAAGGAAAAAAACGTGTCGAATCCATGGGTTTATTCCATGATTTTAGTGTTTGGAAAGCCCTACTAAAACAAGTATTTATGATTCCTTGAATTCTTGGAAAAATCCGCACTGGAAAATAAATTCTTATGTACTTTTACACATTCTTTATGTGGTGGTTGTAGGACAGCTGAGAAGAGCCGCTGAACTGAAGGCCCATGAAGACATATACTTTGACGGATACGTAATTAAACACAGACTGTGTGGGGATTGAAGTGAAGTATCCAAGACATTGTTTCATGATGTATGCAAGATGTACCACTTGCCACGGTGAGTTTTGTTGTAGTTAAACTTTTATAGCATGAAACAGGCTGAACATGTTTCTTTACGATTCACACTTTCATTACTATTATGTATACTAAAGTCACGCACGATTTATACAGGCCTCTTAAGGGTGGAAAACAGATTGCGCTTTCCCAGACCAAAGTTTTATTTCTCCATATCTGTTGACAGAGGGTTATTATTATTTTTTCTGTTTCCTTAACAGTTCGTCATCTGATACCTTAGGGGATGCCTTCCAGGAACCCTTTAGGATCTTCTGTATCACAGTTACTGAGCCATGTCAATATCATTCACAGCAAGAAATCAACCACTCTGGCGTCACTGCCGGCGAGGTTTATTTTGTGGTGGCCAAGACTCCACCTTTGGTGGTAAAATGTAGAACTTGTAAAACTGTGTTTTAAACACAGTCTGGTGCCATTATATACAGCAGCAGAATGAAATTTGATTCTAAATAGGTGATGCAGACTGGTTACTGTTCTAAAGTCTTTGAAATTTGGTCCATCATTAAACATACCTTTAATTAACAGCACCCTTCCTAACAGTGTTCTAACATGCCAAGTTGCAATTTACTTTCTTTTATGCTCATGTATGCCCAGTTTGTGCATTCAGCTTCACTTTTGAATAAAAATTCAGACCTTGTAAAACAATCTTAATGCAGTTTAATGTTATAAGGTTGCTCGATTAACTTTGGTTCTACTTAGATGAAATTTGGGTGAAGTCCAGTCGAAGTAATTTTAGTAATGCATGCTGTATAAATAGTAACATCACTCCACAATATATCTTAAAGTGTTCAACTTGCCATGATGCGATGTATAGTTTCATTTTACTTTTATTTACGAAATTTTTGCAGTCAAATTTACTTCTGGTTAGCCACGTTTACTAATTTATTTTAATTTCCGATTCTTTCTGTCATTAGCTTAAACATGACAAAATGTGAAGACTGAATTTCTTTTAAAAAGAGGGTGTGACCTGATAATGCAAAGGTTGGAAATAAATGCATCTGTATCACAGAAACCAACTGATACAACGCAAGGTTAGCTTTTGTAAATTTATTGCCAGTTATTGACCCGAATGAAGTTTTACCAAGTGAAACTTTGGAAGAAAATATAATGCAAAAACTGCTGCAAAGTACTTGCAGGCTACAGTGACCCAAACTACAGATAAAAGTAGGAGGGCCTGGTGTTCGATCCTAGTAGGATCTCTCAAAGGCAAAAGGTTTACATGTACATTATGTTTTAAGTAACTGACAAAATATGCAGCATGACCCCCCCCCCAAAAAAAACATGGCTGGCTAGAGTAGGCACAATCATGGTTGAGCCTAAGGCCCCCGAATGTCTCAGGTTTGTGGTCAGGGGTTGGCTCTGAAACCGGTAAGGCGACACGGTATTTTTTTCATGTGTTTTTTCTGGGTAATGATGTCCAGGTGCTGAGTACGTAGTATGCTCAAGAGAGAACACAGGCTTCTGAAATTGATATTGCTGGGCCTACATGATCGTTAAGTTGGGCCCTTTTTGTCGATTCGCTCTAGTCTGGTTTCAAGACGTGAAGATCCTTGACAACTCACGATTAAATTGAAGGGGAATAATCAGACCATCTCATCTTGTAATAACTATAACTAGAATAACATTGTTGACACCCGTGCATGCTAAATGGGCTAGGGTGCATACAAAAAGCCGCAAATTTAAAGTCAGATTTCACCTTTTTGTACCCTTTTGTTGGGGCGACAACATTCACCACTGGATTCCCTTGTTTCAAACTACGCGTACGCTAGTTTTTCTGTAATTCTGAGTCGTGTGTCCGTGAAAGTGAAACGCATGAACGCATCGTCTGCGCAACGCACCCAAAAACGAACATATGCAAAGCCGCCTTTGCTGCCGTTATTGATGTTCATAATGAGTTTTCTTTCTCAACAACGATAAGAGACACAGATAACTAAATAAATTGCCTATCTCAGCTAAACCAGGTGCACAAACAGCATTAGTACTCTACTCAGTTGAAATAAATATCTTTCAAAGTCATATTGAAAGCGACTGTTTCCTGTGCATTTGTAACATTCGTTCGTTTAAATATTTAAACGCACTGATGTTCCGGGAGAACGGGCCAAAAACTGTGATTAAATCCAGGGAAAATATCTGTCCGCTGGAGGAAGGATAAAATATCATAATTAATCTTATTTTAAAGCACTTTAAATGTATACATTATCGCGGATTTCTTTCACATATACACCGCAAAATCCTTTTTAGCTTCCTAGTAATTATTCTTTTTTCAGTAGCGCGTTGACTGCGTATAAAGGTCAAGGTCGGATTGAATTAGCTTCAAACGTGATCAACGGTCTGAATAGCCCTTTCATGATTTTGTCTACTGCAACAGAAATTTATACCGCTTATTATAAAGCGACGCTACGATGTAGTGATGTAGTGAGGTTGCACTAGCGCGATGATTCCAACTTCTTGGTGACTGAGAATTTTCATGGTTTTAGACGTCGGTCAATTAAGACACCTAGAATTAAAACAAATGTAAATGCTCGATACGATGGGGATACGAACCCACCGTTAATGTCCAGCAATGTGGAATGTCTGGTGCAGAGGTTGACATGCAATGCCGCTGGAATGTTTAGATGCTCTTGTTAGGCAGAGCGGCGAAACAGAAAGTTCGGCCTCATTACTGTTGAGAGCCAGGCTGTAAACGAGACAGCTACGATTAACTAAGACAGATTGTTGGGAAAAGGCAGACCTTCCTGTTCGTGTTTGCCAGGCACATTTACCAACCTGACAGCAATTAGGCCTACGGGCCGACATAATACGGTGAAGAAGCTTGCTCACGCACAACGCGCATTATTTACCAAATGGAGAAGATTACTTCGGCGAAGTAATGGAAACCCTGTCACGTCTCGGTCTGCGCCAGTTTGGAGCGCAAACAAGGTTTGGCATGTCCGTGGAGGATGCGACATGCTGTAATGGGCGCGCACACAAACAAGGCTAGGGAAGCCGAGTGGAGATATAAACAGCGAGTGAGGGGGGAAATAATAAGTAATTTGGATGGAAAACCCGCGCTTGACCTGAGTTGACTTTTATGAGCTGAAGATAAAATGTTCTCGCAGCCTTTTACCACCCAATGTTCAGGTGATTACTTCTGGACAAAAATAGAAAAATATTAGTACGTCACAGGAGTCCATGGAATCGTGATGCGTGAGCAAACTCCTGTTATCGCCCCAGTCTCTGGTTTTCGCCGCAGTTCTTAAGATTTGATCTTTCAAATGCTACAAAACATTAGCATTTTTCTTGAACCCAAATTGGTGGCTAGAGTCCTTATCAACGCAGGCATAAAGTACAAGAAGTCTGTCTCTGGAACCCCGAAATCGTAATCAGGAAAAAAGCTGGCTCAAAACCAATGGCAAGCAATGCCGAGAAAGGCTGAGAAAGGCTAACTAGATGAGCCCTCCAAAAATCAGAAAGCCTGATATCCCTTCAATAGAAACAAGACAGTGTCAGGTTCCATCGATGTCCCTCAGTGCTAATAAAAACCGTTGTTAAGTTCAGAAAAAGGATGGAACTCAACAAACCACCAATTTCTCCTGTTTTGTTTGAATCTAAGCATCACATTTCCCTGCAGTAAAAGATTGAAATCTGAACTGCCAAACTCTCCCGGGCAACTGCATTGCCAGACCGAAACCCGCCTCCTCAAACGGCATAGTGCATTGGGTTGTAATCGCTCCTTAAAGATGCCTGTGGGTTTTTTGGAGGGTGCGGTTGTTTGAAAGTAATGGAGGCCTTTAAATGAATCATGTGCCCCAACGAACGAAGTTTACTCGGGAACTTTTTTTTTCTTAACTCCACGATCCTTTTTCAATGTATGAGAGCTATTTGATTGTTTAATTTTTTGTTCAGCTTGAGTGAAAAGGGTTTTTTCAATACATTTCAAATGCTTCATTTTTTATTATATTCTATTGAATAGAATGCTGTTGCTATGATGTCATTTTAGCGACGCTTTTCATAAAATTGTGAACCCTCAATTTGCTCAATGGAAAGTACTTTTTGCGAAAACTTTGCTACTTTGTCAACCACCATGAACTGGGAAACAACGAATCGTCAAAGAAAAAGAAAATTTGACATTGTAAACATACAGCATTATCGGAGGCGTTTTTGTGCCAATTTGACTTCAGTATTGGCCAGGTTTCTTCATGGAAGGACATCACACCTTTGTCTATGAAAATATGTAAATGTGAACTACCGTTCAAACAAGGTATTTGTTTCTCATTCCCCTTAAAAATGGCAAAATGAAAAAAAAAATGGATTAAATGCGACACAAAAGTACACAGCCCTTGGAAAAGTGGGTGACTCCCCCGACCTTAGCATCAAAAATCTACTAACGAATAGTTTGAGTAAAGTTTTTTTCAGGGGGGGGAGGTATTAAGTAACTGTCTTTAAGAGGTCTGGTTGCCGCATACACTGCTATCTCTATGTCATGGATTTCGGCTGCTGATTCCTTTTTATTTAAAGAAAGCACTGCAAAACTAAAATATTCAGCTCACTGAAAATGATAAATAGTTTCATCACCACACACGAATATCCTACATTCGACGACGAAGGTTCCTACCTCAGATCACTACGTTTAATTCCGAGGGGTCAAATTTGAGGCACACTGAACTGAATAACATAAACTGCTAAAAGAACAAATAAGGAAAAAAAAGGGGTACACGCGCATGATTAGGCCCAGTTGTACATCCGCAAGTCGAGGTTGTTCCCAACCATGTTGTTGGTATCTATATATTACCGGAGACTACAACCGGATGAAATCTACTCATGTACTCTATTCCAGCCTGTTTTTACTAATAAAAGGTATCCAAGGCCTCTATCAATCAAGTGGAGTCGTGTGTTGTCGGACTGAGGTGAGCGAGGACCAGGATCACGATTGTATTAAGTGAAACTGCAATGACCTTTTTATTAGACACTTTTTTCCGGCGACTCTTCCATGTATGAAACTGTAGTACATTTCCTTTTTGGTTAAATGCAGAGAAAGTGCACTTTTTAAACTTTTAAAATCGTCCATTCCTTCCTGGACAACTGAGGGCGCTCCGCATAGGTTTTCTGTTCCAATTGTGAACCAAGAATTTTTGAGAATGGGACTTGACGGTATGCGCGTAAACAGCAAGGAATCAGCGAAGAAATAAAAATGTAATCCAGCAAATTTGCAAGAGTTTTTGTGTACAAAGTATAACATTGAGGCTTTCTTCCTGTGATGACTTTGCAGTTTTGCTCACGAATATGGAAATCTCATTAGCTTAAAAACAAAAGTGTAGTAAAATACCCTTTGAAATAATGAACCAAAGTTGAAAATAAGGTTAACTGAGACATAAAGTTGCATTCTGAAGGTTTTGTATTAAATTGATTGCAGCTATACCATATTTTACAAGATGTAGAGGAAACTTTAACCATGAATGTTGGCGTTCAGTTTAGCATTATGACCTTGATAAAACCCAAATTTGTTTTGCACTTAATCAACATAATTCAAATTTGTTCACAGAGTTTTTAAGAAGGCAGATGGACGATTTTAAACCAACAATGTGCATATTATAAATTATGTGATCAATATTCTGCTTCACACAACGCCGGAGTAAAACTTTGTCATCTTATGGCGTGCAAAGTTAACATTTAATCCCGGAATAGAGATATCTCTATTCTTAAGTTACCACTTCCCGAGGTCGGATACTATTCCTAAGTTACAAGGTCGCCCTCTCCACTTTGTGTTTAAAAATCTATTATCTTGAGGGGTTTTGAATCCGCGTCCCAGTACTTGTACTCCCGTGGTTGATTACATCAGGAAACTTTTTCACAACCCTCTGGCTCAGTGAAGCTTTGTGCGTTACGTCACAATAACCTTTCTGTTGACTCATTGTGCGGAACCGGAAACAATAGAGAGATCTCTATTGAAACAGGACTTACAATAGAGATATCTTTATTAGGACTAGAGAGATCTCCATTAGGACGAGAGATATCTGTATCAAGAATAGAGAATAGAGACTAATAATAGAGATATCTGTATACGCGGATTAAATGTTAACTTTGCACGCCATATCATCTGATAGGTTAGTGGCAGATCACTTGACTTGAAGTCCACGCATTACAAAATAAAGAAAAAAATATATATAGAACCATACGTTTTTGTCAGTTTTGTGTGGGTAATACGCGGCTGGGGAATTGGATTTTTCCCTAGAATGACGAAGTTTTTTGTGCACCCACAAAAGAATTCTCATTCCCAGAAAGGTGACATTAATATTTCTAAAATGCCTGCTATACGCCACTTATACAAGCATGCAGGCGCTGGCAAGCGCGTTGTTATGTTGCCGTATAACGCAGCTCTTCACACGAAACAGCCTACATGGCATTTATTTTAGAATACCCCCAGGATCATCTGCTCAAGCATTAACTGATTCGGACTGTGACAATGTCGTGCTGCAATTTTACGCCGGACTGAGAAAGACAAATGGCGAGGCTGACTTGTAAACAAGGCAATATTCTTTTATTGTATATTAGATTCCACATTCGTAAATTAATTGGAAAGGAATGATTGATAGATTGAATAGTCCACTCCTGAAGGCGAAGCTGTTTGGACAGGAACATTCAATCTGTCAGCGCATTAAATTTATTTTATTAGTGCACACATTAACTTTCGTGCACATGCATTCATAACTTCCAGAATTCCCAAGAAGTATCTTTCAAGTTTAGGTAAAAAGTTCACTGTTTAAGTTGTACTTCATTGTGAAAATATGCATCTCCAAAGTACATTTTATTACTGCGTATAAAGGCGGGTTCATACTCACTGCGTATTCACTGTGTACGCGCCATACGCCACGTATGTTTCAGAGGGAAATTATTAACCGCGCATTTTTAGGGTCATTTGCATGCATAATGAGGGCCACGGGAATTAGTTCTAGGCAAACAGCTGCTTCATTTCATAAAATTTACTTCTTTTTTCTCTTTCTTTTTCAATTCCTGCCAAAAATATTTTCATGGTGAGATAAGGCCTTTCCCAAACTTGTTTTGTGAAAATAAAATTGAGAAATAGTACCAGTGGTCAAAACCAGTGATTTTTGTGAAAAACCCTTTTCGTAAGCGGTAATTTGTTTACTTTTTGATGCGATTTTCGAAGGCTCGAAACTAAGAATTTGAAGTTTTCCTGAGGTTTTCAGAGTGGGCTGCGGTGGAGAACTGGTGAAAGTTTTAGATTTGCTGACGGTTTTGCGCTAGATTTTTTTCTCTTCCCGACCAGACGCGTTTGCATATCGACCTAACTCAGCACCGATTCCGTTCATCCCATATAATCTTACGTCCTTGAAAGCGTAAGAATTCAGTGACTCGGTAACGAAGGACAAACACAAAAGTACAGTAAGTTAACTTGAAGTTTATTATTGAAACCGAGGTCTACCTGTCATTATAAAATTGCCAGGAAATTGTTGAAATTCACGGTATATATCCCCAGTTTTAATATACACGCATGAACCACATGAGCATGTACACGGTACCCGGCCGCAGTATACCCTGCGCGGTACGTAGCTGGATCGGTTTTGTGCATGTAAAACACGTTAGATCGCGCTGCGCAGAAGTATCAAATATAACTCTTGAAAGTCGAACAAAAAATCTGGCTACATAGAACTAATTGTATTGTGTAGTTCCTGCCTGTCGTATGCAGCATCTCACTGTTCTGGGAAAACTTCTAACATTGAGAAATTTAGTGGGAAAAACGACCAAGTGATCGATTGAAAAAGGAAATACTTTATCATCTTAGCAACAACTTTGAGGCTACATTTCATAGTTATGTAGCTTTCTTTCATGATTCTGTAGTGTTTTATTCGGTTTAAACCTTCTAGAGCGTATAAAAAGAGTTTCAATGTGATCGGTTGTTAACTTTGTGCAAACGAATTCAAAACAAGAACCGTGAACCGGTCGAAGTCGTTTATTTCCACACGTTGAATGGGAGTGAAACATACGTGACGCAGCGCGAACGTCTATTTTGAGGTGTCTGCAGTGCGCAATGAAAATGCGTACCCTTGTACGCAGTTTGTGAAAATAATGGAAAGTGCGTATTCGGACAAAATTAACATTTTTTAAACTTTTGTCGGATACTAACCATTCAGCACAGGGCCCCGAGCTGAGGCTCCTTCGGTTGGAACTTTGCTAGTTCACAAACAACTAGGAAATGTTTGTGTCATGCACGGTCGCATCTCGACCAAGTTGTTGAACATTTCCAAACAACGCGACTCTCTCAACTGATGCGGGACTAGAAACAGTCTTCTTATTTGTAATGGGCCTTGAGCTGGATCAAGAGAGGGCGCTATTTCTTTAAGCAACATGGGCCCTTTGGGTGGTAACTGCGCGTCGCTGGTTCACAAACGCTAGGAAATGCATGCATTATAGTCGCAATGCTACCTACAAAATGAGTAATGCCGACCAACGCGGGTCCTTTCAATCATTTAGATCAAGGGGTGCTTCTGCTCGAGGCGGATAGACCAATCCATTAAGCCATGCTTGATTGTGTTCTGACCAATCACAACCACGACACGCGTGCACGTGCGTATGATGCGCGCGGCTGGAACATGACCGTGTAAAGGCACATGATAATAGTTAATGGTCACTAATAGCAAAACTAAATCATAATTAGAGGGTTAAACATGTGGAAGAGGCTTACTAAAACACTTCGTAGAGGCGCTGGTGTCTTTTGTGTACGTTGTTTTTGCTATACCCCCTGGAGTGAATGAAAGTAAATTCCAGACAAAACAGCCCGTAATAGTCGGAACACAACAGTCCATGGTGATTTGAATTTTGCGGTGAGACACACGTTTCCCGCCAAAGAAGACACCTCGCGATTTCCTGGGATATCCTGCTCTCAGTCTTGACGCCTTAAGGGCCGAGTTTATTAATTATATATAATAAGTAATATATATATTATGTGAATGGTTAATTTTTGAGATGCAATCTCTGTTAGATTGTTTTTAGGGAGTGGGTTCCTATATGTGTTTAATCCTGTGAATAGGTGTGTGTTTTCAATTTTTGATTAGTCGGGGTTGTACCTCTTTGTTAAAGGGGGGAAACGTTTTGTAGGTGTCACTGGGGTTTAATTTTGAATCATCCTGATTTGACCAATTGACGAGATTTTACGAGTGGAAGTATTTAGGGTTGTTAGAATTTTATTGTAATCCGTGTATTTTTATGTAATTAGCGCAGTGTACATACATCCTATTACTAAATGAGGAATAAGTTTATTATTTATACCTGTATTGGTTTTTATTTTTTTAATATGAGCAGCTGATTATCAGTGGCCTGTTTATTCCCATTATTATCCATCTGTTATTTTCTTTTTCTGATAGCGTCTTAGGAGAGTCTCATGAGAGTGATTAAGTTCGCTTCTTGGCAATCCTTCAGGGGTGTTACCAGTTTGTATTATGTATTTTGTAATTTTCCATGTCCTGTTTTATGCTTCTTGTCTTTATCCTGATACAGGTACCTGAGAAATATTAAATGAAGTCCGACACGTTTGATTCTTGGAGTGATTTTAGTTAGCAATCATTCTTCCAGAACTTAGAAGACGTGATAGAGTGGCAAACCTTCACAAGCAGACCGTGAGAGGGTTCCGGAAGCTCGCTGTGTGACTTTTACTGTCAGGCTCTACTGTAGACATCTCTGGACCAAGAAGTATTTCCAAAGGTTTGGCATCCCGGCCTCCCACAATCATAAGGATGTGAATTCCTTCCATCTCTCCAATATTCTCAATTCGTCACAAAACATTCGTTAAAATCACAACGTTTCTTTTTAACTTCTGGAAATTAAACATGCGTTGATACTATGTAGAAAAAGTCCGTTGGGATCCTCGATTGCAAACGTGGGGTTTCTAGTGTAATAGGATAAGTTTAGAGGCACAACAGTAATGTCAATATCAGTACATATTTCGCCGTTGACCACAATCCATTTTTCCCTTTTAAATAAATAACGGATATTTGTTCAGTATTATGAGCCTACTGAAGAGATTTATTGTGGCTAAAAGTGGAGTTTTCATAGTCAATTTGGGTGCAAGTGGGCCTTATCAGAATGCACCAATTCAAAGGACATACTAGACTGCAAAGATGACATTAAAGGCAGTAAAAATGCCCTTTTAAGGGAAAACTAGGCCTATCAGTTTACTTTAGCTCTAGCAGGTCTACGTTCGAAGTAATACTTCCATCTCAGAATTTTCCATTCGCAACGCTCATAAGAGATGATACAACTAAAGCTTTTTTGATCCTTCCACAAAGTAGTCTCGAAGAAAAGATCAAGAGACATGAAATAGCACTCATGAAATGTAAAGTGCTCTTATGAGAGATCAGGTCTCGTCCTTGGACCAAATGAGAACTTAATTGCTATGACTACACACTTGCAAGACTCAGGGGACTTTGGAGGAACATGTGTCACTTACTGCACCCGAGAGAGTTACAAAAGGGAAACAAAAAGACAACCAAATCTCACTGTGGCTGTTTTGTCGATCGGAGCATTTCAGCACCGAGGCCAGAACGAAATGACAATTCCATCACATGGTAACCCAGCTTTGTACTGTTGCAGTACTGTTAGTTTGGAAATTAAGCATCCCTGCCAACCTGTCGTACTCCTTCCTGGTCAGGCATCACCACATGATAGATTAGCATTTTAAATGAACTGGGGGCTCATTTAAATACCTTTTAATCACTGTTTGGTAATGCCTGACCTCAGGAAGTACATGAGGGAGTACCGGTACGACACGTCGGCAGGTCTGATTTTAAGGCAGTGGATGACAGCAACTACGCATGCGCGTTCTTTCACGCTAATGCACAGGATGAAGCGTAGGGGTCCAGTCCACTAATTCAAGCCCCATTGAAAACAGTGTAAAATCAGCACCCAANGTAGGAGCTAGCCGACCGGTGTGGCGGTCTAAGCTGTCTCCCGGTCTCAGCAGTCCCCCCTGACGTAGCCGCACATTTCAGCACGACACAAGCACGGTACTATAAGCGGTGCTATTGTCTTTGGTGTAGGCCTATGTAAAGTACACGTCACGTACAACGTGAAGCATGCGTGGACTGCTCATCATACCAATTAACCGACGACTTTCCCTTGTTGTGCGCAGAGATGGCATGACGTATTTTTACCATATTTGGTAAGGGGGACCGCTGAGACCGGGAGACAGCTGAGACCGCCACACCGGTACTTAACACCACACAAATCATCGCAATTGAACAGCCTCATTGCCCAACGGTATGATGATAGTAATTGACACTGGTTTTAACTGTTCAAGAGATCTTTGACCATCAGGATCCATCTTGCACTTAGGTTCAAGAGGATGAGAAACAACACCAGTGGCTGGAGTATAGCCAGTAGATCCAGATAGAAATGGCTGACAACTATTCCGA
>NW_019091363.1:1323514-1465957 GCF_001949145.1 Acanthaster planci
GTGTACGCATGCGCGTTCTTTCACGCTCATGCACAGGATGAAGCGTAGGAGCTAGCCGACCGGTGTGGCGGTCTAAGCTGTCTCCCGGTCTCAGCAGTCCCCCCTGACGTAGCCGGACATTTCAGCACGACACAAGCACGGTCTCGTTGGTCGTCCGTGCTGAGATGTCCGCATGACTAAGTCGCACGGTACTATAAGCGGTGCTATTGTCTTTGGTGTAGGCCTATGTAAAGTACACGTCACGTACAACGTGAAGCACGCGTGGACTGCTCATCATACCAATTAAACGGACGACTTTCCCTTGTTGTGCGCAGAGATGGCATGACGTATTTTTACCATATTTGGTAAGGGGGACCACTGAGACCGGGAGACAGCTGAGACCGCCACACCGGTACTTAACCACCACACAAATCATCGGGAATGAACAGCCTCATTGCCCAACGGTATGATGATAGTAATTGACACTGGTTTTAACTGTTCAAGAGATCTTTGACCATCAGGATCCATCTTGCACTTAGGTTCAAGAGGATGAGAAACAACACCAGTGGCTGGAGTATAGCCAGTAGATCCAGATAGAAATGGCTGACAACTACTCCGGTGACGCTACGCAGACGTTTCTGCTTAACGACATTGAACGACCTATTATTGGCGGGTTGCTTGGCATCATATCCGTGTGCAGCTTTTACGGTAATATTCTAGTCATTACAGCCTTCACTCTCTCCAGGAAACTTCAGAACACCACCAATATATTCGTGGTGAATCTCAGCGTGGCCGATCTGATCACCAGCCTGGGGATCCCGGTCAACGTGGTGGCCATTGCCAGTCCGCGACTCCTGCCCGGCTGGCTGTGCGTCTGGTGCGGCTTCTTCAGCGTGGTCTGCGTCGGCTGCAGTGTCTACACCCTGGCCTGCATCGCCGCCTACCGCCTAAATGTCATATCCAGGAGGCAAAGAGGCTGGACCAAATTCGCCAGAGCCGTCATCATTTCGGTCGTTGTCGGGCTGACATGGATCATTCCTGGAGCGGTGGCAGCGTTACCTTTAGTCTTCGGTCTGGGCGAGTTTGGCTACAACTCTAAATACAGCTCCTGTACGTGGAACTCATACACGCAAACCACCATGTATAGCTTGATTCTGTCAGCCTCATACTACCCAATCCCAATGATCATAATTACCACCTGCTACGCCAAGATATTCTTCATACTTAGAAACGTGAAAAAGCGAGTAAACCAGGAGCCAACTGTGCCAAGCTTGTCATCTGGGGTACTTCGCCCAGCTCAACGAGCTCCGTGCGCAATGGAGAAAAGGCAAGCTACTGTCACCAAGAACATGTTTTACGTAGTGTGCGCATTTTTGTTGTGCATGACTCCGTACTCGGTGGCGTTGGTCACTCCAGGCAGCGACACGTTCATCCCGTACGCAGGTGTCATCTTGATGCTCAGCAGTAGTGTAAACCCGACCATATACGCCACCAAACATCCAGATTTCAGTAAAGTCATGAGGAAAATAGCCACCTGCAAATTCAACCAAATCCCACATAACGTCCTCAAGTAACGGGTTGAAACAACTATACAGTCCTTGGACTGGAAACGAGCGTAATCTTTCGATTAACAGATGTGCAGTTTGGATTTCAGCGAAAATCAAGTTAAATATACGTGTACACTTTACCCCTTAGAAAATTATATAGAATATTAAAAGGAGTTATATCCAGAGAAAATCGTGCCCCGTCTAACGCTGAAATGGTTAATTCTGCAGACACGTAAACGCAATGGAAATACATGTAATTGGAACTACAGATGTTATCCCCAACAAGAAAGTAAGGGAAACTCTTAAAAAGGGATTGAATCATTTGCGAGAGAGATGCTCGTTGAATCATTATGCTCCTCGGCAAAAATATAACAATTAAATAGGAGAGAATAAATTTGAAGGTAAAACAATTCGGATAAAAGCAACGCCCCAAAAAATTCAACAGTGCCTAAGGTATTGTGCACGGGTTCTTGAAACGAGCACTACCGCTATGATGTAAGCATCATAATATGTTATCTAATCCGCACCTCCGTTCCTGCTTTTCCCACAGGGTAAAGTTGACATTTTCGGCTCACAATCTCACCTCCAACCAACTTGAAAAGCTCTATCGTATATATAGCACCTGATACGTGCGTAAATCTGGCAATTTGGCAATACATATCCTTATCAGGGAGATACAGCGTATTAGCTGTCTTCAGAATAGAATTCTTCATGATTACAGACATATTTTACTGTAATTGGTATTACTTATTCGGCAACAATAAAAAAAGGAAAACAAACGAAAAAAAAGGAGACACAGAGATGGAGCAGGGGCACCAAAGTAAAAAATACTGTGGTCCGCAGACCTGCTGCTCAGGAAAGTACAGGAAATGCATGTACAGGCCTAAAATGCAGTCTGTGTGTTCTAGCAAGTCAATATCCAATTTTGAAGTCGTCAGCACAACGGATGTTGACCTGGATATACGAAGACAGTTTAGCTGTCAACAACCTTGTTTAAGCATTTCACCATAAACGACAAAAGCAAGTATTTCTGCATGATTCCAAAGTAAACCAATTCAGATGGAAAGCTTGCGGTAAGCACCATGCAATATCTCTTTTTGAGTCTGGGTGGTTCTGATAAGAAAAAGAGATATTGCATGGTGCTTACCGCAAGCTTTCCATCTTAGTCGTCTGTCACCATTAATAGCTTGAAATCCCATCTAAACCAATTCAACTGATACAATTTGTCCAGATAAGGCATCTCCTTTCTGCGTTGCTTGAGAACAATACGCGTTGCTTTCCTTTGTATGCTAGAGATATGATGTCACTATGGCTCTTTCCCCCAAGTTAAAAACAGTTTCTAGACTGACAGTTAAGAAACAAGGGGATTAAAATAAATCATGGAGGTTTTTGAGTGTGCTTTCGTTTCTTGCGCGTTTTTGGATAAAACCAACTATTAAAAAACTGTTGAAGAGCATGACATGTCTACTGAAACTCAGTACACGGACTGAGACATATTATATGTGAAACTGTGTTACGAAAACATGCATGCTGTAAAGAACCAGGAGAAACGACCCTGAACATCATGCTCTGCTTTGGAACCGTTGCCCATTTGCTTTAATAAAATAAGAAGCAAAAAAGCCTGGCAGCGAAGGGCCTACTCAATTTTTCCTGTTTATTGATACCATTTTTTATTAGATAAATAATATTCGGTGTCTTCACTGCAACTGCAGTAAAGTAAAAACATGCACATTGGATATTCAATAGAAAAAACATAACGGAATAAGCCCGTGACGAGGTGATTCATAGGTTGTCTTTAAAGGGCCTGTATGCAACCTAACTTTTTCAAAGAAATTTTTGAAAAAGCATTTCAATGCCCTATTTAACCATTAAATTGTATTTTGTCATTTAATAGGGTTTTGAAACATTTCTTGTTTTCCTGTTCACTAGGGGTTAGTGTGACTGTACTGGTCTATTGTCTTATTAAGAAAATCCGTATTTTCAGCGCCACCATTTGCCAGAAGTTTTAATATTTTACTGTTTAAATTTTTAATTTTTTTCTGTTCACGGCAATAGTCTGAAAAGTGTAGATAGTTGTATTTGGAGCTTTTCTTTGCCAATTAGTGAAAACTGTATTCAAATTCATGTTTAAGGGCCGAATTCGCTCAACGCTACGATTCCTGTGGCTCACATTAGACTTCAAGTATTCATACTCGTTTTTGCACGCATCCTAAGTTAAAGATATTCTTTATAAATGGTCGTTCAATTCAGCAGTCAGTCAGTAAAGGCTCATACGAATGCGCTTTTATACTTTTGCATTTATATTTCTGTGCATTCATGTTGTGCAATCACTTAACTGGAAAGTAAGATGCTATTAAGACTTCCTTTTATTTTACCTTTTCTGAGTTTCTTATTTTATTTTATTGTTGTTGTATTGCTATTGACTTTTTAATTTTTAAACAAATGAAAACCACTGATTCTTAACATCTTTTGTCTTGGCATTAAAATGTTCTCAATAATTCAACAAAGATGAGCTCTCGTTACTTTGCCTACTTGTCGATCCGCTTCATAACAGGTTTTTCCTTCGATCAGATGCCTTTTTGCTATAGTAGTTGATTTGTTTATGCCGAGAACATCCGAGAGATCAATCTGGCCTTGGACGTTGCCTTCGCAGCGCTTTGATCAAAGATGTACGATGTACGACATTTACAATTCTATGAGCCTTACGGGAGCTTTTATATTGGTTTTGAATCTAGCAATCAAACACGATCAGAACAATGGCAGAATCTTGGAAGAGACTGTTCTAATTTACAACTACCTTCAAACTGGGAACAATAACATATAATGAAATCACGAGGAAAAAATATAAAAAGGAACTTAATTTGATTTCACGTGTCGGCATTTCACATGTTTGCGCATTGGTGAATTCGAACGACTAACTTGTACAGTTGAATGTTACGGCTAATTTGAAAGCCTGAATGCTCACTATTATTATGAATAACAAGCTTGAGAAGCTAAAGGACTAAACATTGAGACTGCACGCTTTTACAATGATCGCATATCAGATAATGAAATTGTGATTTAAACGTGAATTTCAATTGGCAAGTACTGAATGAGCGATTTGCCATCAGTTTAGCTGGTAAATTGGCCTAGCCAAATAATATTTGGCTAGGAAAACCTACCTGTATCTAACAATTGGATCATGTATGTCTGTCTCCATCTTTAAAGGGTAAAGCAATCAGTGTCTTTTAATGCAAACCTTCAAAATGCACCTTTGTGTGGTGTCAGTTGACCTTATTTTCAACTTCTGGTTGACTATTTCAACGGGTATTTTACTGCGTTTTCAGTTTTATGCTAATAAATACTTCCATCTTCATGAGCAAAACTGTGATCTCATCCAAGGAGGAAAGCCAAAATGTTACAGTTCTGCATTTTGGTAGATTTGGGTGGACTAAATTTCTCTTCGGTGCTTATTCACTGTTGTTCATGTGCATAGTAACAGGCAAGCGGAACTGCACAATTTAATAGAAAAATCTATGCACTGAAGTCTGTCTTCCATGGATGATATCACTGTTGTCCCGGAAAGCATGGACAATTTTATATGTTTGAAAAAGTGCACTTTCAATGCATTGAACTAGATATGAATGTGAAAGAGTTCTAAAGAAGAGTACAAAGTTGCAGACAAATAGTGTCTAAGAAATATTCATTGCTACTACACTGAGAAATGGGTGCAGGGAAGATGTTAAAATCAAGGTTACGGTTCTGAAAACCCTATCTGCTAATTTGTTGTGCCTCTCGCACGCACCTGCGTCCGTCAATCAAATCACTGTGTAGGGTATTCAAGTCCTTGCAGTCGGCCTCGCCTTCTTCTTTGACACGATCAAATTACGTTTCTTTTAAGTGTTGTCACCCGTGAACAGGAATTACAGTGTTTTGTTCTGGGGTGCAGACCGCTCATCTCCCACACAGAATATCGATTCCTCACATTATAGGAAAGCCCACGAACCTAGTCAGCCTGAAAATCTTGCCTTGCGAGCACGATCGTTACAAGTATCACAGAATTGGCCGACATTTATAAGGGAATAAACAACTCATTGTAGTTACATGTATTGTGGTGTTTTAATGTTTAATTAATGTATATTCTTAATATAGATTGCTATATATGTATATTTATGTTGTACTGCTGTTGTTTTTTCATTTTTTTTAAGCAGAGCAAGGACCACTTAATTTCCACCATGTATATTGTTTTATATGAGTACGAGTGGCGAATAAACTATGTAATGTGAATAAGAGAGAGTCATTGGACGGCGAAGTTAAAGAGCTCACCCCCACAGGCCCAGAGTGGGAGGAATCTTCGAGGTCATATTTACCCAGACAGTCACTATATGTATATTTCCCTAGGGGTCCAGACTACTAATTCAAACCCCATTGAAAACAGTTTAAAAGCAGTAATGTTCAGGACGCAATAACATGTGCGCCAAAATCCCTGAGATTTCTGAAACACAAATGAAATTCTTCTCCGGTCACTTATCTTTCAATTTCTTTTCAATTTTATGTGGGTTAAGCAATTACATTTTTAATTTTCAATTCAAGTGGCAACTCTCAACTTTCTTGGGCACTTAATTAGGACCATTTTTCAACCGTAGTTTTTAGCCATTCTGCTGTCACATGAAAGCTCAAAGACCCAGGGAGTTGATTCCGGCAACGATTTACACAATCTCATCATTTTGGGGGCCAAACAATCTCCTTTTTCAAAAGATACTGTGAAGGGGGGGGGGCACTTTTAATGCTAATGAGCTGGCCAGAAATTCTCACTTGAATTGAGTGGTCTGCACCCCTAGTGCTCTATCGCTATTCGCTACAACAGGCGCGTTCTTCCTTCTGAGACGCAAGGACGCCCAGCCGAAAGTGGAGAGTACAGGAGGGCCGTTACTGTCTGGCTACCCGTATAAAGTATGACCTTTTTACATAGCGAACAAAAAACAAACAAACAAACAAACAAATAAAAAGAATAGTTCTCATCGTAATTGGGGCAGATACCGTCATCTGCAGAAATGTATTCAGACGAAATAAGGAGAGTGGAACACAGTTACCTCTCCACAACAGTGTTTGAATCACTTTGTACAGACTCAAGGAAATTCTGGTTCTTCATAAAAAATAAACGTCATGAATCAACATGCATCTCTGCTTTGTGGAGTGGAAAAAAAAACCTGTTAGTGCTGCGTGGGAGAAGGCTGAGGTACTTAGCCAGCAGTGTAGATCTGTGTTTATTAGGGAGGATTCTGCATCACTGCCCAAGTATTTTGGCACTAAACTCCCTTCAATACCGCCACTTCAAATCCAACCAGATAGTGTTTTTAACTTCTGAACGTTTTGGTTCCACACAAGGTCCCTGGACCAGATGGGATGCACCCTTTTGTATTGAAGACGTGCATCAGAAATGACTTCTATGCTTACAATGATATTCAGTCAAAGTCTTTTCATCGATTTTGCTACATTTTTTTTGGTCTATGGCAAATATTGCTTCTATCCAAAAAAACGAAGTCGTACTGAACCATCTAATTTCATGCCTGTTTCCCTAACCTCTGTATGTTGAAAGGTTATTGAGAATATAATTTACATCCATGTCATGAAACATCTTGATCGTTTCCATACTTTGAATCAATGCCAACATGGGTTTAGAGTAAAAAAAAAAGTCTTGTAAAACTCAACCTCTGGGCACAGTTCATCGTATTTGGAAATCTAGCAAGTCTGTTAAGCAGGTTGATGCCATTGTTTTAGATTTTGCCAAGGCTTTTGACTTGGTTCGTCACCGCAGACTCCTTCATTAGCTCGATCGTTTCCGCACTGAAGGTCCGTTACTTTCCTGGATCTCGTCATCACTGGGAGGCATCAAACTGTTGTTCTTCAAGGCGCATCTTCAACCCCTGTCGAAGTATTGTCTAGGGTACTTCAAGGCCCCGTTCTTAGACCTCTCCTGTTTCTCCTGTATATTAATGTGCGGATCCTTATTTTGCGTAGTAATTACTCTCGGTGTTGAGCCTGAGAGGGTGCTCTTTCAAACTTGCCTCTTCTCCTTTCCACCGGGAGTTGATCGGAGGCTGGCCGAAACTGCTCGGTAATTTACTCTTTCTTTTACTCTTTTCAAATATGATTACTGGTACAAGCGGTAAATTATAAGTGTGTTGAATGATTAGAGAATCGGCTGGGATTGATGATTACCATTAAGTTGAATCGGTTTGGGGGTTTATGAATAGAACTCTTCTGTTTCATTCATAATGCTTCTTATGGTGTACTATTTACGACAAACATTTCTCTCTCTCTTTAGCCTCCATCCAGGCGACGCAACTACACGACGCGACGGCACGACGGCTCCCTTGCGTCGTGCCGTCGGGCCGCAGCGTCGCCTTCTTGTCATTACGTTTGTACACACACGACGCGTCGCGTCGTGCTTCGTGTCGTGCCGTCGCCCGTCGCGTCGTGCTGTCTCAGGTCCTTTCCATGTTGCATTTTTTCCCGCCTAAACGTCGCCCCTTCCGTTGCCCGTCGTGTCGTACCGTCGTGCGTCGCGTCGCACGTCGTGTCGTGCATCACGTCGCTTATTACGTCTCCTGAAGCACGACGCGACGCACGACACGACGCACGACGCGACGCGTCGTGTGCTCTCGCCCTTTGTTTCTTTTCGTTTATAGAGGGCGCCTTTACTGTTTTCTGTCATTTCTGTCTCCCGTGCTTGCAAAGTACATGCTATTTACTCTTTGGCGTTGATATGTTCTTGTTTTTATCTCATCCATTCCTCGATTAGGATTAATTTCTGTCATATTTTATTAATTAAAAAAAAGAAAAAACAGCAAAAAGAAAATCGGCATATGTAGGAACTGCTCTCTCATAATAAGTGGAAGCCCAGAATTCGTCACTCTTTAAACCCAGCCAATGATTTCTTTTTAATACCGTCGATGCAGTTCCCATTTGTGGTAGATTTGTAATCTTATAGATTGGTATTACTGGTATTTCTCCGTGGTCCATCCCAGTAATTTCTAAGTAGTACTCCCAATTCTTCAGACAATTTGTCTACAATTGTATGACCGCAAGTTTAACCACGGGTTTAAGAAGTTACAACCGAGCCTGCTCTATAAAACCCTCAGAATATTCCGTCTTAGTCTTCCTTCAGGCCAGTCTTCCTCGTTACCTTCATCAGCACCACACTTTTAATGATATTAGTTCTTGTATCTGAACAAAACATTATACAGACGCTATTATAATTGTGGCCGTGTCTTGTTTTCAACTTTGTTCGGCCACACACATGTATAATTTCTCCTCTGATCCGCATGTTACATTAGGAAGCACGTTATAATGATTGATGTATTGTATCTTAGAATGGATTTTGAAATATTGTAGCGGGCATAATATGAGAATCATATTACATTGTTTATGTGTTTACTAGTTTACGCCTTTTATTATCAGCTGACCAGTGAGGATTAATTCGTTTCCGGCTAATATAGTAAAATGTTTTCGCACGGTTTACGAAAATACAAATATCCTCACGTTAGCGAAAGCATCTTGTTAATAATGAAAAAACAAACAAACAAACAAACAAACAAACAAACAAACAAACAAACAAACAAACAAACACCCCCAACACCCCCAACAAACAAACAAACAAACAAACACCCCAACAAACAAACAAACAAACAAACAAACAAACAACCCAACACCCCAACACCCCAACAAACAGGAATTCTATTTAACAGAAAACAATTGAAATAAAATTGAAACAATTGCAATGAAAATAAATAAAGGGCCTAGATTGAACTCTCTCTTAATGAAAACAAAAAGTTAGAAAGCATGCATGAAAAAAACAGCAGAAACAAGACCTGCTACGTGTTTGCTCTTTGTACGCTACCTACATAGACACGCAGAGCCTCGATCTGGCAGCTTTTTCCTTATATGTTGCTTAATAATTTGGGGCATGATGCTGCGTTATGGCTAAATTCTACAGCTGAAAAATGGTGATAAGTGTCCGAAAAGGTTGAGGGTCGCCACTTAAAAAAGGCTGTAATCAGACTTCACTTGGGGGGTGATTTTGTTTTGTGGGAATAATTACAAATGTAATCGGTTAACCCACACAAAATTGAAAAGAAATCGAAAGATTAGGGACCAGACAATAATTTCATTTGTGTTTCAGCAATCTCAAGGGTGTTGGTATGCATGTAATTGGGCCCTGAACAGTGTGATTTTACACTCTTTTCAATGGAACTTGAATTAGTGAACTGTACCGTACTATGCAAGTACGGGAAGCGGAAATGAAAGAAACAGCGTCGCGTCGAGTCGTACGTCGCGTCGTGCTTCAGTCGACGTAATAGACGACACGACGTACGACCCGACGCACGACGGTATGACGCGACGGGCAACGGAAGGGGCGACGTTGAGGCGGAAAAAATATGGAAAGGATCTCAGACAGTACGACGCGACGGGCGACGGCACGACACGACGCACGACACAACGGGTCGTGTGTGTACAAACGTAATGGCAAGAAGGCGACGGTGCGACCCGACGGCACGACGCAAGGGAGCCGTCATGCCTTCGCGTCGTGTTGCGTCGCCTGGAGGGAGGCTAAAGAGAGAGAGAAATGTTTGTCGTAAATAGTACACCATAGCTTCTTCGGGTTCACGTGTGCGAGAACTGTCTACGTAGCCTATGTGTGCATTATTGTCTGTACCACGCCCGGTCTGCCGCACCTAAGTGGGAGCGTGTGGGCCTATGGAAAGTTCCCGTGACCTTTGGGTCTCGTCCATGTGCGTGCATGGTGAGCGCTGATTTTGGTAGTGCACGCTACTTTAGCTGTAATTTTATTATCATTTGCAAAGCATGATTGCAGGCTTTATATTGAAATATCGTATGTTTCCCATGTTTATATTATTGTGTACACAGGGTTATCATTTCAGCCCAGTGCAGTGGGCCACACCACACTTACCTATAACTGCAACCCCATGAGTGTTGGGTGAGTTGAGAAACTAATTATGCAAATACTAAGGTACTCCATCACTTATTAAATACACATGTGATTTTATGCTTTGTAAATTCTCTCTGTTTACTTAATGTCAATGTCATGAATTGTTTTTCAGGGATATATTTTAAGGGCGGACACAAAACGAAATAAATAAATCAAGATCAGGAGGTCTGTTTCGCCCTTATTTATTTCCGGGAATTCTCTTACCGGAGGACATACGTTCCTCACCCTGAAGGGGACTATACAGCTTCTTCCCAAGGGACCCTGCTACTTGACGTTGCCCGTAAGCTTCCAAGCTTACATTAATAATCTCTCTGATGGGATTACATCCCAAGTATGTCTGTGTGCGGATGATTGTCTCTTATCGTCCTATTACGTCCGTAGCAGACTTTGAGATCCTTCAAAAAGGTGCACAGCTGCTTAAGGACGGGGGCGATGGCCGCTATCCTTCAAACCTTAGAAATGCAGCGCACTATGTTCCACAAGGAGAAAAGCTACTATTGGGTATTCGTATAACGGGTCTAATCACACTCTCAACATATCGAAATACCACAAATACCTAGGAGTTACCTTATCTTGTGATTTCATATGGAATACTCACATCGATACAGGAGTCTCCAAAGCAAATGGTATAATTGATTTTCTTCGTCGTAACCTTGGCAATGCTCCTCAAAAAGTGAAGATTCAAGCAGGTCAGAGCCTGATTCTACCTCATGTTGAGTACTGCAGCTCATTATGGGATTCTAAACTAACTGCAACATGCAGAAAGTACATCTGCAAATTGAAGACCACCTGATGTTTAAAAACAAAGAGATTTCAACACTAGGATAACAAGATCCCACAATCCTCTGTCACTAAGAGTTCCTTCAACAAGAAGTAAATGCTTACTGCAGTCATTCTCCCCTACAACAACCAGGCACTGGAATCAGCTGTCACATAACATCAAATCAGTTCAAAATTCATCTACATTCAGAAGACAAAGAGAAAAGCTGTTTGATTATATGCCTCTCTGACTTGAATTGAGTGGTGTTCTAGTTGGAGCTGTTCAATTATCTATCTAGATCCAGATCCAGTCACTCCATGAAGATTAGCACAGGACCTCGGAGGTGGGTCGGCGAGGGTGCGTTTGAGTTAAATTATGGTAAACAACCTAGTACATTCGAGAGAGACCCACCGAAGGAAGGATGGGTGCATTCAGTCATCCATCTCAAAGGTGGCCTGTTAATAAACACGATAAACCTGACGACGCGCGTGAAGACCCCGTCGAAAGACCAGACGGAAGCGCCACAAATTCAAAGTTTTCACCCGTCGTATTCAGAGGAACCTTTGGTCCTTAAGGTGGATCGGAATATGCAGGTACGTGTCCTTCATATCCACTGTAGAAGCCTAGGCTGGGATTGGCAGAGACTGGGTGACTGTTTGCAACGTCTCCATTTGAAAGTGCCGCTGACGGATGAATCTGTTTGGCGGCTTGAGGTTGAGAATTGGACGCCAGGAGTTCGGCTCCTTCGTGGTGAAGAAGAACATCGAAACAAACCCGTCGTGCGATGGATGAGAGACTTGGGAGATGGCTCATTTCTGAACAAGGGAGTTAATTTCCGACTCCAGAGTCCGGCGTTCGTGGGGATCGGAGACGGGGGGGCGGCCAGAACTCGTGTTGGGTTCGCGAGACCCGCTGGAAGGCAGTGGTCTGTTGAAGGAGGGGCTGCAGCGCGAGGTCGGGGGGACGAAAGGAGCTCGAGGAAGAGTGTGGAGGCGAGGTGGAGCAGCCGTAGGTGGTGGAACCCGGAGGGCTGGAGCTGGCTGACGGGATGGGAGGATCCGGAATGAAATCTTAGGGGATTCCTTGATCCGACAAGCCTCAGATTGTACGGTCCCGGTGAACTGACCCGCAAATAGGTCTTTGCGGTAGAAGGAAAGGTTCTGCAAAGTATTTGAAACCCATGGGTCCGGGATGTGCATCTCCGCCAAAGCGTTGGCGCGGCGGAATGAGGTGATCAGGCAGGATATGCGTGAGAACTGTTCGAAGGCCGTAGTTACGTTCTCGTCAAGGGCCAGAACAGGTCCGGTGACACGGGAGAATCATCCTCGCAGGCGTATGAGAGGTACTCCGCAAGAAGGGACAGGAAGGCTGTACAAAGTAAGCCGCGACGCAAGGTTTTATCGAGTCTGGATTGGTGGTGATCTTATCCTTGGCGCCTGACGGAAGGTCCAGGGCAGAGAGAAAGTCCGTAGAGTCTGACTTGGTGAACTGAAACTAGTTCCGTGCCCGTCCCAGGAAAGGACGCCACTTCTTGCCTGACAACGCAAGAGCGCTCCCGCGAGAGAACTAAGAAGGCGGGAGAAGTTGTAGTCTGGCTGCTTGCCGCTTGAATGAAGGGTGAGCGCCAGTGTCTTGGCTTGCTGGCGGTGGAGTAGGGAGGCATAAGACTTGAATCATGTCACACTGAAGTACGCGGAAACGGGACTCAGGAGGAGTGAGGCTAGCCACAGAGTCGCTGTCGTTTTCCCCGGAAGAAAATTCACGGATGTCCCATGGGGGAGTAGAGCGAGTTTCCTTGGGTATCCAAGGCCGAAGGTAGAGTGCATGACTTATTACGCGGACTTTCGCAGTGTGGACTTACGCAATAATATGTTGCGTCAGTGGAGTTACACCATTGCGTACATTTTCGTGAAATCGGTTGCAGACGGACCTGTGGAAACTGACTTGGCTAAGAATGGCACCGGTTAAGCCGTACAAATAATGGGACCGCCGTACAAGTAACGTTATACGTATGGCAAAAATACACGTTGCACACACGAAAATGTAACTTTTCATAAAAATGTGACTTAATTGTGACACAAAAAGATACGATAAAAGCTTACAGATACAGTACAATGCTTAACAGTTGATTAGGATCACACAGATCAGCTTTAGCGAGACAGAACGCTCTATGAATTTGAGGTCGAAAGACACGTCCGTAAGCAAAAGCACTGTTACTACGAAAAAGAAGGACGAACAAAGCGGCGACCACGCCTTAGGTTGACGGATTGGGGGCGCACTACGTTTCAAAAATTATTTAGCGAATAGTAACAGAGCACTAGGGATGTAATGCATATGTAGTGACTGTCTGGGTAAGTTGACCGCGGTGGACTACAATATCGTGGATTTTCTAATACAAATTTTCCGCACATTTTGAAACTCTTACCTTTCAAATTCAAACTCCCAGTTAACTTTTAATTCGTTTCAGAATTCATGACTTTTCAGATCATATTCAATTTCGTCTTCCACCGCTCAGTTATGCACTTTGATTAAACAATTTCATACAATTACCAGACTTTATCGTGAAAGACAATTGGGTCGTGCGCAATCGACGAACATACTATAAATGAAGTAATTTTGACATTTTGAAGTCAGTGTTTATACATAGATTTCATTTGTATTTGTCACGCAATTGTATTGTATTTATTATTTTGTTTTTTACGTTTTCATCTGTTTATTTTAACTTTGAACATAATTATCTATTTTATTTTTGTTTGCCTGTTCAATGAAAGGCTATACATGTAACATTAAAAACGAATTTAAATGTAATATAAAACTGTATCTTTTTCCATACTTATAATTGTGCTCCATTTAGCTCTTTGGAACTTTTATGCATCAACAACTGGCAGAAATAAGGTGTATGCAAAACATTTTCGTGGTGTGTATATGGTACATATGAAAACATTTTCGTCGTCTCGTGCAAAAATGTAAAAACAACAACAACAGCAACAAACCTCTCCCAGAGGGAAAGAAGATAAAATGCATGGATCTCTTTTTAAACACTCTTTCCGTAAAAGTCGACGAATAAAAATTAATGGTGTCTCTGCGTAGCATTATTTAATCAAAAGCATTGAAAGAGGTTCACGCACACTTCTCTTCTGTCGTTTCTGGTGGCGCTGTTTCCATCCAGCCAACTAATAATTTTTACTCAAGTGCAGCAAAACCCTCGAAACATTCCGTACTCTCAATGAGCACAGCCGTAATGCGCCGTACTGTGACAGCCATAACACGGCCGTGTGAGGCAGAATCTGCACAAAGGAAAAGGGGGAAATGTGAACAATTTGATAAGATTTCCCGAGCCCACGAAGAGGGGTCATGCTTGAGCTGACTGAAATCGTAATGACATTGGTACAACATTGGTAAAAGCGATTGGAAAAGTCTAACATTTGTCTTTACGCCCACCCTATTACCTGTCGTAATTGAGTCGGGATTAGCTAAACGGGCCTGTCGTTAAATCCGTACTCTTCAGGAGTTCATCCCGTGTTATTGTCGGAAAATGATTTCTCGAGTGTCTCACGTTTCCTACATATACAGTTCATATGATCGCAATGGCAACAGAGACTGCGACTCGACAAACCCCAACGTAGGGAAACAGTGATGTGATGTCAATGGGATGAAGCTTATCCGCGAATTTAAAAACAGTGCTGCTTGAGCAAGTGTTCCTAACAACAGCTCGACCTCTCCATGACTTGTTTTGAATTTTCTACAATGCAGCAACGAAAGTGTGTAAAATTTTCGCTATAAAAAAGTATACCTTAAATGTTTAGCTCAAATCTTATATGTTTCTGAGAAACATTTACACTACTGTCCAAATTCACTTGAAGGGTAGTCCAGCGCCCTCCTGTGACGCTTTCTTTCACACTATAGGATTTCCATCTGGTGTTGTGTTCAACTGATCAGACAAGACAAGCAGGTTTTGGATCCCAGAACAAAGCGCTTATAACTGTTCTTTTCGTTTATACAAATTATTCCAAAATGACAAGAATGCATTTCTCCAAGACTATGGCTAAAGCAAAGAGGGGAAACGGAGTGAAGCCGCTGTTTCTATTCTGCAGAGGACTGAAACAGTCCGCAATTTCTCTGTTTGTTCGTGTTGATTCTGTTGGTACTATCATTGAAAATGACGCAATGCTCTCGCAGATTCTTGTACCGATGATTTGCGTGATTACACCGATCCTATTTAACATTGCAGAGAAGGTTCTTGAAGGTTTTTGTTTTTACTTAAGTCTTTATAATATATTTTTCTGAAAATTCCTTTTGTAAAAACAGACTGAAACGAGTGAATGAATATCGAAATGCATTAAATAATATTATGCGAAACCTATGTGAAAAACAGGCCTTTAGTACCGAAATTGCAAAGTCGGACTTGTATAATAATTTGTCAACACGCTGCAAAACTGAGGTTTTGTACACTGAAAAAAAATGCCTGGGTTAAATCTTAACCTAAGAGAGGATGAAAACTGCATTAGTACACAATAGGTTAGGTTGTTTCAACCCAATTAGGGTGATTGAAATTAATTTCTTGTTTGTTTTAACCAAACAATGGTTAATACCCACTCCATTCGGAGAAAACACAGAAAACAAGGGAAACTCTCGCCTTGTGCTCGTATTGGATAAACCGTTGTACGTGCCAAACAATGGCTACAAACAATGGCTACATGCGTTGTTTGGTAATGACGCAAGCTACATTGAGAATTCTCATCTTGGCATGAACAGAAAAAAAAAAAAACCTTTTTAGCTTGTGATGAATTGAACTCTGAAGACAAACGACACTGCGTTCGATTTGGATATTTCCATATTATTTTAACAGATAAACCAGAGAAACATGTTTTCCTTAGAGGTGCTCTTTAAAATATGAGGCTCGTGAATTACAACATTTGGAAAGGTAACTCCACGCCGCGAAGAATGCATTCTTTTTTTTTCTTGCAAAATTTATTCATATTTGTTCCCTTCCCTAAGATTTCCCTGTTAACCGTGTCCAGCCTTCCACAACATTAATAGTTTCAAGAACGGGGGAGGGGTTATCATCAATGCATTTGACAGTGTGTAAGATGCCAAGAATTCTTATTAAAAAGATCTGCATTGTGAGGGTTCGTTTGACACATCATTCAACAACACCCCCGCGATCAACAACACGCTCACGCTGGGTCGCAAAACTGGATTTCACGGGACAGATGTTTGGTCTCAGCTCCCCGTGTAAACAATGAGCGGCTCCCAACCGATTCCTCATGTATGACATGATCAAACTTTGCACTTGGGCTTGTCAGTCCCTGGCAGGTCGGCGAAATAGAATGGCAGGATATTTTGGCAGGAAATTAGGTCTCGAGGCTACCTCAAGTTAAAGGGCACGTGCCACGGCTCCTCCTGTGTGCAGGAAAGTACAGCTCCGGCAAAATCAGGTTACTGGTGGGAATGGCTCGACACTTCTCAAGAAGTGTTTCTCAGCTGGGATTTTCACCAGCGCAAACATTTACTGTTCTCGGGTCATCTGCTTCCTGATGGCCGTCCAATCAATTCGTCCTGCCTGTAGACAATCTGTCTTCTGGTACATTTTCCCCTCCAAGCATGACCGCCTACTTCACATCCTTGCTTGCCCGCGTAAAAGCCTGAAACAACAAGGCGAGCTGTGGCTGCTAATGCGAGACACGAACAAGTGGTGAGATGATAAGAAATGACAACAGATCGGACGCAATTCCTCAGCAAATGTTAACCCAGTTTTACATGCATTGTGAAAATAGATTCCGTCCTGATGATCGTCCCTCACGATCAATGTTGCAAAACATGAACCCATGAGCACCCTCGTGATAATGGACCTGCTATGTTGGCGTGGAAGTCTGTATTAAGAGGGGCGTGCGTCCGTGAATTTAAGTACATAGTAACACTTTTGATATTGTTTTTGGTTGATCGCAATGACGTTTTTATGGTGTTCTAAAGCTGACAGGCAAACGTCGTATCTGTGAGTTTAAACGCCGTGTAGTTCGAACGTCGTGTGTGTGAGTTCAAACGTCGTGTGTGTGGGTTCGAACGTCATGTTTGTGAATTGTAAACGTCGTGTGTGTGAGTTCGAACGTCGTGTTGGTAAGGTTGAACGTCGTGTCTGTGAGTGGTCAGGGCCAATTTCATGGATCATTAGCATGATTTTTTCCTTAGATAAAAACAAGATTACTACCCAAATGTCATATGTTGTATACTGCTTGTGATTGGTGTTCAGCTGATGTTCGCTTATCATAAGAAAATGACAGGGATTTTTGGCTGGTAAAATGTTTTTCCTGAGCAAGAAAATACTGATTCTAAGCAAATTTTGTGCTTAGCAGCTTCATAAAATTAGCCCTGACCACTCACAAATACGACGTTTAACCTGACAAGCATGACGTTCGAACTCACACATCACGAAGTTTGCAATTCACAAACATGACGTTCAAATTCACAAACACGGCATTCGAACTCACACATCTCGATGTTTGCAATTCACAAACATGACGTTCAAATTCACTGACAGGACATTCGAACTCACACATCTCGATGTTTGCAATTCACAAACATGACGTTCAAACTCACAAACACGACATTCGAACTCACACATCTCGATGTTTGCAATTCACAAACATGACGTTAAACTCACAAACACGACATTCGAACTCACTCACAAACACGACGCTTGCCTGTCCGCTTGAGAACACCATACATTTGTCCTTGAAAAATCTTAAAATGTTCTATGTTATTCTTGACAAACGAGGGTCCTGTTTTTGCGATGTCACTTCAAGGCATGTGCCACTTCAGCTGCTGTTCATTTTGGCAGAGCTTCGCATTGAAAATTGCGAACCACTACTTTGCTCACTGGAAGTAATTGTTGGATTTTTTTTTCAAATGGGGTATATTCTACCCTTCATCAATGCATATTTGGGGCTTATGAAAAATTTACTAGCGCGGAACTCAAACCCACGACCTAAACTGCAAGATCCCAATATGAAAATGCCCATCTCCCCGACGCAAAAATCACATCTTGTGAATATTTTGCTTAGATCATTGCTCCATGGCCTACTATCATATACGAAGCTGACACAACAAACCACCAAAGAAAATACATTTCCGACGAATTCTGTTACAAGTGTGTCTGTGACAATGTTTTTTTACCTGAACTGGCATCGCACATGCCATAATTACGCATATTCGTATTGACACAAATCCCCAAAGCCTTAAAGTGGCAAAATGACTACGAATCAAGATTAAATAGAAGAAGCATTAACGAGGACTACGTTTTTTATTGTACTGTATAGGCCCTTTAAGGCAATCGTAAACTCCGTTTATGACTATAGCCAAAGAAAGTCCCCAGTAGCACAGGATCCATGCCCTCCATTGATGAACACCGAATGCTGAATTCGTCAAAACGAAAATACTGGGTGTAGTGACCGCACAGACCGTAGTCTCGATCGCGTCGGTCCAGGGAGACTCAAGACGGCTAGTTGTACAAACAACCTAATATTAATCGATCCTTGTCCGTCTTTCTAGAAAAAAAAAAGAAGTGGACGCAAGCTCCTCTATTGGCGTAATTAATTGAGCATTTCATATTTGACAGCTTGGATGATAATCATCGTTAGCAATGCAGTGATAAAGAGGCTTTTGGTGCGTGAAAAGTGGCATTGGATGTCACTGGTCTTACCACGAACGGGAAATGAATTCGGAGTTTGAGGTAATCTTGTTTTTTAATGCCAAGCTTTTCTCATGGCTCGTTGAGAAATGAATTGCTTGATTAAAATGGGTAGAGCGTCAGCGATGATGGAAGTGCTCGCACATCAGGGATCATCGGCAATTCCACGGGTTTACGACGGACCTAAATGTTCTGAGACTTGCATTGCGCTTGTAAGAGCATAACTCTTTATTACCTTCCATTCACCCTCTTTCTCTTAGAAGCCCTGTCCACATTCCATATGCCGAAGCCATGCTGTCTACAGCTGTCGCAAAGTCCTGAAAATGTATGCCACTCTTTAAAAAGTTATGCTTGCCGCATACGAAGAAAAGGAATTGAGAGAGTCAGATTTATTTTTAAACCAGCAAAAATGGATGATTTGGAAAAATAAAAGGAGTGATTTAAAATATTCGAAGACATTTTATACAATGTAATAAAAGTTTAAATTATAGTTTTTATGTCTGACAACAGATGAACACGTTTAATACTTTTAATCTTTCATTTAAAAGAAACGGGGTTCTTAAAGTGTAGTTTCGATGAATTTTCTTAGAAACAATTTTTCTACAACTTTGTACTGTTCTTCAATGTATAAAAAGTCGTTTACATTCCTTTGTTAAATGCAATGAATAGTGCATTTTTCAAAATTTCTTGAACTATTCAGGCTTTTCTGGACAATTGAGGACGCTGTTGATAGGATGTCATTAAGGAAGGCACAGTTCAGTGCATAGGTTTTCTGTTCCAATTGTGAACCAGAATTTGCTTGCTTAAAACATTTCTGAGAAAGGGTTTGATGCTTACTTATTGCTATACACTTAAACAACAATAAGCCAGCAATGGCGAGAAAAGTTAGTCCAGCAAAATCTAAAAAAATGCAGGAATTGTTGTGAACAAACCTGTGTAACGTTGCATATTTCTTCCTTGGATGACATCACAGTTATGCTCATTAATGTGGAAATACTCATTAGCATTAAAAACCGAATAGGCAGTAAAATGCCCTTTGAGATTGTGACACAAAAGTTGTAACTAAAGTTATTTGAGACACTGAGGTGCATTTTAAAGGTTTGTATTAAAACAATTTTACTGTAGGAAAAACAAGCCCACGCGTGTATGACGTGCATAAAAAGCAAACGAGCAATGAGAGGTAAGTTCGTGGAGACTGAAGCGCATTGCTCGAAGCTAAATGTCAGAACCGTTGGCGTCCCGTTTGTGTATAATAAAAAAAAATAAAGGGCAGAAATGATCAAGGGAGAACAGCTGGGTGCATCACAAAGACTTAACAATAGCTCTGAATCCACTTTCCTTGTCAGAGCTTATCAGTGACAGAGGGATATAATAGGGTCGGAGTTCGCTTGGGGCAAAATGAGCTATGACGGTATGGTGATCCAACGACGGGCCTTGTATTCATCTGACATTTTTCACAAATCCATTTCCATCCACACACAAATTATTCACCACTGAGCTCATTCAGCAAGACAGTTTTGTTAAAAAATCGACTGCATACTCTAAAAACATAAATTGGTCAAAAATAACCTAGTTTTGGTAGGTACACGTCCAACCAATTGATTGGATGTACACAATACCTACGAAGTATTAGCTGTTTTGACTTTTTTTAGTTGTTAAAAAATCTGTTTTCGATTTATAATCCAGCCAAATTTAAAATGGCAAAGGTAGAAAAATAATCCAGACCAGAAAAAGGGGGAAATACAATGAAACTATAAACATTAAGTCAAACATTAAGTCGATAATGATTTTGTAAGCAGGAATCTAATATTATTGGCAACATCGAATTTTCTATACGTCGCCGTTCATAGACAATGAATCAAATAGTAGATAGGGAGCTGGTGAAAAGAAGATGAAAACCGCTGCAGGAATTTGGAAGACAGTTCTTCTATACTTTCTTTCTGAGCATATTGATTTCCTGTCGGAGTGATTCGGTCGCAAAAATTTGCCAACGGAAACTTGAGAATTTTTAGCCGGTAATTTGAATGGCTAAGGGAGGCCAATGATGCGGGTGCATGCACAGACAAGGTACTAGATCGCATGTCGACGAGCCGCCCACGGCTTCAGACTTCTGACTGGTTTGTCTAAAAGTGCATCGATGAAATAGGGGTTTTTCGGACTATTTTGGAAAATGAAGTACAGCATTCGCTTCATGTAGCATAACATAAACATTTAAAATCCTTGTTTCTACTTAACAAATAATAATTCATGACCATAATGGTGTATTCTTTCGTTAAAAAAATTAAGAGTGCTCTTTCGAGAATGTGTACTAAATTGAATATATTACCTACCATATGAGCTCAAAATTGAGGCACATCTGCAAACCTGTGTTTCTTTAACCTCATCATCAATCTATCTAAGCTGAACGTGCAGCCAATTTCTCGCGCAGCGTTATTGCACGTATGTCTGCTCAGCACTGGAACTCATTTATGTGTTGAAAAAAGTAACACAGGAGGAACGTTTTGAAGGAAAAAAAACTTTGAATATTCGTAATGAACAAACTAAACTAAAGTGATGCAATCTTTTGAACCACACCAACTACTACAGTAATAAAGTGTATGAAAACCCAACTTGTTTAGCTTGGTATTTGCAACTATCGCATCATACAGCTTTAGTTCACATTACGGCTCCTGAAATATCCATAGATAGCTGCAAGAGGGAGATAGAGACAATTTATTTTATATTGTAATATAAATATAATTTTAACACTTAAATTGCCTATATTTCACTTTGACCTTTGTGTATTAAGAGCAAGCACACTAATGGTCAATGATGCCTATATTACACTGATTGATTAATTAATCAATCTATAAAAATTGCGTCATGATTTGTATATGTCTGCATAGGCCTACTTTATTTAAATTGAATGCAAAAAGTACGAATTTAAATCATAACAAATGAAAACGAAAAATCGATTCAGTCCGAGTGAGGATTAAAAATCGATTTTCTGAAAGCCTAATCTGTATTGTACTCCTTGAAACGTTATACACATTAAATTGTTTTAATGATGCAAATCGAAGTCGTATATGAATCATTGCAGCAACAAAATTAGATTAAGACGTCGTTCTTATAATCAGCTCCAAATGGAATTTATGTTTTACAAATTTGAATGCACATTTTCCAGAACTGTCCTTGAAAGTCAATAGCACTTTTCGAATATACAATGCAGGTATAGGCTTGCACCCAACACTGAATGAGAATTAAAGGACATTAAAGGTCTTAATGTGTTATACACAATTGGAGTTTTTCTGTAATTATTCAAAATTGATCTATTTTGAGGTTTGTTATTATAGGTATCATTCCATTCCATTTCAATGGGAGAAAAAAAATCAAGAAAAACGCAAATCGTTTTCACCGCTCAACCCGCAGCTCGCGCTATTTGTCTTGGGAAAACTCCATAGACCACAAGACGTACCTTCATGAGTGCATGGACAATACACACCCCAGGCCTATCTGCTGCAGACGAAAGATTGACAGGCACTACCCCTCCCCCAAAAGCGTCCTTTTCAGGGCTTACCAGTAGAGACGTGGTCGGCAAATTTACCCTCCTCTTGGAGGTTTGTGTCTCGTTTTTCGACGAATAACGCCTTGAATTCGCTGAATAAACAACACTTTATCGTAAAGTAAAGTGTCTAGGCCTACGTCTAGTCGACACGATATCACGGATTTGCGGTTTGACGCGGTTTTTTAGTACGAAAACCCGGTAATTATTATTATTTATATTTTATTATATTATTTATGTTTTTTTTTCTCATTTTCCCTTACGGAAGCCCGTTACTGCCAATTTAAGGTATGAAAATACGTGTATCTTTTTATTGCAAAATAACGCAATTTCTTTGCGCAATAATGCAACAGTTCTACGGACATTTGGGACACGTTAGTCCACGTTACAAGAGTAGGATGCATGCGTATAGTACCATTGTACCATGCGGATTGTCCCGTGCAAACGTGCCCAAAATGTCCGTAGAACTATTGTAGTATATTTTGCAAAGAATTTGCGTTATTTCGCAATATTATTGCATTATTTAGCAATAATAAATATAGATGTTTTTGCATAGTTCAAATTGGCACTAACGGGCTTCCGTAGGGTGAAATAAAAACAAACAAACAAACAAGCAAACACAAACATGAAGTACGGCAATACTAAACCTCGTAAAGTTGAAAAAAAATCCCCAAAATAATAACAATAATGAAAAATAATTAAAATATGTTGACACGAACGGGCTTTCGTAATTTAGTTGCTTTCAAGTGATATTTAGAGACTACCCGGCAGCTCCGTTTTTGATAAATGTTACCGATGGTATATACTACATTTATGTAAAAATTGTAAGACAGCGTTCAATAAAAATGCATCCCTCGCCCATTTTACTCCTTATGGATTCGACTGGCCAAAGCAGAATGATCCATGGCTTACAGAGAGACATGGCTCCGATTACGGTTAATCAATTTGTTTTGTTAAAGAAAGCGAAATGAGAATAAATGAAAAGAATAGGCATTGTAGAATTTAGTCATCTGCATGCAAGAAGTAAAGTGTATCAGGGTCAAATAAAGCGTTCACATTTTTCTCTGGCAATAATTTATGGTGCTCTCTTTTCATCGTCACAAATTAATAGGTTTGACAAGCATGATCAATGAGACAAATGCATTACAATCTTTACAGAACAAAATGCAATCTGACAATTTTATACAGAGCTGAAAGACAAGAAGAAGTGTAGGCTTCATTTCAGGTTGTCAAAGTTTGAAGTCGAATTTGTGTTAAAAGCTATTATATAGGCAGTAGCTAGCAGTAAGAGCTTTGTCTCAATTGTATATCAGAGACATTTGAACTATAGCCGGCATAAGACTTGAAATACATGTATCAGCAACTTGTTCATCGAAGACCGGTTTGGGAAAAAAGTGACTCACACCAACGCAGATGCAAGCGTCTACTGGAAAAGATGACAAGATAATGGAGTTCCGGTTCCTCGGGCGGCGCCATCGCTTCACTCCTCGCGTAAACAGAGCACGTCCCTTTTTGCGTCAACGCGTAGAAGTTTGTTGCTAATGGATGGGTCTTGCCCGGATCTGATAGACGAGCCAAGCACTTCACATCCCTTCCAGGATCTCTTACTTTATTGTTTGAGCTCCGGAACTTAAAATTCAGCAATAACCCCCTCGCACCAATGTCTTTTGGCAAAAGACTTCAATTTTGGCAGCGAGAACCTGAGGAGCTTTGCAAAGAAGACCCTTCTCAACTAAACCTCAAAGTCTTTAGGCCTCGCACAGGCGAGGATTTGAGTCTCCAAGTCAGGTATAGGATGGGACAGGATGATGAAATCCCGAACCTGCCGACCTTAGGGGAGAGACTTTTTTCTAATTTTGTAAGAGCAATCTAATACGTCGTGTACGACTACCTTTCCATAATTACACGCATTGCCCCAGTTGAATCTTTCTTTCCACATAGGCCTAATGGCTCCTGTCTGCTTTTAACCCTTTATTCCTTTTCAACGCTCATCGTGTGGGGGTAACCCACTGGCCCATTCCCAGTCACAAAAGTCGAAGGGTATATACCCCATCTCATGTAATCTACACTCTTTGCGCATTAAAGGGACCATGTAATCCTTTAATGCAGTTGTTGTAAGTGTTCAGTTCTTCTGTGTCCCGTTGAACCCAATTTTCTATTTTCATTTATTTTTTTCGCATTTTAAGGGCATTTTGAAACCCTTTTAAATTAATATGCCAGTGTGAATTAGCATATTTATGAGCATCGTATATGATGTCATGATCTAAGGAAGAAACATCAGTGTTACAGCTACATCTGCCCTTACATTTGTCAGAATTCACGATATTTTGTCAATGTCAGTTTTGTTCACTGTGGTGATTTGTTGTTGTTTGTTTCTCTTCGTGTTGGTACTCCACTGAGCAGTGCTTTCTCAATAATTTTCAGTGGGTAAATTTGGAGTTCACAATCCAAACAGAAAAGAACAACGTCATCCAGTAATGACATCAACGTATCGGTGCCCCATTGTCAGCAAAACCGTGCACTGAAATGTTCCAGAAATAACCATGTACGTAAGTCTTATCAGTGTATGAGACCAACCAAAACGAGATATCGGAGTAGTTTTCGCACCCATTTGAGAGGAGGAGAACAAAACATATTTCCTAATAGAATTCACTAATCGATATAACCCTTCAGGAATAAGGTAAATTTTGTTTTCACTTCACTCATTACAGGAATGCCATCCAGTTTTGATTGAAACCAATGTGGAACATGGATAATACTTAATGGACAGTAACCACGGTTTGCTTCTTTGTTTGTACGAACTGAACAAATGTAGTGCAGTATGGCTAAAGGTCCTGCCCCAGAACGTTGCTCATGTTGTTCGGGGATATGGATATGAATTTATTGATACCCTCATTAAAATCGCATTACAGGCCAAAATTGTGCTTAATTATGCGCGTGACTTTAACAAGTGGATCCTTTTTATCGCCTGTATCAACGGGAAGCACGTTTGTCAAACCCCAAAGAAAGAACAACCCCACCCCAGCCAAGCTAAACAGCTCGTGTCTACACCGCTCTGCCGCTGGCTCTTAAGGGAAACATTTGGAAGTCAATGTGATTGGAAGGAAGGCGACTCTCTGTGGATTATTATTGGTAAAAACATTCATGTTAAGTGGAGCGAGGCAAATCAGACTACATTTGCAAGGGTAATGCTACTTCCGAATGGAAACGAGCCCAAATGCCTCATTATACTGCACACTCTAGCTCTCCAGCCGAACCCAAAAAACAAAACAAAATGAAACAAAACAAGCCAAAATAAAAACGACAACCGGATAGGCTGAAATTCTCTTCAACAACACCCTCAAATTCCACGTTGTCTTCATCATGTCATGACGGTTTTCTTTGCTGCCACCCCCCCTCTTTATTGTGTACCCACACAACTCCACAGTCTGCCCACAAGCGTGGCAAATCAATTGATGACCGACCGAATGCAAGTTAGTTTCTAAGCAGAGAGCGAACCATCTGTCCATCAATAAGAGATCAAATATAACGTTACTAAAAAAGACTTGGTATTTTAGAGGAGAAATTTATGTACAACTTAAATGAACATGGACATTGAAAATATGCACAATAGACCAAACTAACTAATAATCTCACTAGTGGGCAAAATGGAGAGCATTATACATCAACAAAATCACTTTGATTTTAGTTGATCCTACACACTTGGAAAATTGCTCATCAAACAACTTTACTTAAAGTTTTGTTTCAAAAATGAGCAACAGGCCCAATTATTAAAAAAATTAAATAATAACAGGTTCAACAAAACCCTATTTGAACTTTTCCTGACACGACCTCACCAAGGACACACTCTGGTAGGCAGTGTTCCAAACAACTACAACATCATGGTTTCCACAAATTATTTGTCTTTGCTGAGTGAGTACGCCTTAGTCCTCAAGTGTTTGTTTCTTGGAATTCTATGCATGAAGATAAACAAACAAAACAAATGATGGCCATGAAAAAACTGTGGGCATATAAACTGAATAGTTCCTAATAAAACGACTCTACTAATAATGACGACGTAGGTTCCGAAATTTGACTGGGAACCGATCATAGGCTGATATATTTTCTTTGGTCAATGCAATTTATCTGTCGAAATTCAAACATACCCCCCTTTTCTTTTGTCCCATCCCTTAAACATCTTTGTTAAAGACTATTTCTGAGCTAAAACGTTAGAGATTGATTTATGCAATACCCCATCATACCTCTACGTTATAAAATACGCATGCGCAGAAACCAGCAAATCCTCACCGCCAGCTGTCCACTTTTCCAAATCCTCACCATGCGTTAAAGCGTGCGCGCGTCCTATCCAGTCTTTATAATGGAGATGGGGTCCTATCCATAGACATCAGAAGAATTCTTTTGGTATCTATGGTCCTATCATACGAAGCCATAGCTGACTCACGCGCGCTTTGTTCCCCAAAAACCTTAGCTTTATAGCAAACTGGCTCACTGTAGTTACTCGGACTATATAGTGCCAACGAATAGCAAACAATAATAACTGATGGATGATAGATAGAAAAAATAGGAACCAGGCGCCGATCCGGAAGGGGGATGAAGGGTCTAACTCCTCCCCGCTTTGAGACCAAAAAAAGAAAAGATAAAAAGGTAAAAAAAAATGGGAATAAAATACAAAGAAATAACGAAAGTGTACAGAGGTAAATGCACCAATACCATTGTAAACAATGGATGCCATTTAATGTTCCATTATCTTTTCCCTTTGTCTGCCAAAATGAGACAACAAAAATCCACCCTGAATCCCCACCCCACTCCGAGGAAAAATTCCTGGATCCGCCCCTGAGAAGAGATGTGTTTTATAGACAAACTCTGGAACAAGTTTATTTTAAGCGCATTTTTTATGTCGCTATAACACGCTTTGCAATCCAAGGCTTGTTTCCTCCCTGGACGGAATGTACACTCGCCTATCCTCTTTCAAAAAAGTGACAGTGTAAACACACCCCTCCTTCCCGCGAGAAACAGAGGCACCGCTGACGAAAGCGTATACATGCATATTGACTTAATGAATTTCGTCATGGTGTATGGGTACGCTGTACACGGTGTGCCTAAGTCATTAAAGTTATCAGCGATGCAAGTAATCTGAGGAAGTCGATGTCAGTCTAAGAAAAAAAAGGAAGACGGTTTTGTCAGTGCAGGGTGATGCCAGACAAACACAAAACTCTCGTGTCCATGCAGTTTCATTCGCAAAATCTGATACCACTGGAAGCAATACCCGGGCATAACAGGATCGCTCGTCAATTACTTTCTGACATAGCGTGAAATGAGCCCTTTCAAAATCTGGTCAGTCGTCAGTTTTCAATTCTAAAATTATTTTTATACTCGTTACTACCAGATTAGGCCTACTTCTACAAATATAAGTGACGTCTTTTATACATATGTGTTTGTTTTATTGTAAACCTCGGTGCAATTTCAGAGTAAATTGCAATCGTGCTGAAGTTAAAGAAATTAACAATCCCAAGTACATGTAATTAGCAGAGTGTAGAGTGTAACGATTCAGAATATGTGCACGATTTTCTATTGTCAAATCTAACCCAAGCGAATTTCACCGCAAACGTTTCATGAAGTCAAGCTGCTTCACTTGCCGCATCTACCTGAAATACATGTATGAATTGGCCTTTCATGGTGGTCGTCAGTGCACTGTGTCATAGACGTATCCAATGTGGGTGGCCTTGCTATATAAATAAACAAAGGGAGGTAATATTGAGCATTAATGGGTTTGGGCAGATGGGGCATTCTACTTTCAGTTGCTGAGGATAACCGTTTTGGATTTCTTGAATAATTATAAGGTGAAGCCTTGACAACACGCCCACCCAACACTATGAGGAAACGGGCGAAAAAAAAACTTTTAATTGAACTGGATTGTGCTCGATAACGCAATGTACTATATGGTTAATGTTTAGTCTACAGTGACAGATAGGGGCCTATAGTTCTTAACTGTCTGAAATCACTCAAAAACACCCATCACGGCAAAAGAGCAAAAATGCTGAGTGAATCATGTCGTCAATAAATTAACAAAATGAATGCCACAAATACATGTGGCCTCTGTCGTACTCTTATTTTGAAAGTATCTCCAAACATTATCTATTTAATAATACACACGAAAACCCCACGAAACAAAAAAGTCCAATTTGCTCTATGGGTCAAAAACAAACCTCCGAAAATAACTCAACAAAAAACATCTAGGAAATAACAGAAAAAGAACACTTAATACTGAAATTCGCGTGACCCCTTACGAAGAGCATTTAAAACCAGAATTTTGTAAATGGCTCTCCTGCCAAAATCCAGCAGCTTTGAGAAAATACAAGCAGCCCTTTTTCCTGATACGCTTTGGCCCTGTTGATTTAAACTCTGCCGAGAGAGAATTACCGAATCGATTGCTTTCAACTGTATTGTATTTCGCGTCTACACCCATGCCATCAATTTACTTCAAAGCTCAAGCCAAGCGTTGTCATCTCTAATTACAGGGCCCGTCCAATTAAATTGAGTTGAGTTCCAAATTAGGGGCCAAAAAAAGCTGTAAGCTTATCCCATCTTCAAAACAACTACTGTATATTATGCTGAACAAAGGATTTGAATAATCCCTCCGCTACTTCCAGGTTACCCGTCTAGAGCCTTTGGCTGTGCAGTATGCATTACACATGCAAAGACTGTTCTACCATGAAATAGAAAAACAAAGTAAATGTCGGTTCATACTTGGCGCGAAATTTGACACAAACGCAGAACAAATATCGCAATGCGAATTCGTAAAAGTTAACACATTCCAACTTGAGCGAAATTTCTCTGCAAGTCTTTTATGATGTCAAATTCGTTTCCATTTCACAGTTCAATTTAGAATGAACTGGCCTAAGGACAAAAAACTACATCCTTTTTTTTCAATATTTACGTTGGTGTTTGGTTCCTTTGAATTACGCTTTCATTGTAGGAACTATTACGTCGTGCACATGAATTCTAGCGCCCGAATTCCACGAGCAAATCTTCTCGGTGAGTTACGTAGTCACGTCCACGCATTGATATTGTGAAGTATAATTCTGCAAAGTACTCGAGTAACTCGTGCAATCGGTTTTAGTGATTCGAACGACCGATTTAGCAATTCGTTGGAACGAGTGAGAATTCGCGGGAACGAAATATTTACATAAAAAGATTGCACCCTGCCCCTTCCCTCGCCTCATACAAAACAAACCTACAATTGTACAGTATTTTGCTGCTCACCAAAATAAGCTATACTCAACCTTGCACGGGGGACTGGACATTATGCCGAAAAGCACACAGTTCGGTCCCCCAAGTATTATCAAGGCTTATCTTCATGGAGATGTTCGATACCCAGAATAATCGATTAAGATTTGGGTCACGACCGTACAATACTCGACTGAAGCATCCCAGGAGATCTCAGCAGTTTCTCAAATACTGCCATCGCTAAAGACATTCACGACCGATCCATACCACTGCACTACAGTTTCTCGAGAAGGCTCAACATTGTCTTACACCGGCCCGAGGTCCATAAAGGAGTAAAGCGGATCCCAGACAAGAGGCATATCTATATGACTTGGAAGAGTAATCCAACAGCTAGACCGAACACGGACGGGTCAACGTATTTCAAGTGGAGCAGAAGCTATACCGAGGAGGCACCCTTCCTTTTTTTAAATCTTGCACCAACCTGTTTCTTAATAGCTACATATTTTGTCTCCCTTATTTTTGGCTTCTGTAATGCCCCAGCAAGGTTGTAAGCGCTGTATAACGCCAGCGGTGAAAAACGCCTTTTAAACTTACTTATGCCGACGGCTTTTGATTGGGATGAATGACCTGGATGAGATAATATCTGATGTTCAAATGAAAAAAAAGACAATGTCTACCACACCCTTTGTGTTTGTTTGAAATTCAAAATACCAATAATGGTAAACAGTAAGCATACTGGACGCAGTTGGCCCAGTTCTTGTTCGTGAACGACAATTAAATATCAACATATATGCATATATGCATGTTAGAAAATTACCAATAAAATACAGGTTAACAGCAGACAGCGATGCACCAGAACACCTATAATCTTTTCCACAAGTAGACGTTTAATCAATACTTGAACCATGCTTAAACAGACTGAGGCCACACATCACTTCTACAGACGTGCCTTGCTATACAATTCACAACAAAAAATGAACAGACTCCACCAATAGCACTTCTATTGAGTAAAACAAAGAGAGCACAACATGCCTACGCTAAAACTGCATTAGCACCGAATTGCAACAGTATACATTTACAGTCTCAATAACACTGGCAGACCTTCCAAAATCAAACATCCATAAGGGAGATGTTATATACATGTCATGTAAAAGACGAAACAATTAACCCTTATGTGGGGTCCCTGGGAATAGCAGATTAGATTAGAGAAAAATGCTTTTGAAAGCGATGCGTCTTTGTTGAAACTATGTATCATACACGCGTCACGTTTATAACATTCACATTCTTAACAATTAAAAATTTAAAAGACGTTCTGTAGGAATCCTGAAGTCAAATCATCTAAACAAACCATGTTATGGCTTTCTGTGCACTTTTTGTCCATACTTTTGGTTGTTTTCCGGGCATTGCGTCTGAACACTTAACAAGACATGTCTGCAGATAGCAAATTGAATTGCTGGTAGAACAACTAACAAAACAGGCTTTTAGCTTTTAAACCATTAGCAATGACAAAAAACGTAAGTGCTGACTTCCACAGAAAATTTGATTTGACATTAGCAAAAGTGCTTGTAATATTTTGAATGTTTAACTATTTCCAATTTCAATCTTTCATTGCAGCGTTGTTTGTGTATTTCCAAAGTCTGTTTTTCTTGTGAGACCAATTCCCTCACATTTCAGTTTTGAATGAAAATGACGCCACCCTACCTCCTCTCCTAAAAAGGAGAGAGAGTGAGAGATATAAAACAAACCAGATTTCAGGTATAGCATCTCAAAACGCTATCTCAACCATACGCTAGAGGGAATGTCAGAAAAAAATCGTATGCATTGATCATATGTGGCACGATCACGCAGAAAAACCCAAAACTGGGGGGGGGGGAAGATCAGGCTGAGCTATGAATTCTATCGAGAAAATTCTCTTGAATAAAGTTCGCAGTGAAACAGTAACTTCTCATACTTGGCGGGTTCATACTTGGCGCGAAAGCGAACAAAAACGCCAAGTTGTCAGGCCAGGTCAAATTATATTCGGACTGCCAATTCGCAAATGTTGAACATGTTTCAACTGGGGCAAAACTTTGCAGCTAAACTTTCGTGACGTCAAAAATGGCTTTGCTTTCACACCCACCTGTAGTATGGCCAGGCCTTAACAAGAAAATATCGATTTCTAGTAAATGTAGACGTTTGCTTGTTTGCACTTGTTATCTGTCATGTCAGATCTTGTTAGTCAGTCATCAGGCAAACGTGTCCAGGGCCCTCGCCATCTTATGCCAATTAATTTCCGTACTTAAGGTCCCAGGCATGACAAGCGATTACATGGTTGTGGGAACGTGCACTGGTGAAGTTCTTATGCGTATTTCTCACCATGTTGAGGGATCTTTTAAAAAACAGACTGCCGGAAGCATTTTTTACTAGTGTCTTTTTGATAATTGCATTAAGTTCACAAGCCACTTCCGTCATCATGATCACAGACATGGCTAGATAATTCCAAATGGGGGAACAATCATGGAATTTACTCTTATTCCCCAACCTAACACTTTTCCATTCTTGGCGAGATCCCCATGATTTTGCTGACCTAACTGACTCCATGCAGGGTGTCACAACCCCTACACCTCTCTAGCGCCGCCCGTGATTATGATAACCTATATTCCAAACATCGGTGAGTACAGTCGTATACACAGCACTTCGTAACGAAAAGAAAAAATGAAAATAGTCTTTTACAGCCTACGCGTCAGAGTGTAACTGGTGAAGATGAATTATTTGCTGACATTATTAGTATATTGGTTTGGCAATTTCGCATATTAGCGCCATCCCATGGCGTCTCGATATTGATTTCTAGTGTAATCCATCCTGTCATGGCCAGGTATAGTAATGATGGTCGCTTGGTCCTGAGAGAATATTATAATTGTACTACAGTCAAGTCACTTAGGCAAATAAGTCTAGTCATTCATCAAACACCGGATAGCGAGTCAAGCGCAATCGCAAAGAACAAAGGTCGCCGTTGGTTAGGCAGCTAAACTGTGGCATGGGCAACGAAATCACGTCTAAGTACAGGGGCTAGAGAGAATTTTTGCTAAGACGACGTGACTGAGGAATGCTTGTATTAGTACCAAACATGAAGTTAAGTACTTAAGTACAGAATATAGATTTAAAGAATTGGAGCTTTAACTGACCATCGATGCTATTTCTTCAACCTGCTAACAGCCCTGTCCGTACACATAAATGTCACAAGCACCATGTGGTCCATGTGGTAACGGCAATTGATCTCGAAATAAACTACTCCTAAATGCTTTTAAGGAACAAATCTACCATATAAGACGAATGATAAAATACGTACATTATCTCTTTATGTCTAATTAAAGTATCACAAACACCAGATTAGTTTGTCTGTCTGTGATTGTGGTTCAGTCGACAAACGCTATCACAGCAAGTACCGAGTTGCTGATAAGGAATGATATTACGTTTTACTCAAGATTGTTCAAGGACACAGAGAACACTGCTGACTTACATATTACCGTCTTGTAAATAGTGAGGCATCTCTTTCGTCTAGTTTTCACTTCCAACCACGAAACAAACAATCACAAAATCAAACGTTAAGGTTCAGGCTATACTCCAAAAATAGTCAACAGGTGGCAGGCCTACCTGTACGGAGAGATAGTAGGAGTTAGAGAGTATGTCTTGAAGCATCTCTGTAATACACAGTCTCTTGTCTTCAAAACTAAAGCACTACAACCCCACAATCATTACAGAATTTGGCCCCCGCCCTTAAGAAAAATCGTCGTACCCTCAGACGTCACTTAGCAGATCAATTATGAACACTTTCGAAAACGTTTACACGCGACAATATATATCAATGTACGTTTATATTTTTCTGTCAATACAGAGGTTAAAACGACAGTGTAAATCTTGATCCTTTTGCAACATTATCACTGATGGTCGAGTGGTTTGAATTAAGTCATGTTTAACGTTCATTAGGTTTTCATAAAATTTCGACGCGGGTTGCAGTCTGGCATCTGTGAGATGCGCTTCTGGAGTCGTTCGCTGCAGCTGCATCGTTTTCCTTTCGTCCTCTTTGGGAGACAATTCCGCGGCACCGCTCAAAAGAGAAGGCCATCTTAAAGTTAGCCCTATACCTGTGACTCATGAGGGTGTAAATCAAAGGGTTGGCCACTGAATTCACATAGGAGAGAGCGCGGGAAATCTCAAGGAACAGACCCTGCCATTCCGCGGGAATAAAATTGGTTTTCTGGATGTCTCTGATTACATTGAACAATGCAATCAACTCAAAAGGAAACAGGCAGCAAAAGAAAACGACCCCATTAACCACGAGCATGCGGGCGATTTGGTTTCTCATAGTGACATTCTTGTCTTGAGACATCCCATGGCTGCCCAGGTTTTGTATAGAGCGGTCCAGACCTCGAATGATGTTAACGTACAGGAACACATTCAGAGCGAACGCGAGGAAGAAAGGGACCGTCTGCATGACGTTGGAGACGTAGTCCACCCATTCCTGACGAGATTGGCACACGTACATGTGCGAAGGAAATCCTTGGTACTTGTCTTCTTCAGGCCACATGAGGCAGTATTTGACGAACATATCCCGGGAAGGAATCAAACAGGCTACAACACACAAACTGAGTACCCAGGAACCAGCGCAGAGCTTGACCGGAGTTCTTTTCCCCCTTCTTCCCTTCGAAGCTTGTGGTCGACGGACCGCCAAGAAACGATCGAAAGACACAAGTGTAACGAAGCCAAGAGATGCAAAGTAGGTTAGATCGGCGATGAGATACAGCACGATGCATCCGAAGTGACCGTGTGGGCCATTGTCTCCTGGGATAGGAGACAAGTAGTACGCCCAAAGTTTGTCCACTATGGCGCTGAGCAGGAACAAAATGTCTGCTACGGCCAAGTTGGTTAAATACCAATTGGTGACTGTCCGCATCTCGGTTTGACGGTACACCACAAAAATGAAGGCTGTATTCCCCAGGATTCCAAGAAACAGGAGAATTGGTAGAAGAACAATAATTAAAAAACTCTGCCCGTCGTTATACGTGTAGGAATCCACAGAGTCAAGGGAGATATTAACACGGAACTCATACAAGCAGTCTACGCTTTCGTTCAGAGACATGAAGTCATCCATATTTACCAGCTCAAGGAGAGCACCAAATGCAGAGCCTGAACTTCGGGATGATTTACAGGGAACGGCCGTGTTAGCTCTTCGTGCGGCTCCTGCCTGCCCGTGGATGAAATACGCCACTCCTAAAATCCCTGTCGCACCGGGCTTTTTAATGTCGCCCTCCAAAACTGACATGCGCAGTATCCACCATCGGGCTTCGATCTCAGCGAACTCGCGCACAGTGTCCAGCATCCGCTTTCATTTGGCAAGTAGGCTGTGTGGAAACACACTGTCTGGTGCGACATAAAGTGGATGAACTGTTTGCTGAGAGATACGTGCAGGCAGCGCAGTCTGAGTCTGCAGGGTTTTTTCCTATTTTGTTTGCAGCAGTATCGTTCAGTGAACAAGGAAGAAAATGAAATGGTTTGGAAATTGGGATTCGATGAAATACATATTTCCCCATCATGAAAACAGAGGGGTTTCGTATGCACTGAATTAATATCCATAAAAATACTTACTTTTTAAGAGTAAACATTCTTGTTTGTTACTTAATGTCTAAGCGATGTTAAGTTACAGAAAATCAGCTTTATTGAACAATAATAAATACGTGCTTGACCAAGCTCAGGAGAAGGAACGCGACTTACGCCTGAGCCGCAGGCAAGGGCGTTATCAACATTCAGTCTCCTAAACCGGTCTTCAACGTTAGTTTAAGACAGGCCAAACACATGTTTTTTTCCCATTTATAGATATTTTTTTTAGTCAGAGGGTAAAACATGTCAATATATGATGGATTTCCAAACTTTTGTTTCAAAATTTTACTTTCATTATCCTGGACACCCCGTCTATTTTATGGTATATTCATTGTGCATGTTGTCCAACGGAATCTCCTTATATGGACTTGACACTGGCGTGGCGATCCGCGTCCACACAGACTCTTGACCAATCAGAATTGATTGAACTGTCTTGTAACCAGGTGCCAGCGCGTGATTTGCGCAGCTGGCCTTATCACTTCTCAGCGGGCATTATCAAATGTTAATACATGGTCAAGTTGCACGTTGTTGAATGGAGAGGCTTTATGAATTGTTTGTGAATAGAAACTGGCATTCCATCTAACTAGTCAAATTGTGGTTCCTGGGTTCCACAGTTGGAAAAACGTGGCATTGCTCATTGTTATGCGGATCGGAGTCAACTGAATCAAGCGTGCCCTTGGTTGTGCGAGTGTCTTGCGGTGCTGAGCTTATCCACCATTTACAATGAGCCACTTCATTTCAGAAATGCAGGGTCATTCGGGAACAAAGCACGCGCGCGATGAGACCGTGGCCGCACTTGTGGGTCAGACCTCACACCGGGGCCGAATGACCTAGACGCAGTTCATTTTGGGGCATACGCTGTTAGGAGTGGTTCATTTTGAATTGGACGGGAAGGTAAGCTCTTTATGTACTTATACATATAAAGCAAGATTTGGGTCGGAGAGAACCCCCCTCCCCGCTTTGTGTTGGTCATTATTTCACTGGAATCTAAAGAAATCTTTTCAGGCGTCGAGGGGGGAATGTGTTAGGTTACAATAGTCTAGAGTGTGTTGGCGATTGGACATGTTAGGAGGATACCCCTGTCTCATTTCGTGCTGGATAACTACTGTAGAGCAAACACTCTGGATGCAAATTGCATACTCGTAATAATCCCTGGCTCTTTGTGTGTCACTACATGTACGTGTAGTGCAATGGCTGTGCCCGTAATAAAGGAAGCCACCATGAACTTGAATGTATGCTTGTTGAAAATCTGTACTATTAAAATATTTCCCATCTGTTTTTCATAATGATTATTGTCCCAGATTGGTCCTTATTCAAGGAAGCAGAACGCCCGAACAGGACCTCATACCAAGTTGTGTGATTCAGAACACTGTAGAAGGTCTTTGAGTTTGAGGAGGTATACACCTAAGTTGAAAGGCCTTTGTGACTGCAACGCGAGAGGTGAACATGTTCTTTTTCTGCCTTCGATCTGTTGACAAAATCTTGCGAGCAAGAGGATCTCGCATCAATATTACATCAGCAGGACAGAGCGGCAAGCCCACAACCACCTTTGTTAGCACCTGCAGACTGTTGCGATTATAGTTTCCTTTCGTGGGAAAGTTCTGTTTCGTGTAATAAAAATGGAAGTGTTTAAGTTTAGAATTTGGTGCCATTGAAACCGGTTTGCAATCGTATTAAACAGACTCTTTCCACCTGAGTTGTAAATCTGAGCATAACTGGTGGAACCTCCGGCTTTGCCCCCCAAGAAGTAGTTTTCTGGACACAATCCTGAAGTCGACTAAGTGAGTCTTGGGTTCTCTCCAGAGAATAGCTTAGCTGAATATAAGTGGCCTTGTTACCTCCCAAATTACGGTTCATCACACAGTTTCTTCAAAAGGAATGCCTGGAAAAGATTTTCGCTTGGGCTTTTTAAATTCTCTTCTCTCGTAGACAGCCTATATTTTACCTTTAGAGATGACAGAATCTGCTGTGCGGTCTTTTTAGCTTTGACAGAAGAATTAAAGGGTAACAGAAATCAAAACTATTTAGTTCACGTGAAGTATTTCAAAATAACAGTAAATACGTAACCATTAAAAAAATCGTAAATTTAATGTTTACAACTTTAATTATGACCCCTAAATGAAAAAAAAGATCCTGCGTTTCCCCGTTCACAAAAAAATCCCCTTTTAACCGTTTGCGCTCCCTTGCTGATCAGATGACGTCATCGCTAGAACGCTGACATTTACAGTATACATGTACATGTACATTGCGCAAAGCACATACAGTGTCGCACGTTTGCAATTGACCACGTTGTATTTGATGTAGCTTGGCCCACAGGCAAACATTGTTTTGAAATGCTTACATGTTGTTATTATCATTTTCAAATACTTCACGTGAACTAAATGTTTTCAGTATCTGTTCCCCCTTAACTGTCAGCGTGCAAAGAGAAATGAACAGTAGAATCAACTGTGCAGTACAGATACCTCTGTAATGCCAGGTGACGAAACAATTTACTGTTAATAAATACCGCCCCCGTTCTTTTATAAATCATGGTTTGTACGAGTATTATCTGGGCATGTTAAAATGGCAAAATGACGGTTCTCAATGGGGCAGGGTATGCTATTGCTACCTCCCACTTCGTATTAGCCCCCTCCCCTTTCCCCAGAAGCTTCTACTTCATTGAAAAGAGCAAGCACATGTGAAAATAATTTCGACATTATATCCGTAACAGGTTGCCAGTTATGGGCACCTGGTGCATATAACAGGAGCGGCAGGAACCGTTTTCCAGACTAAGAGGATTCCCACTCCGGCGAGAATCACCGGTACAGGGCCTGAACCTTGAGCAGAAAGCCACATTGTGTCTTTGCTGGAGACTTTTTATTTCACTGAACGGCTATCTCCTCTTCTTTTCGCCCGTGAATTACAACGTCATTTACCGCAACAATAAATGACGCAGTCGTTAGGAGCTGCGGCCAAGCGTTGGTTTAGCTCTACTGCCCAGAAGAGTTAACGCTTGATTAATATATTTATTACATTAACAACGCATCCTTCCTCCGGAAATGATCCTGAATGATTAATCATTTGAGATTGCTTCAGAGTTTGCCCTTTTTTACATGTTAGTTTTCCAATGGCTATAGGCCTACATTTTGATCACCAGGACAGGGTGATCGACGTCCAAACTCTTGGCCCGCAACTGTTTGGTGCAAGGACAAGTACGATAGCATTGCAGTATCGGTTCCACGATGTGGAATAATCCATGTACATTAGGACTCATGAGTTTCTTTTTAACGTGACTTTTCACGTCACATCTCCTACGAGAACTTGCGGTTCGCCATCTTGGATGTAAGACTGTGTCTTTTAGTTTTTTTTAAGTCTACCGCTTTGGTTTATTGCCACCAGCGTGCCACACTGAATAGCCGTAGTCTGAAGTGCCGGATTTGGACATGGCCCTATACCAGAGAAGGCTAATGGAAGAGTTTTGTGAGAAATGCTCTGACATCAGTACATACGATGGATACCAAACCGCTTCGTGCATAATCCGAAACGTGCCTTCGTTGTGTAATACCTGTGTCATTCAAACTGTAACTTATTTTTACCGTTAAATGATTATGGTCGCAGGTGAAATATACATCGAGTCAAAGATCTTAATAAAAATTGCATTATTACACTACCCTGCTCAAAGCTAGGATGACATAAATGCAGTTTTCATATGATATCATAGACATACCTAAAGGCACCCTTTTTAAATTTTATGGTTCTCATCTCCGACCGAGCCTACTTTCGGCTCCCGACCTCTAAAAAAGCCTTTTTCCCACCGACCCTGCTGAGAGGACCTTGCCTCTAGAAAAAGTAGGTTGTGATGACCTGTGAAATAAACAGCCCTGAAAATGCCCAAACATCAACTCAGTGACGGTATCCACGGTACGGCATCGCTACCAGACCTAGCGGTACCGCACCCAATAGGCCTATACTACATGTATGCAGCGCAACAGGAAAACCAACACACATTACACACACAAACACCTTACGGGTGTCACGACACTGACTCCAACCATGTAGGCCCTACTGTGTTGTGTACTAATACAAATATTTATCTGTACTCAGCCAGAAACAAAGACACCCATGCTACTCAATAAAAAAAAACAAGTATCAAGTGTACATTGTGCACTTTGTCTGATTTATTCTGTCATCTATATCGTAACGATCATTTTTGTGTTTGGGGGGAATTTTTTTTTTTTTCAACCAACCAACCCTACCTCAAATGAATAAAAAAACAACTATATGAGAACCATAGAATACAAAAAGAGTGCCCTAAAACATATAGGCTTCTCATCTGAAGGTTGTCATAAGTCTCTTCACTGCCACTCTAAAGACCTTTTTTCTGTGTAAAATGTAAATGATTAAACAGAGTAGTACCTTATGACTCATAGTTACCGGGCATAACGACATCCTTGTCAAAGGTGCCAGTCTAATCATTTATGGAAAATTTTGTCGAGTGTTTAATCAGTAACTGTCTGGTCCAAGGAATCGCACTGCCTCTTGGGTCCGGACGGTAAGAGTTGGAACAGTGGCGACAGGAAACACCTGTCATCAAAAACTGTAACTTTAAAATAATGAGACGTGTTGCGTCAATTTAGAATTATGCCTGATGAAAGTATGTATCAACCAGACGGATCATGAGACCTTAAATGTCAAGCCAGCGTGTTTACTAAAATGCTGCTCAATCAAGCAACGATGACTTTTGCGAAACTATAAGCTGATAGGCAATCGCTCCTACGGGGATACTAGACATAAATTGTATACTCGACATCGAGGTTCAAAAGGCACCGCCTCGAACTTGTCTATTTTTATACCAATCTTGTAATCGACCTTTTCCTCGAGAGACTCTCGATGACCCAGATACATGCTGGGTCGGGTTAAACACAAAGAACCTCATCTGCATGAATGTCCTTGTTGTACTGAACGTTGTTACCTTGGTATCAAAGTCCTTTACTCATAATTTTATTTCTCTCTAGAATGAGCGCATCCCAAACATCACATATTGGCTTAGGTTCACTGCTATTGCTCTTCGGGAGGAACACACAATTAAATATTTAATTAAGCTAGCACGGCAGAATTTATGTCGAGCGGTCAATAAAGCAGTCATTAAAGTTTAACTGCCGTGTACAAGTGACGTACTGATACATAAAAGTGCCCTAGGTTCACACATGAAAGGGGGAAGAGACAACAAGGTTACGGAAATATCTGCTCTCTGGACGGTAAAATATGGGTATAGTGACGTTTAAACCACATTGCACAAAAGGCCTTGCTGTTTGGGTTTTTATAACTTCAAAAGCAAATAAGATTGGTATCACCACAAATGATAACAGATTATTTTAATACCGATCCCATGAAACCTAAGCAAGACCAAAGCATATCGAAAGTGGCTGAACAAACTTACATTTGTTTTCTTTTAGGAAATGACCGTTTTCATAAACACTTCTCAGTGAGAGTCACCCATTTAAAATGATATTTCAGCGTAAAGGCATGTACGTTTTGGGTGCGTTGCGTACATGATGCGACCCTATTAACATAACACACGAGTACGTTGCGTTCAGCTGTACAAATCCCCCCGGGAGCGATTTTTACGGATACGCAAAGCTTAGCGCAAGTGTTCACGCGCATAAAATTATGGAAAGGCGCCTTTACTCGTAGTTCTGTTGTCGGTACGCTTTGATTTAAGTGACATTTATGTTAATCAAGGGAGTGTTGTCAAATACAGGTCTGATTAAACTGGACTGACACCAAGAAGTATAAGAGAAAAATGAAAGTGATGGCATCTGTGTATCCGTAACGAGTCTACCGAAACAATGCTGCGTTCGGGTACAGCTCATGCATTCCCTTTCATATCAAGTTCAAAACGAAACGCATGTACGAAAGCCCTGGGGTGCCATCAAGTATTTTTTTTGAAAAAGTGAAGCACATATTGGTGTTTTTTGTTTGTTTGTTGGGGTGTTGGGGTGTTTGTTTGTTTGTTTGTTTGTTTTTACGAGAGAGGCCTACATATTTTCCAAAATTTGTTTCTCCAAAGTTTGTTTTTGCCAGACATATTTCTTTTAGATCGTTGTCTGTGATCCCAGACCAAATAGATCCCAACTACGTGTATCAATCGTCACACGACCGAATTGATCACTGTAGTAAACGAATGGCAGTGTTGATAAATTTCACGGACAGAAGAAGAAAAAGAAAATAGCCCATATTGATAGATAGGGTGAGTGAGCGGTAGAAAAAGAAATGGAGCTCATAGGAAGCGTTTAGCGAATTCCTTTTGGGTGGGCCGGCATGGGGACAAGCACGGGCCATGGCAACCTTGCCTCCATGGGCTGCGTTCGTGTTCCTTCACTAGCCCATAGTAGTGTACAAATACAGCATGGTTTATTTCGGGAAAATAGTGGGAATTACTGGTCCCGAGGTGTAGGTCAGCTTGACTCCCTGGAGTCAAGCTGACCTACACTATACTGCTGTCTCCTCTTTTCAAAATGTTGGAACCGCATTGTTTCCAATCTCCATGGGCCAGATTAAGTAAACAGAGGATTTTAGTCACAATCCAAAAATGGCTTAAAAGAATTTTATGGTTACAATTGTTCAACTGTGCGTAAATTCCCAATACCGAGGAGTGAATTTGCACACGCTTTTAGTCGGGTGCCGTCTTGGCTACAGTACCCTGCCGTTGTTTTGAATAGGAGCTGCCTGTCTATGTGTTAATACGTCTGTGATCGTACCAATGGGAACAAGGTTGGGGCCAAGGATATGGAAGTAGTCCAGTAGACTGGCCCAAGTCTGGGGTTAGAAGAATACATTTTGTAAAAAATAACTTGGAAAACATATATCCTGTCAATAAAAAGAAAAAAAATTCTCGAAAAACTGATTTTTTTAAAAATAGAAACAATGTTTCTAAAAATAGATCACAAAAATGTACCTCGTATAAAGAAACCTGGGGAAAATGTGTCTTATAAAAACAAATTTTGAAAAATGTATGTTCTAAAAAACAACATTTGGATAAAATATATCCCGTAAAAACAAAATTTAAAAACAGAAACAGTTTTACTAAAAACAGATCACAGAGAACGATCTTAAAAAATATATTTCATAACAACAAATTTAGAAATAATGCATTTCGTAAAAAATAAACTCAAAAAAATATGTTGATGGTACTCCAGGGCTTTCATACTTATGCATGGTAATCGTTGGGGAAACCCTGACTGTGTAAACAGGAAACAGCCGTATACCGGTATATCTACGGGAATAAGCCATTTGCAAGTTAAATCTGAATAAAATCTGGTACACTGAGTTCTTTAAATTTACGTGTACCTAACAACTTGAATTCTCCATACTAAAACCACTGTTGCTGCGCCTCGTGATTCGGGGCAAACTTTGGCTTAGTTACATAAGAGACGTCTTGCACCAATACACTGTTCCCAATGGATAAGAACGGCACAAAGGAGCCAGTTCATTCCAGAGACTGTGGTCGCTATGCAAAAGCTTGCCCCGAATCACGAGGTATAGCAACAGTGTCTTTAGTCTGGGGAGTCTAACACAGTGTACCAGATTTTATTCAAATTTAACTCACAAGTGGCTTATTGCTCAGAATACAGAAAGTTAGGCCTATTTGCGACGCGTGTATCGAACGGCTATTTTCGTACTCTGCTTGATGAGAAATGCCAGCGAGCAAATGGCATCGGCATCATGTTCCTTGAACTCATTTATCAACTCATATCGGCCTAACGCAGTGTCCTTAAGTCGTTACGTGGAACCTAACTATATCACTCTGTTATGTCATTTGATAACGTATGCATTACATGACTGTCGGAACAGCGGTAATTCCATCTGTTTAGTCATCCATTTGGCGAAGATCTCCAGGAAAAAAAATGGGTGGAAAACCGGTAACTATCCCATTCTGTTTGTCAATAAAGATAAGGTTTGAAAGAAACAACAAGAGTTCAACATCTGGGTCAACATAATAATCTCTCTTAGGAAGATGCCGTTGTAAAAGGCCAAAAAAGAAATGAAAGTTATGAGGAAAACAATCAGTAAATTCAAACTACAACAACATATTCATATTACATGCCTGAAGCTTTAATACGTTATCCTAAAAAGTAGAATCCTATGTCGCCCCCTTTAACCAACATGGGCGCCGGTGCATCTAATTGATTACACCTGAAGATGCGTAATTTAAGATAGCCTTTTGGATGGTAAATTAGGAAACGCATAGCGCCGCCGACAGAGGAAGCGGGGATAAAATTTGACTAACAGCTGGAGGGATGCGTGCATGTGCTACAAACGTCCGCTGCAATTAGGAACGGACTGTTTGAATAAAAAAAAAACGTAGTGGGTTATTATATCGCACGTGCCATGTCGTTCTGGCCATTTATTTCAAGAGATATTCACCAGAAACATCTTGTAAAGTGCCAAACCTAGCACTACCTTATTTCAGCAAACAAGCTTCCCGGTTAACGAGTCTTGTATCGACATTATTCACCTGTTAGAGTGGATTAATATTTCGCCTACATAACCCTTTGTATAGGAAGACAAAATCCATGATTCAGTTCAACTCAATTTCAATTCAATAAACATTTATTTAGAACTCTCCAATATTAAGAGGTACATGTATAAAAATGCAACCATAAATAAATTTATATATCAAGAGAAAATAATATCAGTAACCAAGAGAAATACTTGAAAGCCAAATAAATAAAGCAGCATTAATTGTTACTGATTAAACACAAAATAAGAGTTACTTGAGGAGAGTTACTGGGTCGTTTACATGTCAGCCAAAGGCTGGTAACCGGAACAGCCTGGACACACCGCAAACTACAGATAAAGTACATATTAACATAGACATAGGTACACACAATACAGACGAAACAGACAGACAAACCACGAACAACCGAAACCAACGTGGTGATAACATGTTGATTCATACTGTGATGCAACACGTTGAAAAAAAAAACCAACTTCCAAGGTCAATGTACAATGCCAATTGTACAATGTACAAAAAATAGCCTAAGGGAAGAGGCAACCGACAAAGACGCATTAGAGAGGAAAGGCTATGCCACGGAGGGATACAGGAGTCTTTCATAGGATGACATAAATCGACTCATAGACAACTTCGAAATAGCTAAACGTACTTCCGAGGCTATAGATACTCAGACTTAGTTTGGATTCACCCAGCGAAGAGGAATATACAGCTATGCGTTTCGGCAGAACAACGAAAAGGTTCCTCGATTACTGCCCCCAAATGGAAAACATACGACTGAAGATTCATTTGCAGATCTTCCTCCTTGCGTTGACGGGCTGCATTTGATTTACTTGAGAAGCCATGGCTGCGAACGTAGGCTCGGGGCATTGTGGAGACGGACTGAGACGGCTCATTTAGCGCGGTTTCAACTGTCAGTGGTAAATCCCCCCGTGTATTTGCTTACTACACGGAGTACTTTCTTTTCAGGAATGCCTCAGCTTCCCGGGCCCGTTCCGCGTCGTTATGAATATCCCACAGCAAGGAATACGCGGAGGATAAAATGTCATGTATGTGGCATGCATATGAGTTGACACTAGTAACCTACAGTCAAACAGCTGCCATGCGGCCACGATTATATTTACGACAGATAATAAACTGTATGTTTATATTAAGATTTTCAAGATTTGCATTGTTAATAAATTTACACTGCGTAAGTCACCGGAAATGAACCAGAAACAGTAAAATTGTGGAAACCCAAATGCTGACGGTAAAATTGATAAACAGGAGACAGGTTGTCACTGCAGAAGAACCAATGGGACCACATTAGGACGTTAATTTCTTTTATTCTTGTGTCTTTTTTGGTTCCGAGGCAAGAAAAGAAAAACAGGGTTCAAAATACCAGACTGGTGAAAAAATCTTCTTTATCGGACTTGCATACATGCACCAGAAGAGCCAGTGTCTGTGACTATCATCCTATTGACTTCCTTTTCGAGAGTACAGACCCTCCAGGCATATGCCGTGTACTTCCGCCAAGTTCTTATTCAATACTGAACCCTGTCACAAGATTGGTCAAGCCGCTGCAACCACTCCAGCTTAGTAAGGCAATATGAGTGACTGACTGGATTCGCACCGGCGTGGATCAGTGGATACCTCAGGTGTCGGTACGAGTTGGTTATCGATCATCCCGAGAGCCCCGAGCGGGACCAAGAGGGCTAGAGGGCGCGAATTTCTTAACAACAGAAGTTCCTTTGGTAGGAACTGCACTTCCCTGGTTTACAATCGACTATGAAATGCAAACATTACTGTCGCATCGCTACCAACAAATTAAGCACTCCCAAGCAGCATGGTTCTTTTCAACCGATGAGGGGTGCTTCTGCTCAAGGCAAATAGCTGATATCTGAAGCATTTTGCACACATTAGAAACAGCAAGCGGTCATCTCCAGTAATAAAAGTTGCTCTCTCGGATATATCATCATGCAGTGCTTCTTTTTTCGAAGAAACTGCTTTCTGCGGGTTGTTTGGTTTGATATTCTTGCGATCTGTTTTCGAAGTACCCATAAAGACTGAATTAACTTAAGCCCTTATTTAAGGTCATGGCTTATATCTGACATGACAAAAAAATTCATCAGCGTTTCACTGAAATTTTGTTCAAACATTTGAATTTAAATGTGCAGAAGATTACAGTTCTGCCACCGTCACCGTCTGCCACCGTTAGCCACAAACGAGGCAAGCCTTATCAAGTGAAATGGTGGATTGATAATTGCGTTTTACGTCCATATAACATATACTCTTTTAATTTCAGAACTTATACTGACTACTTTTTTTCAATGAATAGTATTCTATTTAGTGGGTCAAGGAATTTTCATTGTCCCGTAAACTCCAGGGCAAACAACCTGAAAGCCAAGCGATTTATAGCAATGGCTGTCTTTATCAATATCATAGTCATTGGGTCACGTCGAATGAATAAAACTAGCATATGCTATGATGTTCAAGCAAAAAGCATAAGCATTTACTGAGAAGTAAAAGCATTAAGAATAAGCCATTGCTTGAATTTGTCTGATTAAAATGTTTCCATACTGTTCAGCATCTGCTTGTACAGATAGTGGCTGACTTCACAGCCGAATGGTTTTGCACAATAGGGCTTCCATTGTCTGCACGTACAGACACACCCAGTGCAGCACGGTTCCGTATCTTGAGACCTCATCAGCATGGCAGGTATTAAAGCACGATCGCAGTAATTTTGATCGCAAAAACCTTGAAGAAATTTGCTCTGCCACTCTCAAATCGGAACAACTGCCTGCATCTGGTTTCTTGAGATTCTCTCCTAAAGGCAAACAGCTTTTCCTCTCGAATGGCATTCAAGAACGCTGCCATTTTGAACATTAGTAAATGCTCCTCATTTTCAAGCTTGCCCTGACCCAGTCTTGAAAAAATGTCAAGTAAATACTCCAATTCTGTTGAACTTACTCATTTTTACTCATACAAACATGAGTAAATGCTTCAAAAATGGTAGTAAAAGCAAATACTACTTTTTATTCATACGACCCAATGTCCCCACCGACACTCCAGGCATTGCCTGATTTACCATTGGGTACACATCCCCTGTGGAAACATACTAGATTTATGTTTCAGAAAAAAATCGTAGTTATGATGACCCTATCATCGCGGTTGAAAGGTTACCATTCTGATCTCATGCAGAGATCTGTCTTTCAGCACGTAATAGGTATGTGAATAAGTTGGTTTCTGCCAATAGCCTACCTTAGCAATCGGCGGGTTTAGGGCTGCAGTTAGCCTATTTGAGGCATGGCGGACGCAATAAGAGGGCGCTACTTGGTTTGGTAAAATCTTGTGTGTTTACTCCAACTTTAACCACATCCAACAACGACCTTACATCATGTTCGCTATGGTTCAAAAACGCCAATGCTGCACTCATCTAGTAAACTTTATAAACGTTTCAAAAGCCGTTGGTGTAATGTCTCCCCAAGTAGCACCACAACAACACTGATTTCAACAAAAACCTTAATAGGCCTACTTGACGTTAATACGGGGAGGAACGCTACACAAAAGCATTCGGCGAAAACTTTCTTCTCAATGCTTCCAACACGTGATCTTTTAAACAAGACGTGCTGGACAATACCAGTAGCAGAAGAGAATTTGATTTTCCCTCAGACGCAAGTTGCATATCGTATGTCAGCAATAGCAGTTAAAGACGAATGACATTTGGTTAGGGTATATCACTAGTGGTGGAGGGTAAGGAGTCAATTTTAGAGTGAGCAGGGGGGCCGTGTCACACCACATTCAACTGATACATAGTTCATGTGTCTGATCTTAATGGCATGATCCACAACACTATTAGTGTCGTTTGATCTTGTCAGTGGAATTATAACGATGAGTATAACGAAAAAAAATCTGGGAGCGGCAAACAAGATGTAACAACTAATTACGTACAGACTGTGGGCCCGAGAAAACTAGCAACGATTACAGTCGATCAAAACATCTCTCCGACAAAGGACTAAGAATGGCGCGAAACCTGATCGGCAAAGGGAGAAAGCATAGCTATATGTTTCTCCTGTGGGACAGTGTTCAACCTGTTATTTTGATCCACGAGGAAGAAAGGCTTTTAACCAAATGGCGAGTCGTTATTTTATTCATGATGCACGAAGCACTTTAAAGCGAATGTGGAGGGCTTCAACGACGCAGATGTTTCTTCTCCACTACACGGATCGCATTCTAAGTGTTTCCGTATATTCATTACATACTGCTTTTTAATTTATCACTGTAGCTGCACAACAATTTTCAGAAGACTGGAACTTGAAAGTCAAAACTCTTGTCTGACTTCTTATGTCTGTCTTACCCATATTACGACTACATTTGATACAATTTTATACTGAAATTAGTTTGAATCCACAATACGGAATAAACATTAATGTCGAGGTTGGCAAGCTGAAGTTAATAGATCTTACGCACAGGGACGCCATTTTTGGGTCGTGTTCCAAGAATAAATCTTGTTCACTGTAACTGTTTGATAGGGGTGGTGCCGGACTGTTTTTGGTTATATAGGGATCTCACTTTTATTTTTTCAAATGTGGCGTAAAATATTTAGATATAAGTAATCACTAATGTTAGATCCATCAGCATAGATGACATTTATTTGTAATGAAACATTACTTCACTGTTTTCCTTTTTTCTTAGGTGCCAAAAACAAAAAGTTAACGTCTCTGCTAATCCAAGGTGGCCAACTTGTGAAGAAGGCAAATTATGCAATGCGATTAATTTAGCTGCGGACATGCCGAGACAGGCACTAGTATTTCAGCTCACGAAGTTAAAAATATTCCTCAAATTATACTTTGTATTAAGGTTTGTATAAAAGTATCAATCGATACTTCTTTAAATAGACTCCACAGTTATTTGAAAGAAGTGTTGAATGATAATTTGGTTGTACGTTTGGTACTGTAAACCCCAACGATTACATGGCATTTCTGCAAAATGGAAAAATAAAAGACAGGGTCTTACTCACAGCAGGCTCGTCGTCGGGCATTTCCTTCAAAAGAATTCACCCAAAATACCAAGAATATGATGCGTTCAAACCTTTCACCCTGCCATCTAATGCAAAGCCTTGTACGTGTAATGCGCGTAAGACGGTTTTACAAGAGAAAGTGACAAAATCCTTGGTAATCTATGGCAGACTCGTGTATAGTCAGTGGAATCTCTGTGTGATTATGGAGCATTTTGTATTATGATGCAGCCAAAATCCACTGCAGATATCTGGTATAAAGGTTCGGATTGTGTATGCTAAAATCGCTTTAAAAGGATTTACTTGATATCCAAAGACACAAATGCGCTAGTGGGTATGGAAAATTGAGCTCAAAGAAAGAAAGGGTCCTGGGAACCTTTTGGAAACTCTCACTATTAAAATGTCAAGTAGGACTATATGTTTATTTGTAAGAAGAAAGGAGTTGGAATTTACATATAGACAAGCCCTGCCGTCCATATGAGAATTATTCACATAGAAATACAGAAGTTAAGTATGAATAAAATAAGAGTGTTGTTGGGATCAAAAGTGCCTGTCACTGAGAAAGAAAAGGAGATGCTGTTGGCCCTTAGCGCTAAGGCCAGCATTAAGAACTCTACTCTACCTGGTCAACTGTCACGTAGTCATATTGTGAGGTCTAAAAGAAATATCCCTGTTGGAACCTATGTAGTTAATATTCTAACACGTTTCATAGAACTGAAGCTTAAGTAAGGATTAAAACGAACATAATCCTTCAAGGTTGTATTAGTGTGTAGATAACTCTTCCAATTTTTTGTGAGCATGCAGACAGTGAAGTATACGCTGCTTGAAGGATTACGTGTACGTCGTAAAGAAGGAGCAGCTTCGTGCCATTTTCGTGACACAGGCCAACGGATTATTTATTTGGCAATACACTGTATATATCATTTCGGCGCACATGTTTATTTCTTGAAAACACGCAAAAGGCAATTTATTGTTCAGTGATATTCATTGTTATTCAGCTTCAACGGCACACCATGTTGAATCCCATGTGTGTTACCTCACAAAGTAATCTAGTATGAGAAGGTCCAATTTACAGGATCAGAATTTAAGTTAACGTGATTCAAACGAGGGCAAGTGCAGTTTTTAAAAACGGTAAAAGAAGTTTCCCTTGCACACTCCTCTCGACACTTCAGAAACAGTGGTTTATTTTATAACATGGGCAAAAAGAGAATTGCTCCCCTCTTGGAGTTTCGTCCGAAGACGACACTATTAGGCCTACTTTTGACTGTCATCTCCATCCTCTATTAACTTCGTGCAGGGAATGCCAAGATGAACTTCGAACACTGCTCCTCACAAAAGGTTTACCGCAGGGGGTTTCTACCGTTTCGATCATTTCTTCCGCATTACTTGCTTCATTTCCCACCTAATTCCAGTTTTAAACCTCAGATGAACTCTCTTTCCCCGGACCTTTTTTCAGCTCTGCCTTAAAGCTTCTAGGGAAATACTCATAAGCCAGCAGTTTCACATGTGTATCTTCACGGAAAAGAGATCTTCCTAGATCTGTTTTGAATTACATGCGAATAGGTCTTTCGGCTACTGTAACCCGTCTAAGCCAATCAATGATGAGCGTACAAGGAAATCTGGAATGAATGAATTATCTCTGCCTCAAGGCCCTAGGTGGTTCATGTGATTATCCGGTTTACCAACTTCTGAAGCGCAACATTTCTTTTTTCTTTCAAAATGTGTAGATTGCTATACCCTTTGGAATTTTCTAAATAAACATGTGGGGAATTAAAACAAAAGTACCAATCTCCTGCAAACAGTACAAATGTCATCAAAATTGTCAGCCAGATAGCTGCATTAGATATTTTATTCCCGATGGTTTGGTTTTCATTACCTTCCTTACCCACATGATGTACAGCTCTCCGGACCGAATAAGACAGGAGATCCATCAACCTACCCGTTGAAAGTCTGAAATTCATGCGCCCTTTATTTATGCATTGGTTAATTATCTTCATTTTTTTTGTCTGGGGATTTTTGTAGCCATGGACTGCTTACAATCACTGTGGGGGAGGGGGGGTCACGCTATGGCGATCAAGCGCCAAGACTCGGCAGCTCGTTTTTCATAGACGGGTCGCGTGCTAGCGCAACAAATTACTGGAAGTCAACTATTGCTAATAAAACATGGTTGTAATACACATTTTTCATAACTTTTTGTAAGACGTGTATCAGTGCAAATTACCTTTGTGGCCTCAGTAAGTATTTCTTAACACAAAGAAAGGATTGAGGGGTCTTTTGGAGGATTATGCAAGAAAATCAAAAATTCTACAAGACAAACATACGTTTTATAGGAACAGAATGTAAAGTAAAGATTGCCCAGATCTTTTTCATGTATAGACCCGCAATACGTATATTTCACTGTCTTGTGTAGACTGGTCCCCATCTCGTACGTAGTCTTCTGATGTCTTACAGACGTCTTCTGAACGTAGGGACCGGTAGCGGGTAATGAATTCGGCAGAATCCTGCCGGGTGTATGTAAGTGAGGAAACGATGCTCGCTAAATGCATAAATCAAGCAGGAGCTGATAGCATCATTTTTTTTCTTCTTCTTTTTTTTTCTCTTTCTTCATCATAAATTGTTCAGTTTTCTAGAATTTAACACTATAACCACTGATTTGAAATAAATTGCCGCAAAATAATTTATTGATAATAGTCATTGAAAAATGAATTAGCACACTGTGATCAACAGAAGCTCAGCATGGGTAGGCATTTGTGTGTGTTTTTTGCGTTCCTGCTGAAACAAACGTGTTTCATGCCAAAGCAATGTTATTGGCCTGATTAAAACTTAAATATTCAGCACCCCAATTGACAGGGCTAATTGCACTCGTTAAAACCGCAGCTAGGGACCAGTTCATGCCTTGTGCACCACTTAGTTCTGAAAACGCGCGTGCACACTGTGTTATTAAGAAATGACCCAGACGTTGTGAAGCAGGCAATAAACATTACAAAATGCCTTTCTTCAACCGAAAAAAATATCACAAGTTACAGGCCTACCAATCTGATATAAACTATCGGAAACATAAAAAAACATAAATAAAATATTTACTCTTAAAATATGAGCTCTGAATGATGATATTAACAACGGTGAATTTAAGAGAAAAAACATGACGATCCTTCTCGCCCACACACACACCCACAAAAAACACCTGCGTATCCAATCGAATTTGAACAGTAATTACCTGCTCCGGGTACTTGAAAAAATTGAAACATACTGACAAAGACTAGATGGAAGTCATAGTACCGTTTTCAGGTAATTGACATCAAGGTAGTTAGGTAGGTAGAACCATTCATCCATTGGCATTCTTTCCAGTGCTACCTCGAAATACTACACTGTCGCCTGAACATACACCCAAACTCAAACCATTTAATTGCTTGACATAATTATCTCGCACTCCGAAGTGCATGATATTTCAAGAGCCTTAACATTCTCGGAAAATGTTTTAAATATTCAAACTGACCTACCTATATTTTTTCTTAGTTATCCTATCTGCCTTGAGCAGACAGCCTCTCAGTGGTTGAAAAGAGCTTTGAAAGTGGGGAGTGTTCATTTTGTTGGCAGCTACGAGATCGTAATGCGTGCATGTCATGGTTGTTTGTGAAGCAGAGAAGTTTGTGAACAAGAGAAGCGCTGTTCCCACCACACCAAAGGAGTTTCTGTTGCTAGGGAAACAACACCCTCTCTTGATCCCGCTTAGGCTGAATAGGCCAGTGTAGGATATTAGAAAGAATCGCCGCGATGTTGACGTTGGCCCATGATAACCATGTGTAGGCCTAATGGACTTTGCCGGCTGCGGATACCGTGACAACTTGTTTGCAACACTCAAGCTGCGGACACTATGACAGCCCATGACGAACAATAAAAGAATAAAAAAGGGACAAAGACGCAAATCAATCTAGGATATAATTGGGCTTTCAACTCTTTCACGATTTCCATTGGTAAAATTTATTAAGAAAAAGGGCAAGCAAAATAAAAGAAGTAGATGTATTTCATCTGGTGGCTGCTACTCTGCTTGATCTTTCAAAACGTAGACGTCGACGTCTACGCCATGTTGACAGAACAACAACGTTCTCTAAGAGTTTGGCGCATTTACGCATAAACTAGCGGAATGGTGAATCATACGTGACGTGTGCAATTTTGCTCAATGAGACATTAATATTGGTCACTATGAACTCTGCTTGGAACCGTGAACTCTTCTTTTTTGTTTTGTTTTCCTCCTAATGGTACACAACAATAGCCGAAAAACAGAAGAAAAACTTCAGCCAACCTACCTTTATGTAACAAGTGGGTGGCTATGATGGCGTTCATCCCCGTTGGCTGTTTAATTAATCTCTTGAGGTTGAGCGGTCCCTGAAATGTAGAGCAACAGGTCTCTGAGGGCAAATAATTACTCTTTCATTTAATTTGTTTTCCGTGCAGACGAGTCTTCGCCCCAGGCTAGGCAAACGAATGACATTGCTTCCGACCTTTCGAGGCGGGTTATTCATCACCTCCTCACTTTTCATCACCAGCATCGCTCCTAGCATTAATGTATTGAACGACTCGACTTTCATCGCCTCTTTCGTCGAATCATCACACTCTCCGAGGACAGCTGGGAGAGCAGCTGCTAACATGGCTAAGAAGTCTGCTTGATAAGTGCAATTTAACAACCCTACGATCTCCTTTCCAACGATGGCGACATGATACTCCATTTTATTTCCAGTTGATATTCCATATTATTAACAGTTGTATTATGACTCTGTCATTACATCATGCGTGCTTACCTGTACCTTCCGCTCTGTGTCAAGTACCACTAGCTATAAACACGCTTGTACAGGACAAACTCCCTCTTGAGTTTCTAAGCTGATACTCCGATGTCTTTGTTTACACTGGTGAATTATGTTAGGCGTTCAGTTATTATTCACGTCTATGCATTGCGCTGCATGTTAACAAAAGGTATGAGCATAGTACGTCAGGCTATTGTCTCAACAGGTGTGGTCACCGACGACTCTAATCTCCGTTAAAGGATGGGTCGGCTATTTAATGGCACGATTAAGCTCGTCCCCATCAGTTCGAAATCCCAGCTCATTGAAAAAACATCCATTTCGATGTTTGTTCTCCATCAAAGTAAAAACTTTCGTATCATTCTGAAAATGCTTTCTGACAGAGCGTGAATTCTAATACCTACATTCTTACCACAAGATCCTCTACAGAGGATTGATTTACGCAGAAATTTGTGCAGAGGTGACCTTAAAACTATGTATAAAGCAATATTTCACTTTTCATAATTATTAAGAAAATGAACGGAGAACGGTTTTTGGTTCTCATGTAAAGTTATCCAGTTTGGCCATGCCATTGAGCATAACTGGATGGTCGAAAGTGCATACCGGTATTTGACTTTCGAGATCTCGAAAAAAGATTCAGAAAACGTGAGAAATTTAGTCTTCTTAAACAGCATTGAGTTTGCATTGATCATTTGAATTGGATTAATTATGAAAGTTAGCGATCGTCTACATACAGCTCTCGCATGATGAAATAAACCCCCCGCGAATGTACATTCCACATTGTCCAATACCGTCAACTGAAGTTCATTATAAACCATAGATATTATCTTAAAATATAGGTTCAAACGATGGTCGAGGGCTTGCTTAACTCAGACGGAATCTTGGGGGGACATTACGGTATAAGGTGCCAGAATTTGTAAAATAATTAACAGTGATCTTTGAGGTTCAGTCATACCTTTCGTTAATGCACCTGATTAATCAAAGTGCTCAAAGACAAGAATGCTGGGTGAAAATGTATTATTTGGAATATGACCATCAAAAAATTAAAGAAAATGAAAATAATTAAATAGCTCCAGGATAAGGGGAATTGCCGTCCAGCCTATATAAGGAAAGATTTTAACACGGGGACAGAAAAAAATCCTATAAATTTAGATTCAAATTAGACTTTGGCAAGGTTTAGTCTTAACTTCTGAAACAAGACTGGATGACATTGGCAATTCCTCTTTTCATTTGATGAACCGTCTCGTTTTTTTAAGACGTTTGGAGGCTTCAATTCGGGCACTTTTTGATGTCCGACACTTACTCATCCGTCACATGCACCTGCCGGAAAGCTTTGACCTGAATATAACCACTTGTACCGCGCTAAATGACATCTTGGAAGATGAAGAAGAGCCCAAACTGATGAGAATCAATCACGAAACGATTCGGCAAAAAGAGGTCTCGAGTTTGGAAAGACGTCTTCTTCAACCAAGAAAAATTAAAAGATAAGTTGATTAGGGCCAAGGCATGAATTACACAAACAGTGTTAAGATGGTCACATGAAACTTTAATTAGTTAAAACAAAAGAAACTTAGTTTACAATGAAAATGGAGAAATCTCAAGAGTTGTTTCGGGGTCGCTAGTCGATAGACTATTTGAAATGTCGTGGTATTCCACCAGAACCCTAAACAGCTGAATTCGGACACCAAGGAACAGCGCTCATTTTATGGCATCATATTACGAAAGCAATCGATGCTAGTGAGAGATTCTGGGCCCTGTTTCAGGTCGCACTTGTTCTGCCCTTAGCGCGATTGCTGACATCTCGACAGCTGGATTTAAGTAGTCGATATGTGATGAGTACAGGACTGATTGTGCTCTTTCGGCATAGATTTCATCATGTTGCAAACCAAAACTTAAGTTCTCTGAGAAGTTGAAGGGTGCTACAGTCCGTTAACTTTTATACGAATGTTGGCAATGATAGCTGATCCTTGCTCGAGCTGGCAAAATCTGGGTTAAAACGATAGCAAACAGAAAACAAAGCATGCAAAAAGAACCTGTCCAGCAATTATTCTCTTACTCTCCCCGGTACAGCTTCTTCGTCCGAACAGCCTAATATTTCCAACAGTTTTTAAATTATTCACCCTGGTTTATTTCTGTAACGCCAAATTAAAACACATTTGAGTAAACTTGAAGAAAAAATGGACGATGCTTTTTGGAAAAGGCTGGGGTTCTCTTTTAAGCGCAAGTACTAAACATATCTACTGGATTGTTCATAATGTTTATTTGGGTCTTCATGACCAGCAGACAACGACAGCGACAGAATCACATCGATTTCCGTTGTAGATAAACAAAAGACACCATAATATATGCCTCAGTGAGGATGGCAGAACAAGAAAGAAGAAATGTTACTCTTTGTTGTTGATTACTGAAAAATCTATACTATTCTTCAACGCGTGATTTCGAATTTGGAGAAACGAATTCGATCTGATGTGTCCCTACTAATAATTTCATTAAGTCGATGGGAAGAATTAAACCTGTTTGGATACAATTATAATTGTGTTCCACAATTCCACGTAATATTTTCTCTCTCTACAAGCTCTTTCCGATAATGGCACTTCAGGTTTTTATTGATGAGCAGGTCTGTTTTCCCCACATTTCTAAATGTCAGATGGTTAGGGGTTAAATTGACTTGACCATAGCGCGCAGTAACTGAAGTAACTAAAAAGGCTGGACTGAAATAACAACTACCTGTGCGTGTATACTACGTGCAGGGTGTTGAAAGTTGAAAGTTCCCCAGCTAGAATTCCATGAAACGTGCTTCACGTTACAACATGTTCACCATGCGTCATGGCTCTGACGCTTTGCCAGCTACCAGCTTTTCAAATATTCGTGATGCTCAAGTCCTTTCAGGTCGGCTATTTGGCGGGAAAATCGATGATCTGCAAAGACTCAGGAAGACGTTGGAGAGCCTGAACGGGTTAAGAGCATTAGATGCGGGTTAACGTGCAGGCAGCCAGCACTGCTAGCCTTTCAAAGGAAAAAAATGCACGGAGTAAGGAAGGTTTGCATGGACATGATGTCTGGCTTAGGCGCCATCTGTTAGATTTTTTGGAGATGGTGCACAGTTTCATCAATTTCCAGATAGTGGAGTGGAATGGATAATTATTACCAAAATGACGGATGGTAATCGGGGTGCTGGATTGAATCGGATCAAGTCACTTACGGGATCACTCAACGATATGATTACTTGCATCCTGCTAATATCTGGGCCAGTTTAACAGCTCGGCGGAAATGACATTCGTTGCGTTGTTCTACTGTAAAAGATAAATGCAAACAGAAACAGCTCCCTATCAATGGGAAACTAAACATTACAAACGGAAACTCGTCACAAACAAAAATCAATGGCATGCCAAATAATGACAATGTGTTGTGGGCACAGTGTAAAACTGAATATAATTTTAGCATTTTTTAAAATTAGAAATGCTTGTTTAAAATTTTACATTCACGCCATTTCATTATCCGATCTCCCAACACCACGATTGCTGCATCTCATGCAAGGAACGAAATCACACATAATTATGCCCCCAGATAATTACATTTTCGTGAAACATATTCGGTCGCTAGACGGGGCCCAGAAAAGGGCAAATGGCGAAAGGAAAGTTGATCGTGATTCACAACACACTGCACCTCCGCAAGGGGACGGTAACTAGAGCCAATCCTACCGAGACGAATTCAATTTTCCTGAAATGTAAGGGTTAACAGTGCACGCCCTTACTGGGCTACATCGAAATTAAACCATTATCACCGAGTCAGAAATTCTACCCAGCAATTCGCACTCAGCCGTATCGTGTAACCGTCTTCCGAAACCGATTCGCATGGGCTTTTAACGCCAAATATACCTTCTCGCTTTCAAAGCAAAAACGATGAAATTAAAACATGGAACCCGAGATCTGTTTCTATCTCTTTATTTTGCGATCCACTGTATTGCCTTGCAACATGCATGACACACTCCTACCGTACAACAAATTAGGTCTCTCTTCCGCTCTAGGTCAGCCCTCGTATTAAAAGATTGAATAGATTTCAATTTTTGAACGCTTCAAGCAAAAAAGGAGTTTTTCTTTCACAGGGGCACAGACATATCACAAGACAAAACACTTCAGGCTTGTCGAGAAGAAAACACTTTGGGTTGGTTTAGTGTTAGTCATGACAGTTGTAGCTGCAGGTTACACACTCTAGAATGAGAAATTAAAGATGGGCTTTCTTGTTCACACCATGGATCCCCTTGTCAGGACCGATTGGCGGCAGCATTCTATATAGGGCGTAATGATTTCAGTTTTACTGTCCATTTGTGTTCATTTGTAGTCCCACAAAAGGACGGAACGACAAAGATTTTACCCCGACTTCCACGTCATACGAGGAAGCTATAAAATACAGAAGCGTTTGGGAACAGAACTTTGATATTTGCTTGAAATATCGCACTTAAAAAGTTAATGTATGTTAATAAAGCAGAAAGCACTGAAAAACATCAGATCAATTCAATGATTTGTGTCGTAACCCCAATAAAAAAGCAAATAGTTTTGCAGTAGGACTGGCAACGGCAAATCTCGCACGGCTTCCTCGAGCTGCTTGAAACCAATCAGACACCGAATGGCGCGCCGAGCCAGCTGTAGGAGATAAGCAGGGTTACGGTAGGTACGCACCAGCTGTGATTTGAGCGGCTCTTGGACCAAACTGAACACCAGATCGTTGATGTCCTGTATATCAATGCGGTTCGCACCCTCGACGAGCAGTTGGATGGTTTGCGGAAATGCAGTCAGTAGGGGGAGCATGCTCAACACGCTGCGGAAGTTGTCCCTGGCGGTGGAGATGGTAAAGCGCCCTCCATTGTTGATGAAAGCCAGTACACGCTGCTGGCAAGCTTGATCCAGCTGGTTGCGATCTTCTACCTCTTCCATGTTTAGTACGTTGATGTAGTGTGACAGGAGACAGTGAAGGGGCGTGTCGTCAGTACTGGTCAGTGCGTCTGTATCGGCACCACTCCGCAACAACAATTTCAAAATGTCGGGCTCGCTGCCGGCGGAGCAGGCGCGGTGAAGCGGTTGATACTGGCGGTCGTTCAGTGCGTGGATGTCGGCACCGTAGTCCAGCAAGAGCTGGATAAAAGGGACACCCCGGTGGGCTGATGCGTGGTGAAGTGGCGTGTTTCCCTGCTGGTCGCGGGAATTCGGGTCCGCTCCATAAGCGAGCAGACACCTAGTAATGTCGAGCTCGTTACCAATGATCGCCAGCTGCAAGGCGTTGCGCCTATGCCTGCCGGGCGTTCGGGGAGCAGTCCACGCGTGCACGTCACAACCTAAAGTCAGGAGTATTTCCACAAACTTTAGATGACCTACCTCAACAGCTGCGTGCAGCGCTGTCAGGCCCTTCGGTGTTCGGGACTCAGGGTCAGCTCCGTACCTTAACAATGTCTCCAAGCATTCAGGCGCGTCGAGGGGGACCCGATGGACCTCATAGCCGATGTGTTTGTGGTAGAAGTTCGGATCCGCGCCATGTCTGAGCAGTACCTCCGCACAGGCGTGGTGACCTTCCTGAAGGGCCAGAGACAGCGGTGTGAGGCCGATGGCATCCGTCCTGTTGGTGTCAGCCTCTGTCCCCGGTTGCACCAACTGCTCGAGCATCTCTACCAGCCCGTGCTTGGCAGCAACATGCACGGGCGAGTAACCACAACAGTCCTGCACGTTGACATCCACGTGGTGTTGCAGGAGACAATTGACACAGTCCGACCTCTGCTTGAATACAGCGTGGTGCAATGCAGTGAGCTTCATGGCGCCCACAGTTTCATTTGGATTTTGGCAGTGCCTGAGAAATCTCCTAAACCTGGATGAGCTGCAGTCAGAATTAATCAAATCTACTAGGTCACCGGCCGTTGAACACCAAAGTGACATTCCTGCAGTCGGTGTCGTTCAAAACAAGCAGAAAAACCAATAAACTTCGCAAAAGCGAAACCATGCAGCTCAACGCGACGTCGGTACTGTTCCGAACACTGAACTTACCATAGAACGTGTTTAAGGCAAAGGAGAGCAAGAAAATATATCGGCCTAATGTAACTTAATGTCTATCGACAGCTTGAAGTAAAGAAGGACCGTGGATCGTACGTTCAGTATGCATGAACGTTTCAGCATAGGTTTTAAGAACTCCTTGCACAATCTGCGCTCCATACACCCACATTCCAGAAACGCCGTGCGCGTCATTCCTTATGAAGCACACAATAGACTTGCCAAGTCTCCCCAAGCAGGGTAACGATTTTATTTTCTGTTTATTAAATCAACACAGCACGCAAAAACAGAAGCAGCTATTAAACCGTTATAGAATTGTTTGCAAGAATAATCGACTTTCAAGCAGAGTAGAGTTCTAACTCGGATATCTTTCTTTAAACATCCTTTTCATTTTGCAAACTTCTCAAGACTTTATGTAACTATTAACCCTGACGTTTTGGTTCAAAACAATTATTATTCAGTCCCAAACAACTTAATCTGTATGGCGCTTTTCCTAATACATATAGTTTCCACACCTAATGCAACAAAGCACATTTGCAAGCCTCTGCTCTGTGATATAAATAAACCTGTTGAAAGTATACATTTTAAATCCGAAGCCAATACATACTTAAAGTATAATAAATATGACTTTGTCAAACTAGATGTCGATATTACTGTAAAAGTATACGCATGATTTTGTAAATCTACATCGTGTCTGGGTTATTTGCATATATGCATCAAGTTGTTACTTTTTGGTTGACCTTTGTGCATCCTGTGCCGCCGGTTTGCAGAGTGCAAATCCCTAGCAGGGGAAAATCAGTTCTTAAATTATCTTTAACATTTGTCTAGGTTTATTAATGAAAGTGTTGTATGACTTTGCAATATTGTCTGTTACATTATGTGGTAGCTTGTAGGAGAATATGAATCGAAGCTTACATGATATACGGATTTGTGCACCGATTAGCTGGGTCTGATGTACGCGTAACAAGACTGGTGCAATTTGTCCGTGAACAAAATCATATTTTGAGGTCGTTGACTTGCCTTTTTGTGCGCTTGGCTGGCCAAGCCATGATTCAGCTGTAAAGGATGATGTAGTATGGTCTTTAAGAAAACTCTCAGTGAGTATATCATTTCTTAGTTTCATGTACGTGATTGAGAACACGATGTTTGGTACAGCCGAATGTTTCCTTATAGCGGCGTTCCCCTGTGATTAAGTGCCGGTGATATGCCATTGATGAATAAATTGAGCCGCTTATACCTACATGTCGTTTGTGTTTGCCTGCATCCGTTCTTTACTTGGTCCCTTTGACAGCAGGATAGGGCCTCTCAGTGCCGCCCACTACAGTAGTGTGAATAAAGGGATATCTTGTTTCGCACCCACAATATTCAAATAAATGAAAATATCTGAGGCAATAGTCCTGACAGAGCAAACATTGCAGTTGCGCATCTGTCCAAATTCAAAACTCGCAGGCTCTTCGACCCTCAGAGCAGATTTTTTGATGTGATCACAGGGCGTGCAACATGCATGTCAGCAAGCTGGATTCGAGATACACGTACATCAGTGGTCCCCAAAGTACCTTTGGACGAAATGGTCACAGCCATTCTGTGTTGGCCATTAACAGGTTTGGAAGCTTAAATCGGTGCCACCGGAGAGCGATTCCAGTGGACTAACTGTATTCAGCAATTATAAATCCTACTTTACTATTCCTTAAACATCTTCAATTCAACAATAAGCCAACACATTCATGAGCACTCATTAGCAACGATGCCGATTACATAAATTTTGTCACTTACTGCAAACTGTTAAATGTAAAATTAAGCTTCAAATGATGCATATGTTACCTGTTAGGAAGTTATCAACCCTTACTTACTGACGCATTAAAATCACACAACGCTATTTATTGTTTTTTTTCATTTTGTGAATCCTAATATTTATTAAGTGTTCATGCAAACCATACCTTAAGAATGCTTACGCATAAAAGATTACCTTGTTATTGATATCAGAAATAGGATATATTTATCATTAGTATTACAAGTGTGTATATAGTGCTACTCTGAACTACTGGACTTTACGCTTTACAAAGAAGAAACCGTATTACCAAACAACAAAACATTTACGAGAAAATATTGAGAGAAACCAAGAGAAAAAAGTTCCGCCAAACAGGTATGTTTTGGTATGTTTGATGGTAGACATTTCACATCTGGGGCATAGAAAGAGGATGACCTTTCCGCTCTACCGCCCCGCCCCCTTGGGCATCATGAGTCGTTGGGAAAACCAATCATGCCCCATGGATGGTCAGTATCATACACTGTTCAAGACTCTGCCTATAATTATAATTGCCTCCTAACCTACGGGGATTAGGCGATTAATTTTGTTCACAGAAGTTCGGCTAAAGACACGAAGGAGACGAAAACGTAATTATGTTTGATTGCAAGATTATACAGCGCGGGCAGTACACATACTTTGCCGAACACTGAGCAGATTATGCTGTTCTTCGCATAATTAATTCTCCGGTTGCCACGACTGGGCAGTTAGATTATGGTGACAACTTCTTTGCCGGACACACCAATCAGATCGAAGGACGAGAAAGACACCAGGATCTCCTTGTCGCCAAACGCCTTTCTTGCTACAACAGTGACCTTGTACTGGACTGTTTCATCGCCCCCGATGTTTCTATACCCAAAAAATAACAACGTTTGAAAATAATAATCATTGAAGTCGTAAAGAATGATCACGATCTCATTAAAATATTTCATCAACAGTCATAATCAAGGTGGGCTCGTTTACGAAATGTGCGGGGAATATTTTGAAGGTGCTTTGGTGTTTCCTGTATACAACTGACGACCTAGCATGGGTTTCTTTGGGCCAAGGACAGAAAGGTTTGCAACGAATAAATAACGGAATAAAACAAGTGTTTCGGACGTAGCCGCCGATCTCACACAAAGAAAGAGCTAAAAAAAACATAAAAAATGCGAGTTATCGAGCGAAACCTTTCGGGGAATCAAAGTTGGGAAAGATCGATATACTGAAACGCAAAAGATAGTTCTCCCCCCAGTCAAAAACAAGAATGGAGCTCTATCACTCCTCTCCCTCAAGCCAGTTACAGATACCTGAAAGCTTCCTTTTTAGGCAGGACCACAGCAGGACCTTCGGTTTTGAAGAAGCAGCCGTGGAGTGCAGTGGACAGAGGATTGGTGAACTTGACGCTGGCTGTAAATTCTGTGGCTGCAATCACAGTCTTGGGAACCTGAAGATATATAACAGAGCAGAGATCAAATTTGCTGAAAGCACTTGAGTTCAGAGTTCATCGCATATTTTGGTGTGTTCTTAACCACTTGCTGCAAGCAATATTTTTAGGGATAGTAAGTATTGAACAAGTATTATGACGATACAGAGTAACGGATTATGATAAGCGTAGGAAGACATCTCAAAAAACTATACCTGTGTCTTTTTTCCGTCCACAAAACAGACAGAACCAATATAAAGTCAGATTGCTGAGTTAAGAAACTAAGACGAAATTCACACTTTACCTGAACCTTGAGGTCCGGCTTGGTCAAGCGGAAATTTGCTGCTCTTGTCATCACCTGGTCTGTCTCGGATACAAACATGGTTATCTGGAAGCGGACGTTGGCCTGGTCCACGAGTTTAGGGAGATAGTCGCTCGGTTTCACCTTCCACTCATGAACTATGAATTAACGGGGCAACAAGCTTTAGGGCTTTGGTGGTATAGTCCATCGATTGTATTGTTATCCCCAAAATAACTGACAAAATTACTGTTGATAAGTAGACTTGTTTTAAAGATGCTAATGGGACAATGGGATGGGATGTCCTTTTTTTTACAAAACGATGAAAGGCCATTACAAAAACACATCTAAGGACACAATTTTTAATCAGTCGCCAGACGTTCGTTTTGAGCACTTTGGGTGCCTCAAACGAACGTAATGCACAAATGACGGGTAGTACGTTTACGTAACTACCTGTCATCGCTGTTTTGCTAAGCTACCAATAAAGGAAATATGTTTTTTTAGGTTTTAGAAAAACTCTAACAATTTTAATAGAAATGAAAATTGTGCACCCAAAAGCTGTTCATTAACATATATTTAAAAAGAAACTTTGCTTCTGACCTATACTCTCATGTGCACTGAGAAAGAAAGAAATAATTATTTCCAAGGTGAACTTCTGGAAGTTTATCCTACGAAGGTTTTCTTCTAAAGGTTGTAACTAACCTGCTTCTGCGCTCTTCACGTTGACAAAGTCTCGTGACTCAAATACCAGATTTGCTTTCACTCCCGTGTAGTACATTGTAATACAAGTGATGACGAGAGTCACACTTCGCAGCTCCTCGACAGGGCACGTCTTCTTCAGCTTGGCCTGAACCACAAAGTCCTTACCGATGAGAACGTCTTCCGGCAGGACGATCTTCAAGCTAGTGTCCCGGCCCGTCTCCGGTAAGAGCTTCTTGAGAGTATACGTGTACTTGTCGGCAGTGAAGAGGCTCAGGTATTCCATGACAGAACCTAACGACAGGAACAAATGTTAAGTCCTTGTTCTCGATAAAACGGGCTTACTGAATCAAAAACTTTGAATTACAGAGACGGCTATGGCCGATAGAAACCTCGGAAGAAATGTTATGTTTGAAAATCTAGAAGGACAACGGTAACGTCCCAAAAAGCATCCGGCATACTCTGAACTCATTGTCTCTCAATACATGATGTCTTTGATGATCGGACATTCTCTGCCGCGTCATACCGAACCGGAACCAAGTGCACAACAGCCTCGTGTAGACAGCAATGCTGCGTTCTTTTGGGACGGTAATGCAACTGAAATCCGAGAGCTCTGATCATCGACAGCTTAATGTTGTCATAAGCAGATGAATTGAAGTAAAACGTGTCAGAAATGTATGCAGTCATAATAGATGTATTAACGGCGGTGATCTTGGAATTGTTGAGTTTACGCTCCAAGCGTAGTTCCCGTTGGCTCGATTGGGACACAATAATACATAAAGCCAAGTCGCAACTTTGGCAACGCAAAGAGGCCGACGTGACCGATAACGCCTGCATATACGGGTACTGATTTTTTTATGGGGGGCATAGGGGCAATTGAACTATAGAGCAGCGACACTTCTGTACAGTCATGTTTTGTCTGTTAAAATGTCGTGTTCGTGTGTATACTGTGTCATTGTGTATTATGGAAAATACTTCCCAAATACATGGATGGAAATAAGTGAAACGGAAAAGCTTCCAGCTGAGACCGCAGACGTCCTTTTATTTATATCACGTCTGTGAACAAGGTAACCAGATAAGCAAAATGCCACGTTGATTGGGGAGACCTCGCATGCATGGCCGAATGACTTGGGACGCGCTTCTTTAGGACCATAGGCATGCGCTGTTAGAATACCAAACTCGCTTTATGACAAATTTATTAAGAATGGAGTGATTCTGAAATAAGGAGCAACGGAAAGTTGTAGCCAAGACCAATTATGACCTTCACAAGACCACACAATACCAGCACTGGACCAACACAAGAACTCCAGTCTGAATTCATGTCACAAGCTACTCAAATGAACTGCAACAAAAGCATTCCTTTGTGATTGTTCACCCTGTTACTTGCGCCTGTTCTTGTGCATGGTCTTGTGTCTGGTCTTATTTTTAGGTTATGATAATGGCATACCTGAATATATCGCGTGTCCCCCTTTGAACAAAGTAAATAGCACCTGAAAGATTTCTCAATTCAATGCAATTTGTCTCGTCAGCTACATCGTGCCGTAGCCTCGCACGCGCTGCACGTGGTGTTAACGATGGATATATACACGGGAGGCATTTTTGTTAAAACTGATGTGATCCACGGATGTTACCTCTGACGTTGGTTGAACGATGTCTTTTGTAAAAGACAAAATTATGCCACATCAGCGATTATTACGCCGAGGCTATGTATCAGTCCCAACTACAGTTTAGAGAGTCTCAATTTCAGTGCCCGCAGCTGGGGCGTGCCTATATATTTAGACTAAACTCTATCGAAACTCTCGACAGAATTCTTTAAGTACGTTCCAAGCAACCTGACATTTCCTCATGATGGAAACAGAAATTATTAGACGAAATGACAATCACGGGCACACGTTGAATCACATATTATCACACTATTAAAACCATTGTTGAGCTGTCCGACTGCAGCACCATAGTCTAGACTGCCCTGACTGTATTGTGGACAGTCCCGACTGTGTCTAAGACCAACACCATATAATTGGGGCGGATATAGTTTCAAAATGCCCACAGCTAATATCTGAATTATTTGCCTAAAACCCGCTACCAGCTGGTCGAAAACATTTGTCAAAGACTTGTAAGTCAGTGTAGGCCGTTACCATTGTGGATATCCCCATGTGGATAATCACCTATTGCCGTGTACCACTTGGGCACTATGACTTAATTTTTCTGTCCTAATCGCGGAATGGCGAAAAGCCGTAGCCGTACTGCCCCTGTTTCTGAAGCGGCTTCTGCTCCGGTAACAATACGTTATCTTACCTTCCTCTGGCTTGTACTGCCGAGTGATATCCTCCCGTTCCATTTTTCCAACAGCTTTCGTCAAAATGCGAGTCCCCACTGCGTCGGTATCAATATCTATGACTTTCGGTTGCTACGAACAAAAATGATTTTATAAACTTTTTAGTGTAATTGACGTTTCACAAGGGCCGCACATTTGAACGACCACACCCACTAAGTGCGCAGACTCACGGCCTTTCAAACACCAACAATCCATGTGAGACTGACACTAACACAAGCAAGGCAACTTAACTTGAGATGGGATATGGATTATAATAAAAAAGAGGGAAAATTCTGGGAGACTGAGTTCGAAACAAACACAAACAAATACCGACAACTATGAGCCAAGGTCCTGAAGTAAGCTGACTGTACACCATGAGAAGAATCAACATTAAAGACAAATTAGCTTCAATGATATTATCTCACAAGACATTTGTGAGTAAAAACCATTTGAAGCTTCAGCTTTAGAATGGTGAAAGTCAAAGAAACATCTGAATCGTACAGAAATCGAGCCTCGTTTAAAACGCATTGCGCATTCTGTTTACATAAATCGTGCACTCCATGACCCATCTTCGGCCCAAATGCTTGAAAAGCCGAAAGTGGAATTTTCTGCAACAAATACCTCCGAGTAATCCATGCTGATTAGCCACGAGACTTTGCAGGCGTTGACCTCGGCAAACACGAACTTGGTGTCGTAACTGAAATACACTTGGCCGCTCTTCACTGCAGTCAGGGAGGCAGGTCCCGTGCGGTACACATCTGCATGAGAAAGATTGAACACGTTGAAGAAAAGAACAGTAAAAAATCTCGGTACACCACTACCGAACATAATATGTGAAAATTTCACTTGGGAGGCACCGTTGTGGCAATGACTTGTGTTTTGTGAAAGTTACAGCTCTTTTAGCGACATTTTAACGACATGTGAAACATAATCTTTAAACATGGCAGACTTTCCGGTTTGACTGATTGTTCCATGACTTTGCCAAAAAGTATGGTCCATCTCAATAGCAGCCTGCAGGTTGTTTGCATAAACCCAGCCATTTAGCCCCTTCGTCCATATCCCCATTCGTCCTTACGACCACATACAAAGGTCTACCGACCAATCAAAACACGGAGGCACTACACGATTCTTTACTCCGGCGGCATACTTACAATCGCTTTTCTCTTGTGGAGTGGCGTCCACCGCTTGCCACCCACCATAGCCCTTGGGTAGGTCACGGCGGGCCATCCAAGCGTCATTCCAGACATGAAAGTTCCTGGTTGTTTTGAGGGACGTATCACAAATAAAATTTGGTTATCTTACTGAGGTAACGGCTGTATGTACAGAAGTGTCCACACTGATCTTTCAGGCCATCCTGATTGAAAAGGAGAATTTATATTACGGGTTTTGCCCTTAATACCCAACGTATATGTATTTATAAATACTGTATACTCAGTGCTTGTCCGAGATCTTGCGAAAAATTCCACAAGCTTATTCGGGTGGGACTCGAACCCACAACCTCTTGCTTACTAGTGTAGACATTTTAATCACTCGACCGCTGAACTTGCTGGGGTCAGCTGGCCGGTGCGAGTCCGGCACGTGTAGCAACGGGTACCGTGAACTATTTTCAAGATGTACTTTTGTGTGAGGGAGATGTTGAATTAAGTTACGGGTGTTGCCCTTACCCGACTTATGTGTATTTATAAACCTTGTATATTTAGTGCTGAGAATACAGAAACAAGCACACAAACAAATTCCAATCTCCTCCAATTTACGGCACTGGTTACATTGTAGATGGAGTTGAAATGCTATTTTGTGTACTGACTCCCTAAATCATGAATACCATGTTTTTCACAAGAAAATCACTGTTTTTGCTCAAGTTTCACATTATGACAGAGTCACCTGTTAATCTCGGATTTCGCCCTTTATACTCAGGCTTTAAAAACTTATGAAAAAATTTGCGACAGGTTTGCTAAAATTCTACGAACAGTAAGCTCATTTTAACTAAACTTCAAAGGTTTTTCTATGTTGAACTGACCAGACGCTGTCGGCCGTTCCAAGTGATTTCCCATCGGCATCGTAGTGGTAGTCAATCAGGCAGTTAGCGTCAGTGTCATGCGCCGAGGAGAAGTTGGTGATGGTACGGCCCGGGATACCAATGCAGCGGAGAGCTGAGGTTTAAAAAGAGAATCATTACTGACTCCTTGAAACTTATGGAAAATCGGTGTTATTATCAGGAAAAAACTGTTAAGGGACAATATCATAAATGCAATATTTACTTCTGGACATTATGACGTTGGAACGAAAGCAGAGAAGGTAATCCGAAAGGTTCCACCTGATAAAGCTATGAGCGATATCGAACTGGATATTTGGGTCACGTTTGAACTGTCCCACTTGGATGTTTGTTAAATACAGGGGAGCAACGTTTTGAAAGCGGGCCAGTTGTTTCTGAATTTCTTTCGAAAAATATATACCTTGCTTTTTCACCCATTGCAAAGGGCAACAAATACTCCATTACATGATGGTACTCCAGTGGAGCTGAAAGAAAGTGTGTGTTTGTACCTGAGGGACTGTCAAGAGTCATTCATACTGAAGCGCCACAGAAACGTCCAAGTGCAAAAGGACGAGCTCAGAATGCTCTTACCACGCCGAAAACGTGTAAGTGCTCCCTTCAATATAAACAAATATTCCATGAAGTTTGGGTTACCTCAGGGTACAGTTTTTCCTAGTTGCCAGACCCACCTGTGGTAAGCAGACCGCCAAACACCCAGCACTGTCCGTACCTCACCGGCAGCCCTGTCCTGATGTACTCCTCGAAGATGGAGGCGCTACCGGACCAAGCTGTAGGCTCCGTGCCATCCGCGTAATCGCCACTCCAGTTGCCGGAGAGGATTCCTCCCTCATCTTGTGAATTAACCTGCCAGTTGTGGTGCAACAAGTTAAACTGAATCGTCAAAGTTTTACACAAAATAGGCCGAACAGTTTACATACTGAAAAATGCATGGTCTACTTTTTATGTCTTTCCTCAGGGCGTTCTACTCTTATAAGATCTGACTACTTTAAGGTAAAGTTCAAATTCCCAACTTGGATTAATATCTTCACGTGCCCAGATGAAGAGGTTGCTGCAGCTACCAAAGGTTATGGCTTCTTGTAGCTTCTAAGGTGTTTTGTATGCAGTCTATGGGTTGGCAGGGACTAGAAAATTCTTTGGTGTAAACGTTTCCGAGAGAATCAGCGAACACATTTTGTTCTCAAATTGTTGCCCACACTCACCAGAGCCGACAGCTGCCTAGATATTTCAATTGGGCAGGAATAAGCTGCAGGGCGCTTCTTGCAATCTTCCAGAAGGCGAACCAAACACTCCAGGATTCCAGACTCAAACTGGAAGGCAGATAAAAAGGACTTACTGTACCTAAAGTACATTTGTAAGGTAACTATGCTAGCCGCGCAGATTAACTCTCATTTGACTCGTGGTGATAGCCGAGTGTGTCTATCCGTTCCTGGCGGGAACGTTCTTACATATGATGGCAAAATGTCAAGTGTTTTTTTTTCTTGTATGTTTTGTTATTTGTACAAGCAAAGGATACACTACTAGCTTCCCTTCAGGTATAAAAACATAAGGTCTTTGCCTGTGTGCCTGTCGCGCGCACGAGCTGCTCTCAGTTCTTCGCCTTTCAGGATGTGCTTCATATATGCCGCAGTAGTGGATAGCCTTGATTCGACTATTCCTGGAAAGAGGCAAAAATCATTGACCTGGCCAAAATACCACGGCGCCCATCCCACGGAGTGGTCGGTTCCATAGAAGTACATCCCCATGTCATTCAGAACGTATTCCTGCCTCAGTTCCTCTTTGTGTAGGAACACCTCATCGGCTGGGTGAAATGAAGACGAAATGGCAATTTGAGATGTCGGGAATTCACTGATACAGGAAATCGTACAAACGTACACATAAAACAGAAGATTCCCATCGAATGGTTCTAGTATATCAGATATTGCGCATGCCTTTGTGTAGTTGCATCAGACTTTGAGTTTCAGACTTTCACCATAATCCACAAAGGAAAAACACATCGCGGTGAGGTCCGCAATTTTACCACCTTCATCAGACAAGATGAAAGAAATGAAAATAACGTGTTGATTGATTAAAATGCGCAGTGAATGACGTCTAATGACAATACCCAAGTTTACCTTGACACCATGGATTGAAAAGAACGTAGACGTGTCCCTCCAGTTTGAAGCGGCAGGCAAGGGCGCCCCCAACGTTAGTGCGAACTGCCATCTTATACCGGCCGATCAGACAATCGGAGGGAATGGATATCTTTACGGTCAGCTTGGTTCCCTTGGATTCAATGACCTTTGCCCTCCACTCATCGACATCTTCGCTTGCTACATCGATGGGACGAACGTAAATGGCGATATGGCTCTCGTGAGACATCATTGGCTTGTCTCCTGTCAGCAGTAAATTGAAACATTGCGAGAAATCTATCAATAACCTGCATGTGCATACAGAAATTTGTCGACCCAATACGCGTTTGAAAAGGTCGACAAATTTCGAGTGTTGTGATTGGCCAACGCGTTATTGTGAATCACCCGTATTCTCGGAATTTAATCGACAAGGGGACAGTGAAGGAACCCGCACGCAGCCCATGGATCGGAGTCGAGGTTGCGGTTTGTCTGCCGCCATCATGTGTTTCAGAGTCTTCCATGGTATCTTTACTACACGGGGTGGTTAAGTTTTCGTGTAATTTTTTAATGAAGAAATAAAGACAGCACAGCGCCCTCGGCGCTAAAATAATAAATCCGCACCAAAACTGCGCAAGGTATACAGATCACATTAAACATTATTTTATTCGGGAGGAGGGTTTTCGAGGCCAACAAATTGGGTTGGTTACTACGATTTGGTTGAAAATCACACCGCAGTTGTTTTGTTGTTTTCAAACTATCGTCTAATGTGGTTTTGAAAGAAAGAGTTGAATAGTGTCTCTGAGCGTGACGATGCAGCACAAGAGGCGAAATCATAATTGACTTACAAGATAGGCCCTACAGCAAATAGGACCGTAAGCTCTCGTTCGAACGAGAGGGGAATACATGTACCATGACACGTGTGGAAGCACTACATCGAACGGTCAAAGCCGGCAGGAGCAGTCTGCCACGCTGACGGGCAACAGCTGGGCGGGGTTAATTAAGATGTGCCAAGTTGTGCTACTATTGAACTGTATTTTGGTCTCTAAGGGAAATATTTTTTTGAACTCCAAAATAACTACAAGTGATTTGTATATAACAGACGCAACTGAGATTTTGAAAAGGTGGTGGTCTTTCTCACATGCGCAGCTTGTTGGAAATTTGTGATTCTATATTTCGTGCATCAAAAAATCCTCCAAAACCAGAAGGAGCAGCTAAGACGATATTCAAAGCTTTTCTTGCGGAATACATAAGCGAAAAGCACTCTCTTGGAATCGAGGAGAAAATGACCACAATGTTTTTGGCCTTGTGCCGCTCAAGCTTTTTGCCGCCCAGGCCATTTTGCGGATGGCTGCATAACTGTGAATTTGTTGGTGAAAATATCCACAGATCGATTGAACATGCTTTCGCGATCACGCAAGAGTGCAACATGAATGCAAAATCAGGATCTCTGAGCTAGGCTTTGCACATGCAGAAGTTCCTGTAGACCTTGAGAATGTACGGTGACCGCAACATGAACGAGTACACCTTTGCGGTGCCGTTTTCAAGATTTGCTGGTACGGAACATTACATTTCAAAGTGGAAACCTTCCACAACTTTAAAATGAGGAATAAAGATGCTGCACGTAAACAATAAAGGCGTCATTTTTGTTGTGGGATTGGGTATTCGTTCATTTCTTTTAGGGGAACTACATTTCCACTCAGTGAAGAACTAATTTTCAGAAAGAAATGGAGTAACTAAAAAAGGTCTTGACCACTGGACATGGAGGATTGCAGAAACAGTTCCAGATCTGGGTGCCTTCCTTACCCCACCACATTTCGATGAACACTCTGTGGCCGGCTGCTGCATCGTACTGCTTAGTCAAGTTGATCTCCACTTCGAAGGCCTGGCCACGCCTCACCACCAGTCCGGCGTACTCGTACTTATCGGTGCGGTGAGCCGGTCGGTTCTTCGCCGTCTGAAGGTCCACCGACTCCACCTTCAGCTGGCCTGCAGAGTGAAGCACAACAACAAATTCTGCCAGAGGAATCTTGGTAGACAGCCAAAAGCAGAGTAGTATCGAGTCAATAATATCTGCGATTCAAGTCGAGTCGACTCATTGTAACACACTGACTTGAGTCGAGTCCAGTCATTTTTGATGTGTTCGAGTCGAGTCGAACCATTTACCGGTCGGAACTTGAGTCGAGTCCAGTCGCCAAAAACTGTGAATCGACTTTTGCTTCATTTGGAAATAATTCCTAGTAAACTTCATGTACGCCAATTTCAAATCTTACAGCAGATGTTTAGTTTTACACACACAAAATCAAAGGCACTACACACGGGCTGGCAACATTCCAAAAAAAGATAGCGACAGGAAGTTTTCATTAATATCCCTGGAATGTATTACGACTATATTAACAGGACAGATCTTTCATAAAAATAAACGTGACTTGAAATGACGCTCGGGCACTCGAAACAAGTGCCTTGAGAGAGAGACATGGTGCTTAGGCAAAGCTTTTCGTAGGACTCTACAAATCAAAGCCCTGTTTCAAAGCCTATAGGGGTTGATGGAAGGATACTCAGTTACCGGCGTTGTCAGTTTCGCTATAACTAGTAACTCATCTTTTTAATCCCAGAAAACAAAGATCACGAAAAAAAAAAGCCACTTGAGGTTTTCAACCACAGAGTCACTGAAGAATTCACATTTTAAGAACAAAATGAACAGTCAACAAAGCATGCGGAATTTTAGTGTTAAAAAGGGCAGATTCAACAGTTTTCTTTCATGTAAGAGGATAAAGTTCAACGAATATTCTCCCGAGTAAAAATAACAATGCAACCTTTAAGAAGCTCACCAGTAAATAGGTTTTGCTATGTCTTTCAGGTCACCACGTTCAGAAGGCAAGGGGACTTTTTGAAATGCAGTTTGATTAGGTAAACGACATTCAATTCATATTCAAAAGAGTTGCATTTTAAACCTGACAAGGATAAACATTATCGTACCGGTCTCTGGCTTTGCTGGTATATCGGCTCTTGGCGGACCCGATTCACCGATTCGTCCAGTCAACGCCACACCAGATGCTCTCGTTCTCTGTCTAGATGCCATCTCGTGTAATTATATAGCTATGATCTGGTGGTTCAAGTAATAGATAACCATATTATTAACAATCTGTAAAACTGACCAATGACCGATTCATGTTTTATCCAAGAACAAGTAAAAACCAAATATAAATGCAAAATACACGTATATCTAAAACTTGCCATTACAAGAAATGGAAGCACATCTTTAAAAAATATGAAAGAATTACGATTCTTGAAAACAGGAAATTGCTAAGGAAACAAACACTCAATTATGCTTCCCCGATGCACCATGGGCAGCACGTACTCTTTGCGCCATATTCCAAAAACATCAAAATAAAATCAACTAAATTAAAAACAGGGATTTAAAGGTAAACCATTGCCCTGGTAAATAAATACCTCTGCATACGACATCCTGTTTTGTTATACAAACATAGCAATAAGAAAAACACTCAAGGATACAGACAGCCAACATTCCACATAATAGCCAACGATCACCTTTGATCATTGACTTTTTCATTACACTACCCTGCTAGGTGCTTGATCTGTTGCATGGCGCGCATAAGTGACATTTATTGCTTTTGGTTGCTTCAAGATGTCTCCAAATCCTTCTTCAGAAATCTTCAAATAAATTTTGATATATATCTTGAAATCGAGTTCAAGATATCTCAAAATTGATTTAGGTGTCTTGAATTCGATTCGAGGTATGTTGAAATTGACAATAGACATCTCAAAATTCATTTCAAGATATCTCGAAATCTGTTGGTAACATAAAAAATGTAATTTTAAATTTCTTGGAAATCGATTTCAATATAGTTTGAAATGGTGTAGTATATCTTGAAATCGTTTTCTCTTTTGCTTCTGTCATGTCGGGACGAAGATTAAATAGAAAGACGTGCCAGGGTAAATTACAATATACTTTCTGGGAAATCAGGCAAAAATGGAGTATCTTGTAGCACAGAAGAAAAATGATTGTTAAAATATCTTGAATAAGGAGTTTGGAAAATCCGAAAAGAATTTTGAAATGTTTGAAATGGATTTAGAGATGCTTTTAAAAGGATTTCGATATATCTGGAAATGGATCTGAAGTTATCTATCTAAAAACCAGATTTCAAGATATCTAGAATGGATTTAAAGACGCCTTGATATCATTCCTAAATGGCTTTCAAAATAGAAGAAATTTTAAAGACATCTTGAAATTAGTGATATTTTTAAAGTAAGCACAAGCTACCGCTTTACTATGAATAAATATCACGCGCCACGAAGTTGTGATTTAATATTAGATTTAATATTAGAAGCCTCAAGGTGCACAATTTCATGTATACAATGCACCATTACGGAACATTTTCTGTGTGAGAAATGGGTTTCAGTTATCGGCACCAACAGATTGTTATTAAAACGCATGAAACCACCTTTATTAGCACGGAGAACAAATAATATGCCTCCCCTTCCATGAAAGAGACAGGAGAATCCGTTACAGATGCATTTTGACGTAACAAAATAGCTGAAGCTATATAAATAGCCGATCATCCGACGCTGTTCCGGAGGCTCATTTTGTTTGAGACCTCACCCCTCCGGAACATAGTCCCCCCTTAAGTCCCCCCTTCACACAGACTCTTGTTGAAGTCAGCCAGTAGGGGTGGCTAAATACCGCAGATATCAGCTCCACCTCAAGTCCCTTGCATTCAATCATCTCTGGGGCGAACGGCACCGACCTCATCGTAGCACTAGCCTGTATGCATCAAGGCGTCAGCACGGTGAGATCCAGCATGAGCATCTTACATCCACACATTACCGTAAAAGTACACGAATCAGGCCACGATGCATGAATTAATAATGAATTTTTTCTGCAAAGTTAATGCCACTGACGGTGGAACGATTTTCCAAGTGAGGGGAGTTATAAGAGCATATGGCATCAGTCATTGATAGGCCGATCCAACGCTCCACCTATCATATGAGCCACCCCCGCCTTGGAAAAGTGGGGGGAGAGGGGGCACGGGCCCCCGCATCCCACTTCCGCCGCCAGTGCGTCATGCTTCGACCTATGGAAGGTATATGATATCTTTACCAGCATGCATTGAGAAGTGCACGTTTACATTTAAAGTTCTGTACGTGCCCTCCTACACAGATGAGGGCGCTGTTGGTTTTGGGCACAGGCGTTTCAGTTCAAATTAACAAACCAAGAATTTAGTTACTGACAACACTGCTGATAAAAGGATGCTGGTTTGCTTATTGCTTACAGATTATTAAAGAAGAGAAGATTTAGGCTGGCACAATTTTTAAAATGGGGGAGTTTTTAGTGAGCAAGCCACTGAAGACATCAACATTTTTGCCCACAAGTATGGAAATGCTCTTACAACGTTAAAAAGGCAGCAAAATAACCTTCAAACAATGAAATAGAATTAAAGTTAATTACAAAGGGGCATTTGGAGGCAAGGACGGATCCAGACCAAATTTTGTGTGTGTATGTGTTGGGAGCAAAAGAAGTAAGCCGCGTCCCCGGTTCACTTTTGCATAGACTGATTAGCATCAGAAATAATTAACTTAGCCTAAGCAAGTTAGTCCCAAACAATGTACTGAACAAAATTGCTCTGTCTTTACAAAATAACTTCCATTTAAGGCACTTAATATTTTCACTGTGATTGATTAAAAGCAATCCTCATCTGGGGGAGGGGGGGCATGGCCCCAGTTGCGCCCCCCCCCGCCACCCGCCCTTATTTGGAGGCTTGTATTCAGAGAACAAAAGAAATACGCGCTACTCCCTTTATTAATGCTTACCTCCACCTTTGCTATCGCATAGCATCTTCGTACATATTCACACAAACCATGTACATCCCTGAGCGTATATTTTGGCCTCAATCAATGATATTATCATACCATGCAACATCATATTCGATAATTTTCCCATTATCCGTAGTTTGGACCATGCACCATAGTTCTAATTTTAAAAAGCTAACTGGGCTTTTTCGGATTATCTCACAGTAGGGGGGGGGGGTTCTGCCCCCAAGAACTTGACTCTCCCGTACCAGGTTTGTTTTAAACACCGCATGCATGCGAACACTTGTTAGAAGTATAAATATGAAGCTTCCGACTACATCACACGTGAGTTTGATTTCTGGAAGAGAACACACTCTTGGCTGACGAACTGTCAGAGAAAAACGGACGCTGCGTGAGAACTATACTGGTTGTCCCCCAAAACGCAACACAACCGTTTGGTATAAAACTAATTGTCAGAAATAAGTAATTTGTAACTAAATTAAAGCTAATGGTGTTTTCTAATTGCGGATATGCAACACGTTTAGTTTATCTTGCAAGTGTATGCAATCGCCCAACTCAAATCCTTGAGTATCACAAAACCTGTTCAGGTCCTAAATTAACTTCTTTGGGATTTCTTTGAGTTCAAAACTCGATGAAACTGATGTTTATTTCATAAGGCAGTGGTTGTTTAATTGTGCATTTTATAGTTTGCAGTTTCAGAGAAACTTACTCAAGTTGAACGTTTGCTATTTACCTCACTGAGTAGTAACAAAGCGCTTATCTTTACTTCTGTAAAATTAACCACTTCAACCATTTCAGGATCCTGTTTGTTAATGAAAAAAAGGTTTTAATATAACACAACTCAACTGTAACACAACAGTTCAGTATCCTCTTTCTTTATAGGTCTTTGCAACGATCTTATGCGTAAAAGGGTATTAAATGATCTAAGCAAATCATTTCGATTGTTTTAATAAGTCCTACTGCACGGGCAAAACAAAAAAAAGTACCTGACGTATTCAAGAATGTCTCTACAATGCACCATCGGATTAAAAACTAGTCTTTATGTTGAAAATTGATATTCTAAACCTCAATTTGATATCAAACACAATATAATTTCTGAAAATTTGGAGAAATTCAATGTTACTTTGCATTACAGATTTTTTTTGGGGGGGGTGGACTTTAAGCCTGGTTTATACAAGTTGATGTCAAAAATGCACTGCGACGATATCTCATAAATATTGAAGGGGTTGGAGGATTCACGAATGACAGAACTTGCTGAGTAGTATTTTTCAGATGTGAAATAGGTTTGCAAAGGCAGCGGAGAAGGAAAACAGTCACTCACCGTTAACGGCATGTGTTCTGGAGCTTGAACACGAAATCAATGACAAGCACTCATCTGGTGTAACCGGCACAGGACGTCCGCAAGCGAACAAGCAAGTACGCACACTGGGCAACTTGTTATAACGTGAGCTTGCGTGCTTAGTCCACCAGGCACGCGTGGATTTTCAAAGTTGACGTTTGTCCTCGAACGTTATAAAGGGGCAGTATGGACGGTTTGCTTGCCAAGCGTATTAAGATTACTTTGTACACAACTAGAATGTTTTTGGGGGGAGATTTTTTTCGAGATAAAATAAAAACTAATTTCTCGAGATGTTTTAAAAAGTTAGAAATAGAAACGAAAACCAGAAATACAGATGACAAAAGGTCACTGAATAATGTGCCAGTGCCTAGTAATTCTGTGCGTCTGAGTCTGTCAAATCAATATTGCACGTATGAAAATCATGTGTGGAATGTAGACGGATGTTATGTACAACATTTCGTTTGTGATATAGATATATGTCAGAGGCAAGCCCGCGGGATATCCAACCTACTGCAGGCAGTTCAAGAGATATACCGCCGATATTTTTCTTATCAAAACAAAAGTCACAAGTGTGTCCCTCTTTTTCCTGTGCTGCAATGTTCCCTCAGATTATCAATTAAACACTGCAAACCATACAATGGTTATGAAAGGTTGCAGGTGCACTGAAACTGTGTCGGATGATCCCTGCATGGGGGTGAGTTAACATGGAACAATTGATGTGGATAGCGACATCAAACTTCAGGTGACGTGTTAAAGCTCAAAATGCCAGGAAGCGGGAAGTTTTGAATGGTTCCCGATGATTTTCATTTACACAATACATATAGTACAGAAACTGGCATCCTTACTCCTTAAATATGTTGTGATTGTTTAATTTGTCATGTACACTTGTACGTGAATCCATATTTCTGGTTTTGTTTTCTTTCAGGTTTTCTTTGAAACCAACGGCTTTCATATTTTTGCCAAATATGATACCCATCCACAAGAAACCTTCGCACGCGACATCTTAATCACGAACTGGAAGAAATCGAGTGTACAGGACTCCACCTCCAAAAATGTTACACTCCCTTTGTGTTGCGTGGGGTGGAAAGGGAAGAGTTGCCCTCCCCCCCCAAAAAAAATGAAAGAGCAAGTGAAATGAAAAAGAACGGGATGAAGGGGGATTGTTTGCTTGAGAAACATCGAAATTGACCTCTTCTACAAAGTTTATCATTTTGTTGCTGATGAGGGCTTTCTCACCCCCCGCCCGTGATAAAAATCCTGGCGACGGTTCATGTCACTCTTGCATACATGCACATCTCCACGATTCCATAAAAAAGCCCCCAGAATCCTGAAACTCCGTAAAGGTCAATGCCCGAGGTACGTACCTGTTTACGAATGGCCTGGGCCGGGCACATTCTTACGCATTATTAAGCTGTCCTTGTGACGTTTCTCTACTCAGTAAAGTGTAGATTAGTTTACGAATCAACCCTGTACTGTAGATTCGTAATGAATCTGTATTGACAAACGGCAGAATATTTTTAATAATTTCCAGGTCTTGTGAACAACCCCTGCAAAAGAAAAATCCCAGTCTTTTCCTTATAATGTAAAACTTACAGGTGTTTTTACCAACAGTTTGACAAGATTTTGTAATGACTAAACTTCTACGTGTCTGTAAAATTTATTAAGGAATACATGTATATTACAGAAGACTACGCCGGTTTTTTTTCATGCTGTTTGAGAGGAAAACATTGAAGTTCAAAAAATGAGGTAATATGCCTCGCATCTCAACCATCCCTAAAGCTACTTTGCAAAGACATTTCGCCCTAATGAAGCATTCCTAGAGTACCTTTTAAAAATATTTTGACAATTTTATGTTTAATTTTACCGCTTTCACTTTTCGATTGCGATTTCTGGATTTGTCGATGGTGATTTCAATTTTTATTTAAGGTTTTTTTGGGGGGGTTCCGTCAAGTATTCTACCTTTTTTCGGATTCATTTGCATGTAAAAGATTATTTCTCATTTGATTTATTGTTTTGCATTTTTATTTCAGAAGCACAACTTTGTAAGGATTTTCAAAAATGTTCACACTTGATTTTAACCACCATTTATCGAATTTGCAATGCAATTATTCGCAGCTGTTGACACTTTATGACATTGTACATAACCTGTATGACCCATTTTGACCGAAGAAGCAATGAAGACAGTACGAGTAATCCACCAGCGTTGATCTGCATGTGCATTACTGTCAATGCTTCTTGTGATAAAAACTGTCCAAGTTAATGAACGGCACAAACATTGTTCACCCAGTGGAAAGGTTAACGATAAGACCCAGGAAAGCCTAGCAGTAAGTGCATATAGGCTAGGAACAAAGTTTTACAAAGAGGGAGCTTGCCAACACTGGCCGTGCAAGCAAATCTCACTGCTGAAGACATTAGTCCGAATGGACAATGTTTAATTGTTTCCTTGTTATCAGGAGAATTTTTGATGTCTTATTTTTGCGCAAAGGCGGACTCGAAGGTCATGTATTACGACGTTACTGGTGTACAAATAGTGACTTTTACAGGAGGTCATCTTTACAAACGTTATCCAATCTGACTTTTTGAGATCCCTAAAGGGGATTGGAAGGGTTGAGGATTCTCAGACGGGTAAAAAAAAAACAACAAATAGGCAGTCGATTTTAGGGAAAAGAGACTCCGACGACGTTCTGGTGCTACATGGAGAGGCTAGCCCGTGATCGCAGTGATCAGTTTGCCTGGATTCCTCCGCGACATTTTATCATGTTCATACTTTACTCATACGTCGTTAGATAAGCACCGAGCGTTCATATCGGTCGCGAGACAGCAAGCGTCTGGTTGTGCCCCTACGTATTAAATCTTGTCAGCCTACCGTAAATAGACACAGCGCTAAGCTAGACATACCAGTGACCCAAATTCAAGGGCCTGTAAGGTTTTAAAGTAGCATTCGGGCACAAAAAAAATCTTCAATAATATTGCTTTGCTCAGTTTTATTTTAAGGCTGGTGGTGTCTATGCTTATAGCTTGCCTCTTCCAATAGCACATCCCAGGGCGGAAAGATATACTGGTCACTCCTTCAAAAAAGGCAAGATTTACAGAGATGAATTATAAAGAAATTGTGACTTTTGCCCCTCCCCAATCTTTTCCAGATAATTTGGTTCCTTTCACCTTCCCTACTGTTGAATTGATGGGAGGTTAAACAAACTACATTAAAAAAAATCCGCGCGCCTCTATTCTTTATAGATAACATACAAAGACTGACGTTTTGTCAACTTTCTTTTAAAAAGGCTTTCCAACTGCTTGAGACTGAAGTATCGGACGGGCTCGTTTTACACGTAACGAGAAGGTAATAACCGGGCGCTGTTCAGAGTCAACAACTGTCTGAAAGATGAATATAGATTCATTTTAGATTTCATTGGATAAATTTCATTTGTTTTGTTCTGAATGTATCTGTGCTTCCAATATTTGGCATCAAGTCATTTTAATAAAACGGCAAGCGAATCGAACCTGGGTTTATTGAGACAAATGAGATTATGCTGACTTCCAACACTTTCATTAATTGTACATGTGCGGTTTTTGCTGAAAGGACAGGGATTAAACGTTGACGACTTGAAAATTATTGTTCTTCAACTTGTTTTGGCAAACGAAGTCCGAATTCTTAAAGCGCAGAGATCTATCGGATCTCTACGAATTGTGTGCTTATAAATTAGTCAAAATGACCAATATAGGTAAGTGTAAGTTGGGTCTCGATATCTTATTAAATCAAGACAGGACTCATTACTCGGTCACCTTTGATAACAATGACATTTTATTGATTGTACACAAACCGTCGGTATCGATAGTTCTTGCACAAACTTGACTGAGCCAATAAGGAAATGGCGCCCCGCCCGGGGATTATGTGCTCTCTTATTGGTCACCTCTGTCAGTAAACGGACCATTGGCGCCGTTTTCGTATTGGCTCAGTCCAGTTTGTACATGAATCATAATAGTAATGGTTCGTGTGCAATCAATCAATAAAATGTCACTTTTATAGAGAGTGCCCGAGTAATGTAACATTTAGTCAACAACACTGACTGACTTTGGTCAAATTTAACTAATATTTGACTTATCTTTTACTTATTAATGTTAGTCATTGGTCTGTCTGACTTATTTATTAATTGGTCATACTAGACATAGAGCTGGACTGACTTTTATTAGTCAAAATGACACATTTTTGCCCAAGCCCAAGGCATCAGCACCAAATTCCTAATGACAAATTAATACAGGTATGTATGTATAACCCATATCAATAAGAGAGCCACCTTTGTCCGATTTACCATTGTGACAGTCTTATATCATCGTTGGCTACCGAACTGTTCGTAAACCCTGTAGGCACATACCTACTGTACCTTTGAATGATATGATATGGCTCTTGGTCAAACATTTTGGGGAACTTTTATCAACGCTATACACGAACTAACCGCAACACATTCCTCTCCGCTTTCACAAAATAGCAGACATTTGTTAATGTTGGAATACCTTTGTCCAGTTCCAACGTTACTATGGCGGTTTACAAATTCACCAAAAACCGTAATTATTAAATTTGTAGTTACTGTACATCAGTAAAAATAACAATGCTACACCATTTATTTTACACTTGTCAAATGGCGGGTTGACATTGCTTCTTCTGTTTTGATAAATTCCAAACCACTCGGCGGTCTACGAACTGTCGGCCTGGCTGGCGAGACAGTTCGCTGGGAGTTTTATCGGAAATCATCGTCCAGTAGCGTGGCACTCTCGATGATTTTCTACGAAAACGCAATGATTTATGTTGGAGAGACCACAAGAATCTGGAAGATGTAATCCAACACAAGAGGCCATCTATAAATTGGGATCTAGCGGACTTATTTCATTGTCTACTCTGTCAGTAATTTCCTCCTGGCGATGTGTTTTTGTTGTAATTTTGCCTTGGTGTTTTTTCGCAGTATATTCTTCCGCATAGCATTAATACACCTATCAAGATCAGAAATCCTAGATTCAAAAACCACACGTGTATAAACCGTTGGGTTGCAACCCTCAGGAGGAGGGATAGGGTACGAGATCTAAAACTTGTTGCATCTCATGAGCTGATCCAGCCTCCCCCTCCATATTGAATCCACCCCCAAACGGTTACAGTGAAGGAGTTCGAATGGAGAAAATAACAGCCACAGCTCAATCTTGCTCAGTCTCAACTTGCTCAGTTGTTTGAATAATCACACATTGTCGGTTGTGAAGCACAAACACTCAGTCACATGGTGTGCGTCAAACGTGTGCCCATACACAAACGATCGAAACAGTGGGCCATTGTGAAGCACTTCCCAACTCCGACTCGAAGTCAACCTTATACAAAGTTATTGACACATTACCTCCCTCAACCCCTAAATTGAAGCGTAGACGTTTTCTGAATAAATCTTTTGTGAGTTAAATAAATCTGGAACAGAAGTCTGAATAAATCTAGCACAGAAGTTGTTTCTATAGCTGTGGAGATGTTAAAGTGCCTCTGAGGTTTCGGAGACTTGCAATATCTCGGACTTGAATGAAGTCGGACTCACGTTGCTATTCCCCCCGTCAGCCATCCCTTCAGCCTGTACGTACTACTACACGGTCGTCGCGCTCGGCTCCGGCAGCTCGCATAACCCTTATAAGGTGCCCTCATTTGATAGCTTTTGATATACAAAAACGTGTCATACGTCACCAGTCAGTAAGTCCGACTTGACGGATAAGCCAATCGGGCCCTTCGTCGGTAATAGTTATTCATAATTGCACATGATTGACATGATGTTGCATAATGTATACGGAATTTCCACCAACCAAAGTAGTCAGACTTGTAGACTCGTTTATTATAATGCAGGTATGGACGACGTAAAAACAATTCTGGCAATGTGATTGGCCGCTATCAGTTTCGGTAGATGAGTCCATTCGCTGTGTACAAACGGTTGACTGATTCGTCAAGTCGGGATTTCTGAAATGAACTCATAGTAACACGTGGACACAAGAGGGCGCGAAACAACTAACGGCGCGCGGTCTCGATATGTATCCAAAGTATCATAAGCGAAGACCTCTCAGAGATCCCGACTTGAGTCAAGTCTAGCAATATCTCTGCGCACCCACATTAATCACACAATAGACTTGTCAATTATCGATGTGACGATTTATTCTCTGTGTACCTAAAACCTATAGAGCATGTAATGAAAATGTCAACAGAGTATTGATAAGAATTAATCTCATTTTTTAAGCTAATTTTCATTTTCCAAACCTCTCTCACCGTCTTTTCTTTTTAAGGCTTTTCTTTACCATCTTACCTACTATCAAAACTACTTATTTTATAGGCCACTGTATTTCCCAACTGATTCTTGCGTACCAAAATGAATCTGCATGGGCCAAGGCCTACTTCTCTTTTGCACGTAAAAAATCGTTGAAATTCAACATTTTCAAACATAAAGCCTGTGTATTAAACGCAAAAATAAAATTGTGTCTTGTTCCTAACAATACTAAACACATTTTGAAAATCCGCGTAAGATAGAAGATACCTTAAGTAAGCAAAATATAACGCCGGAGCACAAACTTCTGTGCCTAACGTCTATTCAAAACCCTCAGGGTCTTCAAATCGTGGAGTACATTTGTAAGCTTATTGCGTGCAAGATTTTATGGTCAAAAGCTGGATTTCAGAAAAACATACATCAGTAATCCTCGCAGTAACCTTGAAAAAAGTGATTATGTTTTTTAACCTGTCGAGTTAAAGGTCACAGTCATTCTGTTTTACCTGTTGACAGGTTCTGAAGCTCAAATCGACAATATCTGAGAGCAGTTCGCGTCGAGAGACCGTATTAAGTACGGTCTGTCGCTAAATTTTAGCAGTTTGGAATCCTACCAAGGCTACAAGCACTTCAAATTGAACAATTTTAAACTCACACTAAGGGCACTTATTGGCAACGAGTTCGATTACATGTACTCTGAATTTCATCACTAATTTAAAATTGCATCAGTTAAACTGAAATTAAGTTTTTTACGTATATGATACGTTTCTCTTAGAAAGTTAAAGAAAAATTAAAGTAAAATCGTATTTTACTCATACAATAAAATCACAACATGCTATATGTTGTTCTATCTATTTTCAAACCTCTATCAAGATTAGTTACATGATCACGTGTAACAAAAATTACCTTGCCAGTGGTATGAGACAGGGGGTGTTATTGTTAGTATTGCTACTGATCACGAAGTGCAATTCCAAACTACTGATAATTGTGCTTGGCTAAAAATATGAAGAAAACGGTAAAGGTAAAACAAAAAAAAATGAGTGAAACCAAACGAAAAGAGATCAACCAAAGAGTGTATTTGGAGGAGATGTTTAAATGTCTGGTTAAGCATCTTTTGACCCTTACAAGCAATTTGAGCCAAAGGGTAAATCAATCATGCTTCAGGATGAGTCAGTACATGTTTAATAGTACATTTTTCAGGTCTTTGCACACACATACATAAGTGCCTCCTAAACTACAGTGACTGAAATAATCTCCAAGATGTATTTTTTTTGGCGTTGGGGAGATGTTAATTTGTATAAAGAGTTTTGTCGGGTAAGCTTGTGCATTTTGTCGCAAGCTCTCAAACAAGCGCTGAGCATACAGTGTTCATCAATATATACGTTGGGTAAGGGCTAAACCCTTTATATAAATGAAATAGTCTTATTTTCTTCACAACAAATGCTGTTTAACATACGACGATACTTTTTTGATTGCAAGATTACACAGCACTACGCGTACTTTGCCAAACACCGAGCAGATTGTACTGTTCTTCGCATAATATTAGTCATCTCTGGCTGCTCTGATTGGGCAATTAGATTATGTTGACAGCTGCTTTGCCAGACACACCGATCAGATCCAAGGACGAGAAAGACACCAGGATCTCCTTGCTCCCAGGCGTCTTTCTTGCTACAACAGTGACTTGGTAGTTGACCGTTTCATTGCCCGCGATGTCTCTACAGACAAAAACAACCAGGGTTTGATAACTTAATCGCAGTACTGTGTAACATTTTCATAATGCAATTAAATATTTCATTAACACAAGACAGGGCTGTTTGTGTAATGTGTGGGGAACATTTTGAAGGTGTTTTTGGTATTTCTTGCACAACTGACAACCTAGGACAGGTTTCTGGGCCAAGGATAGACGGGTTTGCAAAGAATAATTAATGACTGGAACAGGTGTTTAGGACGTGCTCCTCCACGAAGAGTTATAGATACCTGAAAGCTTCCTTCTTGTGCAGGACCACAGCAGGACCTTCTGTGTGGAAGAAACAGCCGCTGAGTACAGTTGACAGAGGATTGGTGAACTTGACACTGGCCGTGAATTCTGTGCCTGCAGTCACAGTCTTGGGAACCTGAAGATATACAACAGAGCAGAGATCCTGAAGAAATTTGAATTCAAATTTTTTAAAATTCAGAATGTATTTAATATTTGATGTATATTTGAAACATGAAGCTACCTGTTGCAAGCAATGTTTTGACACAGCTAAGTTTGACATGTACAATATATACAGTATGTTACATATGCAAAGACACAGGTTTTCAGCAAATTGTGACTGATGCATAAAATCACATCTGAAAACTCTCCTTTTTTACCGTCCACAAAATTTAAAAACTAGAAAAGTCAGATACAGATTACAGTCTTCTAACAAACATTTTGCTGAGGTCAGATATTGGGAAGGAACTCTGACTGTACCTCAACTTCGAGGTCGGGCTTAACTAAGCGGAAATCTGCCCCTTTGGTCACCACCTGGTTTGTCTCGGAGACGAATATGGTAATGTCGAAGTGGAGGTTGGCCTGGTCCACGAGTTTCGGGAGATAGTTGCTGGCTTTCACCTTCCACTCACGAACTGAGATCGTAAATGGGTACAAATCTTTAGAGTTTTCAATTAAAAAAGGAATATTACTTTTGTTCCACCATGAACGATCTAACAGAACGCTTAGATGCAAGAGAGAGGAAATAAGTCTAGTTAGAAAGATCATATTTAATAAGAAATTGCATTTTAATTTATTCTGAAAGATCAGTCACATAAATTCAAAACTTTACTTTAGAAATTTAGTTGTATTTCAAACAATCTATTATACAAAAACCAAATAAAGATTGCAACTGATGCAGAAAGCACGAGTTAAAGACTTAAAGATTTCCTTCATATCAAGCAAAAATGCAAACAAAAGTCGTAGGGAGCATCCAATCGAAGCCTGTTTTGGATGACGTCACACTACGGCTCTGCAATTTTACGACTGTTTCATTATTTCGGGGCGAACGCGTCCATGTGCGTGAGTGCTCTGCTTGCTCAAACTTAACTGTGAATTAAAAGAGGTGGATTGACCCGAGTCGCTCTTTATTCTACTTGGTTCAGAGCGACTCTGAAACGCCTGTCTGAAATGTATGGACAATAAGAGCGACTTGGAATCATATCGACAATGTTGATCAGGCCCGTGAAGGTGATGTCAACACTGGATCATATGATACAATTGAATCGCCCCAGTTTGAACTGGAGTAAGGTACCGATGAAATTCGAGCAGATGGCCCCAGTCATTTGCCGAGAATGACCGACGAGGAAACAGACAGCCTATTAAGGTCGCAAGGTCTAGAAACTCGAGGGGAACGAGAGCCATGTTGTGACATTGTTAAATTGCGAGATTTGTTTGCTGCCCCCGTTGATGATTTTTTAAGGCTCCAGCGCTCTCGCGGTGGAACAGATCTCCCAAAACGACGATTTTTTTATAAATGCAAAGAGAAGCTGTAACCTTGGACATAACATAGGTGAAAATAACCCATCCCCTGTTTAATAACCTTTTGGTATCGAAGCAATGTGACTGATCTTTATAGAGGTTCACAAGTTACTGTTTACTAAGACGACCATGATGACGTTAATTTTAATCCCAAACATTTATTACATGCAACTACTTCTCTTAATGGAACGAAACAATGACATCTCCTTATGATAACCCTACGAAGCGTGCACTCTTGAAAAGAAATTCCTTTTCTTTCCAAACAAAAAAAGGCAATGTTGATGAAATATTATTTTAAAGAATACTACAGCGCTTTTTCTATTCAGATTGTGAACCCCAAATCTGCTCATTAAAAATAAATTTATTTTTATTTTGCTTACTAAACTGTCATGAACTGACATTAATATGGACGTGGACCTCCATTTCAAAGGACAGTAATTACGACAACTTTTTTGAAGCATTTTTCCGACAGGAACACTGCATCTTGTTTTATTTATTTCATTCAGTGTTAAAGAAGTCATTTGTTCTTCCTTTCTGAAAATTTTAAAAAGATTACAACCGACCTGCTTCTGCATCTTTGATGTCGACAGAATCTGCTGACTCAAATACCGGATTTGCTTTCACTCCCGTGTAGTACATTGTATTGCAAGTGATGACGAGAGTCACACTTCGCAGCTCCTCGACAGGGCACGTCTTCTTCAGCTTGGCCTGAACCACAAAGTCCTTGCCGATGAGAACGTCTTCCGGTAGGCCAATCTCCAAGCTGGTGTCCTGGCCCGCCTCCGATATCAGCTTCTTGAGAGTATTCGCGTACTTGTCGGCAGTGAAGAGGCTCAGGTATTCAAAGATGGAACCTGAAAAAGGGAGGAACAAGCTACTGCACTGAATTATAAAAGGCTTGAGGAATGAAGAAATTTGGGCTAAAGAGAGGTTCCTGGGTGATGCAAAACTCGGTTGATTATTGATGGACGACGATTCTTCACACTAACACTGAAATTTACGATATCAAGAAAGACTGCATTTTCAGGGCAAAGTAATAATTACGGCAAATGTATTAAGAATGTAAAAGTATTCAAATGAACAACAGACAGTCTTCCGAACTGTATTCCTATGAGCCAGAAAGGACAGTATTTTTTCCTGGTAATAGCTTTTAGTCTCGCAGGTTATATCGACAAATCTGAGCAAACCTCCGTACATCGCGAAGGCACTGGAAATGGCGGTAGAATTGTATCAGGGTTTCTCTAAAACATCGCTTGGAACAACATAACTGCCACCGTTGCTCCTAACATAGAGTCACGTTTGACCTCGAGTTGTCTTTAAATAAGGTATGCACACATTCATGCCAATTCAGCTGCTTTTAAGCCCAGACTTAAGGCGGCCATTACCTAGTATCTTTGGGCAGTATTTTTGTTGATACGCCCCTATTGCCATGTCCCACTCGGGAATTGTGACTTCATTTCCTGTTAATATCGGTAACGGCGACAAGTCGTAACCGTACTGCGTCCGTTTCTGAAGCGGCTTCTGCTCCGGTAACAATACGTTATCTTACCTTCCTCTGGCTTGTACTGCCGAGTGATATCCTCCCGTTCCATTTTTCCAACAGCTTTCGTCAAAATGCGAGTCCCCACGGCGTCGGTTTCAATATCTATGATTTTTGGCGGCTAGGAAGAAATAAGTGTATTAATGTACTTCGACTTTTGATGAGGGTCGAACATTTTGGCCAGACCGGCAGAGTGCATCGATTCATTGTATTAATCTTCCAAACTTTAAAACAAGCCAACTTGAATATCGGCTAGGATATCAATACAGTACATGTACTGTACATATCATCATAAAAAGAAAGAAACACCAGCAAACAACGACATGTTGCACAAGACTTTATTGCTCGAGAGGTATGCTACCTCCTACTTAGAAACCCTGCTACCTCCTAGTTTCAGGAGGAAACCAACCAAGTACAATGTACCAAGTGCCTGTACTGTACGAGAAAGATCAAGATTAAATTAGACAAGTTTGCGAGTGAAAGGACATAAAGTTTCAGTTTAAGAATGGTCACTACGTAGAGTCTGACATATTTGGCATCGTTCAAAAACACACCACCCCCAGCCATTTTAGGCCTCCCCCCCTTTCAAAATCGTTTCGCCGCCGCTGGTGTCCGAAGTCTTAAAAATCAGGAACCTTTGGAATGTGCTGGAATAAATCTCTCTACCTCGGAGTAATCCTTGCTGATCAGCCATTTGACTTTGCAGGCATTGACCTCGGCAAACACGAACTTGGTGTCGTAACTAAAGAACACTTGGCCGCTCTTCACTGCAGTCAGGGAGGCAGGTCCGGTACGGTACACATCTTCATGAAAAAAATGAAAAGAGGAGCAACACTCCCGAAACTCAATTATCAGAACACAGGTGTCTACCATAACAAGTGAACGCGTCGTGACAATGTCTTTTGCTTTGTGAACTGTATCCCACATTTAGCGTCATTTCTGACGTCATATACGGAATATAACCTTTAATGGCCAACACTACAGGCTCTCCCGATTTATCTTTGCCAAAGGTATACGGTCCATCAGTAGCGATGGCTCTGCTTAATTCTTATTTGGCGATCTAGATAAAAAGTACAGTTGATATATATGGGTCACTCTGAGTCGACAAAAACTTCAGCATGATCACCGCTTTATGGACGAACCTTGGAACTGACAGCATACCGTTGTTGTCATTTCTGGGAGAATCGGTAATGTCTTGAGGCTGCTCTGATCAAGTCAGGATGAAGTGTGTTGTTGAAATGTGTTGTTGAAGTGTGTTGGACAATATGAAGGAACTGGGATTAAAAATTACAGTGAGCGGTATTTACAATCGCTTTGCTCCTGTGGAGTCGAGTCCACCGCTTGCCATCCACCGTAGCCCTTGGGTAGGTCACGGCGGGCCATCCAAGCGTCGTTCCAAACATGAAAGTTCCTGTTTTTTGAGGGACGTATCAACAAATATATCGGTTATCTTGCCAAGGTAAGAGATAAGGAAGTGTCTACATATTGATCTTTCAGGATAATTCGTTGGAAAAAGGGAATGCCAACGAGTGTCCTTCCTGCCCTAAGAATTTTACGATATCATTCTATAATTATACAAAATGGGCTGATGAGTAATTTCTAACGATAGCTGATATTAGTCCTAAAACCAAAATCATATTCATATCGTCAACTCAATTTAGAAACCCAAGATCTCTATTTACACTGCAAGAGAGTTGAAACGTAATTTCAAGAGCTGATTGTCAAAATCAGGAATTCCCTCTCCTTGTATGGTGTCACAGAAACACGACTAATGTTTTTAAGCGTTTCACAAAATGACAGCAACAAACGTTAATCTCGGATTTTATTTTTCCTGTTTGAGAACATTAAATTAAAGCTATTTGAACCGATTTTCAATTTTTTTTTCAATGTTGAACTGACCAGACGCTGTCGGCCGTTCCAAGTGATTTCCCATCGGCATCGTAGTGGTAGTCAATCAGGCAGTTAGCGTCAGTGTCATGCGCCGAGGAGAAGTTGGTGATGGTGCGGGCCGGGATACCAATGGCGCGGAGAGCTGACGTTTAAGTAAGGAGAAACATTACACTAAGAATCAATGTTTTTGCCCCCCCCCCAAAAAAAAAGTTCAGCGACGAGATCAAAAATGCGAGATTTTCTTTTGGACATCCTTCCAGTCAATAGCTTCCACTTGGGAAAGCTGTCGGTCAAATCGAACTGGATATTTGGGTGGCGTTTGGCGTTTGAACTGTCCCGTTTCGATTTTTTAACAAACAGTAAAAAAAGGGTGATTCTAGTTGTCTTTAAATTTACTTTCCTTTGAAATTAATTATTTGTTTAATTGACTCATAACGAAAACGCAATAAAAACCAATGCCTAACGGTCTTAATGGAGGTAAAGTGAAGTTTATATGTTTGAATTTGAGTACTGACACAGTCCTTCATACTGGGGAGTGGCAGGTAAAACGTGGAACGCCACAGATAGTCCGACTGAGAATGCACCATGCCATGAGTGTTTTCACAAATGTCTAGGTGTCCACTTCAAAATGAACAAACGTCCCACAAGTTCCGGTTGTAATTTCAGCGTCCTGGTTGCCGAGCCTACCTGTGGTGAGCAGACCGCCGAACACCCAGCATTGCCCATATTTCACTGGCAGCCCTGTCCTGGTGTACTCCTCGAAGATGGAGGCGCTCCCGGACCAAGCTGTAGGCTCCGTGCCATCCTCGTACTTACCACTCCAGTTGCCCACCAAGATTCCGCCCTCATCTTGTGCATTGACCTGCCAGTAGTGTTGTCGTAATTAAAACCTTCATAGTTTGCTACACAAAGGCATAACAGTTTACACTGCCGAATCCACGGTGTAAAAATCAACACCATGGTGTACTATGTATTTCTCCAAGGTTTTTTATTACCCTATCAAGATCTGAACTATGAGTTAATTTTAAATTTTAGGTTTCAACCAGTACTTAGCAATTAGTACCTAATTTAGAAAACCAGTTCAACCAATACTTAGTAATTAGTACCTAATTCAGAAAAAAAAAATCACTTAAGAAAAAAAACGCTGCTGGCGACTCCATCTTATTTCAATTATTACTATAACCACAGTGTCTACGATAACGACGATATGTGAATGAGACTTGAGAATGTGCATAAATATGCATCCTTTTCATATTTCTAACATTATGTCAACAGAATTATTAATTTTAGAGTGACTAATTCACAGGTTTATGTAAAAAGAATTTTCAGATGCACAGATGAAGAGGCAGTTGCAGCTACCAAAGCTTATGTGTCACTTTCACGTTAATATGCTCGTACAATTAACAGGGAATCTCATTAACATCAGAGTCCGGAGAAATACATCTATGTCAAAGTTTTCAAGACACATTATGTTCCTAGTTCGTTACCAACACTCACCAGAGCCGACAGCTGCCTAGATACCTCAATCGCGTTGGAATAGGTAGCAGGTTGCTTCTTGGAATCTTCCAGAAGGCGAACCACACACTCCAGGATACCAGACTCAAACTGGAAGACAAACCAACATACGTGAAGCAGCCCCGAGCAATACAATGCTTAACTCGGCAGATAACGAACAACTGACGATAGTCTATTGTCAGTAATGAAAACACCTGAAGCCAAGCAAACTTCTGATAGAGCAAAACTAAAAACAACCCAATAGCTATACTGGCTGATATCCACATTAACGTTAGAACGCTGTGGTTTTTTTTCTAAACTATAACAGTTACTAAGCTTTTTTTGATGCATTAGCCTCTTGTTAATACCTTTAAATAGATTCACGATGAACGTGTAAACGGAGGCACGATTACATGAAGTCAGAACTGAATGTAATTCAAAATTTCAGACTTCCACACCTGTGATTTTGTAACAATGCCAGCCGTGCACTTATTAACATTCTGAATAATTAAACTCGCAGCAATAGCCGCATTCTTATTTTATTTCTATCTGCTCCTAGCGGGAGCAAGAGAGGAGCGTGTGTTTACATCGCAAAGACGGATGATGGGAACTCACCGCGTGTGCGCAGGAGGTTTAATCTATTATTCATGTATATCTGTGACATTTTAGCCGCGACTAGTAAAACCTTGTTTCCATATGGTTGCAACGGACACCGACGGCATGCAAGATGTCAAGACGCAGACAGTCGCCGAAGAGACGCTGCATGACGTCATTCTGCTAAAAATTAGGTGGCAATATGTCTCTTGAAGTCACTACTTAAATTTGATGTTCTTTTATTGTCAGCTATTTTGTTAATGATTGGAGCTCAAGTTTTAGTAATATGGAGAGAACAGACAAAATAAGAGGTACTAAAGGCAAAAGACATCGTTGCACACCGCTCTTGGGAGCGCGCATTACTAATGTGTGAACCTACTCCGGCAACTCAACACAGACAGTCCGCAAAGTTGAATCAATTTCTTCTTTGTTGACTCTCGGTTTCCCTGTTTGCGTCAACAAGGAAAGTCCCAAACAAGACGTGTTCATTATGTCAGCGTAGCATCGGGGGCCCTTCGGCAACGCTGTTGGCAATTATAACAATTCTGTGGAAACCAGGCTTCTTTCCTTAAAATGTAAGATCTTAGCGTGCATGCCAGACTCGCGCATGATGAGCCAGGTCGAAAAACTTCCCACCAAGTGGTCTCTTCTTCGCCGTTCAAGATGCATTTCAACTTTGCCAGGTCAGAAAACCTTCACGTAAGTATTCAGGAAAGAGAGAATGACTGACCTGGCCAAAATACCACGGGGATGATCCAGTGTAGTGGTCGGTTCCGTAGAAGTACATCCCCATGTCATTCAGAACGTACTCCTGCCTCAACTCCTCTTTGTGTAGGAACACCTCATCGGCTGGGTGAAATGAAGATGAAATGAAAATTTAAATGTCAGGAATTCACTGGTACCGGAAATGGAACTAATACACATACATTAGGAGAGGTTTTGCATCGTCTGATTCCATTATGTCAGACATTGCGCATGTCTTTGAGTAGTTAAATCTGACGTTTCACATCACTTCACAAAGGACAACACATCTCGTTGAGGTGCACAATTTTACCATCTTATCTTCAACACAGAGAGTGACGAAATAAAGGGTCAACTGTCAAAAATTAACAGTGTTGATTAATCAGGTGAGCAGTAAAATGACATCCAATGACCGTAACCAAGTTTACCTTGACACCATGGATTGAAAAGAACGTAGATGCCTGCCTCCAATTTGATGCGGAAGGCAAGGGCGCCCCCAACGTTGGTGCGAACCGCCATATTATACCGGCCGACCAAACAGTCGGAGGGAATGGATATCTTCACGGTCATTTTGGTTCCCTCGGCTCCGATGACCTTTGCCCTCCACTCGTCGACATCATCGCTCGACCCACCAATAGGATGAACGGGAATGACGATGTGGCTGTCATGAGACGACATTGGAATGTCCCCTGTCATCAAGACATAACAACATTGGAGGAAATCTGTCAATAACGCTTGGTAGATACAAACAGTTAAGACAAGGAACTGTTGGATGTTTTCTAGGACTGCTCTGTATTCTGTACAGACTTTTCCTGTATCCTAAAACCATACTGAAATAATTTACAGTGGGGGTATATTGCCATAGGGGTTTGACTGTTTTTTTACAACACGTGTAGTTCCCTTGGGAACAATGAAGAAATTACTGTAAAATAATGACGCAACTTATGCTTAATTTTAAGGCTGTGAATATTTTGCCTTCGCCGTCAAAAGTTTTGAAACGATATACCCACTGCCTTAATTTTAAATTATATCAGTACAAGGCTCTTTGCGTTAGAATAATACACGTAAATCCGAACCAAAAATGATTATATAAAGGTAATCAGCTACCATTGAATTTTATTTAGCTGAATGAGGAAAAACCCTCCATGTTTCAACTTGAAATAAAGAATAAAAATCTGTTACAAACCGTATATCAGTTGCATGATATGAACAGGACGTATTTTGTTGTGGGGGTGGGGCAATTTTCACAACATCTGCTGTCCTTTGAGGATCATTGTTCTTCCATTCAGCTAAGAAATTAATTTTCAAAAATGAAGCACTTAATATACACTTGATAACATTTCATCAAATGCGAGTTTGTCAATGCTGAACCACCGCAAGACAATGGAGGGTTGCTACTGAAGCAGTTACCGCGATCTGGGTGCCTTCCTTACCCCACCACATTTCGATGAACACTCTGTGGCCGGCTGCTGCATCGTACTGCTTAGTCAAGTTGATCTCCACTTCGAAGGCCTGGCCACGCCTCACCACCAGTCCGGCGTACTCGTACTTATCGGTGCGGTGAGCCGGTCGGTTCTTCGCCGTCTGAAGGTCCACCGACTCCACCTTCAGCTGGCCCTCTGAAGAGTCAAACAAAGTAAGCTCGAGTGCTGCCATCTTGGGAGACGGTCCCGGACGGCGCAAACAGGGGCAGCAGCACAACATGACATCCAAAAAGGGATAGAATCTCTACGATTTCCATACCCCCCCTCCGAATTTTGCTTTAGTTTGAAAATTACTCCTAGTAGTATTCATATACGCCAACATTAAATCTCACTAGCACGTTCGTTTACTTTTACACATAGAAATATCCAAGCAAAGCAACACAAAACAAACTCCTATTTTAAGACCTAAATACTGCAAGGTTTTTGGAGGATTCTTATCCTAGCAAATGAAGCAATCGCTACAACAAGAATCTATCCTGTCATATCGTCCCACAAAACAAAGATGAGAAATTTCATGCAGGATGTTACCTACACAGTCAGCAAAGAATTTACAGTTTAAGAACAGAATTAACAATATTATTATTGAACAATGGACAATTCTGAGTCCAAACCTTTGGGGTTGAAAAACATCTTGAACAAACTTTACACTGCAGGCAGTGTTGTGTTAATCTGAATCCAAAAGGTGTTAAACGGCCACGCATTGTCCTTTGTAAAGCTATTCTTGCAGAGGTTTCTTTGTGTCCCATTTAACTTGATTTTCTTTTTCTTTCTCTGTTGATGCAAATTTTGTGATTTTTGATGATGCGAATTTGCATTTGTGAGAACAAACGTGTGTCGTCATCCACATTGAAAACCTCATAAGTGTAATAGCTATTTCAAATTATGTCGAAAATTTTATTATGGTGATACATTGTTTCACGCGGGCCGTTGAGCAAAACTTATTTAAAAAATCGGCGAGATAATTTTTTTTAACACTTTGAACAGAAAATCCAGAACGAAGTTCCTTCTTGAAATGATCCCGCAATAACAGCCCCCCCCCCATTTTGTCAGGAAAAGCACTGACAATTTTAAATACAATTTCAAAAACCTGAGACAGAAATCAAACAGAAATTTAAGATAGTTTTCTCGCATTTACAAGGAGTCTAACGCTGCACTAAACACACTGCCAAGTGATATAAATCTCACCATTTCAAAGTTTTTCCGGCTGTATGGATACCACATGGTTCCAACTTTACATTTTTTGCAATTTGTTTTAATTACCATTTTAAAAAAGACAAGGACAACTTTTGATGACGCAGTTTTGTTAGGTAAACGGCCTTCCATTACTATCCAATGGAATTGCATTCTATGACGTGAAATCAGATCTCATACCGATTTCTGGCGTTTCTGGTATATCGGCTCTCGGCGGACCTGAATCACCGATTCGTCCAGCCAACGCCTCACCAGATTCTCTCGCTGGCTGGTTAGCCGCCATGATATCGTCTGATTATAACGCTATATAGGTTCAAGTCAAAGAAAAAAAAGGGTCAGACGACTAATAACCTTTAAAACAGCACTACACCTGATTCAAGCTTTATCTCAAAACGCAGAAAAAATAAACGTATTTATAACTGTCTTAATGCGCAATTTTCACGGAAATAAAATGTTGGGGGAAAACATCTTTGAAGAAAATATTTTACAGAAACTATATGGCTCTGTTGGGACAAATAGGAAATGTGTCCCAACAGAGCCATATAGTTTCTGTAATTGTAATTGTAGTTTCTGCAATTGAGGACAAATCTCCAAGTGAAAAAAAGCTGAACAAATGCGTAAGCACGTTTTTATCAATGCCTTAATGTCTCTTTGCCAGCATGCTTTGTAACACAAACACAGAAACGAAAAAACACCTGCGGTTACATGCAGGAAGTCAACCTTGCGCATAATGTGACAATTGCGTACTTCACCTATGACCTGTTCACAGCACAGGTGTTTACTCTCCGTTTACTGGGAGAAACGCTATAGGGTTCGTGATCTGATCACGATTACATGGCAATATATTACTGCACGCTGACAGGATGTTCCCTGCGTGAGAAATGCATTTCAGTTACTGACATCAGTAGATTGTGCTATAATTTTAAAAAGTCTAAAACCACAGGGAGAAACATGAGGCTACGACATCATGAATTCCTTTCTTTGGGAAAAGGAGGAAATTGCCATTTCTCATGCATGATAAGCAGTTGAACAAAACAGCTAAAGCTGTAAATAGCCGATCAGCCCCTCCTTGTTTACGGGCTCATTTCTCCAAGGCGCCGCCCCTCCGGAACACGAACGTCTTCAGAAGGGAGGGGTTGTGGAGGTAGGTGTCACCCACACATGAAGCAAGATATGAAACAGAGAGACCCCCCCCCACCCGCTTTGTGTTGGTCATTGTTTCACTGGAATCTGAGGAATTCTTTTCAGACATCTGGGGGGGATGTGTTAGTTAACAATAGTCTAGAGTGTCTATAGCGATTGGACATGTTGGGGGGGGGGTACCCCTCGGTCTCATTGCTTACTGGATATAGTCACCCCAGTGCTGTATAAAGAGAGTAGCGCCAGCTTCAGAATTTGGAAATTGAATGGCTGCATGTTGATCCTTCTGCTCCACAGCGTGCGGCAACAGTGCATGTACTTTTTATGTCAACTGTCCAAGTGCACTGGCGAATATACCAGACAGTCTTTTTCCAACAATTGTGGCGCAGCATTCATGTCGAGGTAAGCCTTATCGCAAATACTGCATGGTTGATTTTGCACAATGGTAGAAAGGCATTGTGGGAAGCCTGGAAAAAGGAGCAAACATTGCCTCTTTTTCAACACTGTACGCGGCTCTGTGTCGCCCCCGTCAGTTTTGTCGGCAAAACCATGGCGCTGTCGCTTATAATGGAGAAGGAAACTGAGGGAAAGGAAAGGGGAGAGGTCACGCCAGTGTCAGGTCAGGGAATCAATCTGAGACCGCCATTACTCTCTTTATGCAGGACGGTTCCATCAACAAAACATTTACAATGGCATACCATGCACCCCCCCCCCGAAATGATCTTAAGCGTTGTCCGTGCTCCGGGAGACTCACAGACTCACTTAAAATTCAGATATTAAGAAAGTCCGGGTCCATTTGTATAATGTTCAATCATGTCTGGTGTGAACGACTTGCCGTCTTCCCATACTAGTGCTTTATAGCTTTTCCGTATCAAGGTATCAACGTAATACATGCACAGGGATGAAGCGCGGCCACGGCACGTCCATGCATGACTTACTAGGAACAAATGATGCCATCCCTCCGTTTATGCATAGAGCAAGGAACAGATTCACCGGATGCACACGCCTGCGTACTCTCGCATGATGCAGAGCAACGCTTCAAATTCACCCAAAAGACCCCTTGACATGCTTGAGCGTACATACTGATTATCATTCCTGTGGAACATCAAATAGCATTGTAGTCTCAAGCACGATGGTTGGAATAAAACCTTGTCTAATAATTGTTCAGGTGTAGGCCTACATGTAGTAAGCTTGTACAGGCAAACAACAATTCAAACAGTAACTCACCTTTTATGTAATGGCGCTGTGAACTCGAAATCAACGACAAGCTCTACTCGTCGTGCGTTCCCAAGCTCTATGGCGTGACCGACTGACGAGCAGGACTTCCGCAAGCGGAATAACATACATGTACATCAGGGCCGCAACTTCCACAAAGGCGAGCTTGCCTGCTTGATCGACCACGCACGTGCGGTGTGCATTAACAACTAAAGCTGTTTGTTTGATATTTTGTCCTCGAATATTATGATAAAAGGGCAAAGTTGAAGATTTACTTGTCAACCATTTTCAGACAACTTTCAACGGAACTAGATTGTGTTTGAAATATTTTCTCAAGATATAAGAGGAGAACCAGTTTCTCAATATAAAAATGAGAAACCAGAAGTTATAAAAAAGGAGCAATAATATGATGACCATACCTTGAAATCTGTTATAATAAGTATCAAAATCATTTGGTGGAGGTTATCGTTTTCGTGAATATCATTATTATATATCATACACACAAACCTGCGGGGAGATTGTCCGTAAAATACATTGTCAGTATAACATTGCCATGCACGCATACGGAGTGTGAATCTCTACTTCTGTTTTTCATACGTGTTTGTTTTTTATTTATTTCTTGACTTCATTTTAGCCTGTGGCTTTCGTAGCTCGGCATACATGATTCTCAGTCACAAACCAACCTTAGACGCTTCCCTGCACACGTTTTCTGAAAAAAAAAGGTGTACTACGTCCCCACGTGGGTGGAGAGGCATGTTTCCCCCCCCCCTGGTGGTTCTAGCCCCTGGCTCAACTTCGCTCGGCCTCAGCTCGACTTGGCTCAGGTCGACTCGGCTCGGATCCGTTCCATTCGATTCCGTTAATATCACCAACCAACAGCAGGTTTAGCATGTATAGACCGTCCTTCGTACCTTGCAAAGAAAATGCTCCCCATTTGGGAAAACCGCCAGGCCGTCATTGCATTATATAAGGACAACCTTCCGGGCTGCTTTGGCAGGCCCGTTTCCTGACTGCACTGATAATTTTGCCCAGATTCGTATCATGCTTACACTCTACACGTACATGTATGCACAAAGCGGGTCACCGTGAGGGCAGGCGTTTGCATGCACCTAGCCATGTGTTCATCTTGTACATGTACATGTACATGTACATGTACATGTAGATGTACAGTACATGTACATTTAGAATGTACTGTAAATAGACCCAACGATCACCTGGAGAGATGACCCATATCCAAGGTCGTGGAAGGTTTTAAAGGTGCATTCAGCCACGAAAGCGATATACTACGCATTTTCCCTGAAATCTGTTTCACCGTGTGTTTAAATCCTTCATTAAGGGCCTTTTCCGCATGGAGGAAACATGGTCACTCCTCCAAAAGAGGCCAAATTTAGTTACTTTTTTCGGGGGGGGGAATTGGATTCTTGGTATTTTTTTAAAGTGCATACCCCCTCACGAAACTTTAACCTCACGTATAAGAGCGCGAAGATTATTCATTAAAATTTGTTACTTTTTTGTCCCCTCTTCCTCCCCCTCCAAACAAAAAATCTCCCCCCGATAATTTCGTTCTGGATCCGCCCTAATTTTTCCTTCCCTACTGTTGGATTAATTGGTGGGAGGCTGAACAAACCAGGTGAGAAAAGAAAAGGAATCGAAGCGCTTCTAGTCTGTATAACATTGCCATCCGAAAGCTGAGATTTTTGTTAAAATTTTTTTTTAAATAGGTTCAGAGGTCTGAGTTAATGAAATACTGGACAAGCAATTTTTTTTAAGTGAAAAGAGAAGGTAATAAGAGGGCGCTGTTCAGAGTCACCGCTGTCAACCTGGGCAAAGTTCGAAGGAATGCAAACATTGTACATAGAATTGATTTATACAATATGTTGGGGGGTTCCTCAAAATAACTGTTTCGCCAAAAAAATTGAGTCCAGACAACGAGTAGTTTGAGGCAGGCTCAAGTTCCAACACGGATCTTGCAGGAGGGGTTGGGGATGGACCTAGGCGGGATGGGGGGGGGTTAACTCCCTCCCCTGCTCTGACACCCCCCCCCCCAAACGTATTACGGGCGATTCACAATGCAATGTGCCACCAAGAGATTGTCACCAAGAGGCATTTCGCAGTGCTTTGGCTCCGTCTCGGGCTTCAACTGTTTTTTTTAGTAGCTGACTTGAAAGCTGTAAGCGAAGTAGTTAGTCTAATAGTGCCGGAGAACATCAAATAAGATAAAAGAAAGCCAAAAATTACAGAAAGACAATGTAATTTAATTGAACTCTTCAGGCCCACAATCGGGCATTGGTTTGGGACTGGGAATGAAGCCTGAGACGGAGCGAAAGTTGTGTATTGGAAAACGGCCAAAGGCTTATTCGCTGCAATTGCACTGCGCTGCGCCCCGACAACTTGATGTTTTTTTGTAATTTTTGTTCATCTTGGTTAAAAATTCGAAACTGCTAATTGCAATGGGTGTTAGGTAGTCAAAATGATAGTTTTGAGTGGTGTCGGGAACGCCTCAATCAATCAATAAAATATAAAAAAGTGACATGTCTGCGGAGTGGTTCGCCGAATTGTGAATCGCCAATATGTAGTAATTTTTTTCAAAAAAAAAAGACATCCTACGACATTGTGTACTTGGATGAAGGTAAGTGCACCGGTTAGAGTGTAACGCGTTTCCTTTGCTCCCGCCTCTCCGCTGCAAATGGACATTAAAAATAACTGGATGATACTTGATGCGCCCCTGGGTTTATCGAGAAAAAACGAGTTGTGTGCAGTTGTCATTATAATTTTCAACTTGGTCAGGAATTTCACGTTTAAATTCCGCCTTTGGAAAGAGCCAGAAGTGAAAGTTGACGAATTCAAATGTACTCCTCAACTCATTTTGGCAGAATAGTCCGAATTTGTACCATACGCCTATCAAAAATATCAGATACATAGTACCACAGGCCCCATCCACTGTGGGTAGAAACACCCCTCTTCGGTTGAAAAGAGCCACGTTAGTTGGGAATGTTCATGTTGCTGGTAGTGACGCGCCCGTAACGCGTGCCTTTCATAGTCATTTGTGGACCAGCGCACTGTAGTTCCGATTAAAGGGTATTTCAAGCCCCATTGAAAACAGTGTAAAATCAGCACCGTTCAGGGCCAAATAGCATGCACGCCAACATACCTGAGATTTCTGAAACACAAATGAAATTATTGTCTGGTCCCTTGTCTTTCAATTTATTTTCAAATTTTTTGTGTGGGTTAAATTATTCCCACAAAGCAAAATCCCTCCGATGGGCGGCCACCTAGGCAAATAGACAACGCGAAAATCAAAACAAAATTTTATTTCAAAAATTAACAAAATAAAATAAAGAAATATTTTAAAAATTAAACAAAAAGAAAGAATTAAAATTAAGAACAATGAATAAAAATTGAAAAAAAATTGCAAATGTATAAACGAAAAACCAAATGAAATTCTTAAAAAAATATATAAATAATAAAAAAAAATAAAAAATAACTAAAATAGAACACAAATAAGCTTTGAAAACAGAAAGAATCAGAATAAGCCAGAAAATATAAATACTGAAAAATTAATACAAATGAAAAATAAAGTAGAAAAAGAATTAAACAAAGTAAAAGAAAAAATTGTTAATAAAGACAAAGGAGAAATCTACTATAAAAATGACTATACAAACTGTTATTATTGTTTGAAACGAAGTAGAAAAGAAAATCTCGAAAACAAAAGTGCTAGTGGCAAAATAAAATTGCAAGTGACAAAACAAAATTGTAACTCGCAAAACAAAATTGTAACTCGCAAAAAGACTGACCAACTCTTAACGTTGGGGGCGTGCGAAGCTCAGTGCATGCTGCGCGCGTTTGCTTGCTGGACTTCGCTCGACCAGCGCGTCGCGCCGACAGTGGAATAATTATTTCCGTCGTTAAAATTCTATGAAGTGTATCTATTTCCTTAGTAGCAACGATTCACCGAATATCTTTACCCTTTGACTTGGCCGCTAAAATCTTCGAATGATGGATTGATAGGATAGGTAGAGCACGATAGCACACAAGGTACGAGGACGCGTTTGTTTTCTTATTCCTCTTATGCCTGGGCATGATGTTGTTTACAACAATGGTATTAATAATACCAATGTTGTATACAACATCATAAGTAATGGCTCTGGCAATGCAATAGCAAACTGTACACGTGCCCAAGCGTACATGGACGCCGCCATGGTGCTAGTCACTAACTACCAGCGATAACCGGCTGTTTGTTCCCGGCGTTCGAGCGGCTGACCAACGAACAACAAATCGAGCTGTTCGTGAACAGTATGGGAACAAGCCGCCCGAACTCAGCGACTGTGACGGACTATGAGCCTCGAACTAGACCAAGAAAGGGCTCAATTTTCTTAGCAACGGGGGCTCCTTTGGTCGGAACTGAACTTCACTGGTTCACGAACAACTATAAAATGCATGCGTTACGGACGCATAGCTACCAACAAAATGAGTGCAACTCGAGTGCATTCACTCGTCGCCCAGGGCCCAAACAGGGTGCTGGGAAGGATTGATGGCCTTGCGCAAATTTTACTGAAGGAATTATGTCACACAAGATCACAGCTAACGACACGCAAAGCATTGTGGGTAAATTTCTGCCAGGCGCGAAAGCAGTCGCTCAACGTGTTACACAAGCGGCGATTATCTCTTCGATATTTTTTATTTTTTCCTTTCTCATTGCTGAAAATATCTTACTATACTTTATTCGTTCATCCAAAATTGATCAAAATAACCAATGCTTTGAAATATATCGCCAAGAGACATGATCAGTGATACTTAGTGAGGAGACAGATTACCGCACCGTGATTGTACTACGTTTTATCATATAGCCGACACTTTGCCCATGCTAAAGCATTGTCATTGGCGACCAAAAAAATTTAATAACGCTTCGCTAATAGGAAGTCATATACCTCGCAGTCACAGGTCATGCACATTATAGCCAATCAAAGTGCAAAACCATCAGCCCTTCCCGGCCTAGGGCGCTGGGCGACGAGCGAATCGAGTGCACTCCCGACCAAGTGGCTTCAACCGATTCTCCTGCTCGAGGCGCATAGTCCTACGTTGTCGTTGACTATTGAAATGTTCGTAGGCCCGAGCCCTTTGGGTTCTTTTTCCCACGTTAAAACTTAACTTCCCGCAGCACATTCCCCTCCGCTTTTCACGAAATGGCACACCGCATTTGTTAGTGTTGGAATGCCTTCGTCACGCAACATTCCAACGTAACCAAATGCGGTTCACAAATTCGCCCAAACCATGACGAATTGATGTAACTTAAATTTAGACCTATTGTCAGTCAGAATAACACTGCAGAGTTTTTCTTTTAATTTGTCAAATGGTGGGTTGACATTGCCTTCCACTATCCTGGTAATTCCCAACCATAATGCGGTCTAGGAATCATCAGTCTGGCTCGCGAGACACTTTACACTTATGTTATTGAAAATCATCGCGCTGTGGCGTCGCACTCAGGTCATCTTCTGCGAAAATGCAATGATTTATATAGGGTCTTTACAAATTCTCAGAAGTTATTTCAAATTAATCTAGAGACCACACGAAGCCTGTTTTGTTTTTCGGAATGATTACATCCAACAGAGAAAGCTATCGAGGATATCACAGACTTATTTCGTGCTTTATTCCATCAAAAAAATATGTTTATGTTGTAATTTCGTCTTGTTGCTTTTTCGCCATGTTCTTGAGCACCACGTTCATACGCCTACACGAACTGAATTCTAAGAGTCACAAATCTACGTGTGTAAACCTTAGGGCGTATACACCTCACGAGAAACAGGGAACGAGATGTAGCCTCCTGTGTTTCTTCGGAGGGGAGATAGGCCAAAGACTCATATCCAGCCCACTTTTCTACATTGAATCCACCCCAAGCTCCAAAAAAGTTGTTGTGGAGGAGGCGGAATGGAGAAAATAACACATGCAGGCAAATCTTGAAATTGAGTTCGAAGATAACCGTAGATAGCTGGTTGTGCAGCGCGAAAAAGCACACAGTGCACTTATTGTGCCCTCACCTACCCAAATGATCAAAAGAATGAGATCTTTATTTGCATTTTCCAGCCCTCTTTGACCAATTCTCCGCCCATGCTAGGAACAAAGAATTGAGAATGGTAGAAAGTGAGGTCAGTTTAGTATTGACTTGATTCAATATCCGCAATAAAAACTTAGGTGTTTGAAGACGAAAGCAGTTTGCTAACGAAATGGTTGCTAAATCATGATGATAACATGCTCACTTTAACTGATTAAGGACGAAAATGGCGCAAACTAATCCAACCTCACAGTAAGGAAGGCCAAAGAGAAAAGAGGAAGAAACTATACTGAGCAAACCCGAGTTTCACTGAAAATGCTAGAAGAGGAGGCATGCCCCCTGAAGCAATTTAAAGGCTAACTGATCAGTTGCTCAGTCTGGGAATTCAAGATCTAGTTTGACATAAGGGTGCAACTGCCTTGCAATTGCGATTCGTTGCCTTGTTATTTTTCCTTCATCGATCGGGACATATTATATAGGGTTCTTTGTTGTATGTTGCTCCCATACAATGTGGAGCGGATACACAACTGATTTCAAGGGTGAGGGGTCAAAGAGATTCCATATGTCTGTCTGAGCATCTGGGATGTTTGATTACAAAAAAATTATTTACCGGAACATCAAATCAGTACTCGTTATCCAACCCCGTGACGGCCTCAACGAGGAAATTTGAATCCAAACAAGACAGACACCCACCTCTTTAAAAGTATGGGTCACCGCCACTGGGTGCGCGCAGTCGCCTTGTGCCATCGGAAACCACTTCCAATCATTTTTCATAATTCGATACACATTTTGAGTTTGATTGTCTCTCGGCGTCATGTCCCGGATTCCGTGCCGACGACAGCTGTTGCATCGGGGAGTATTGAGATAACACAAAACGGCCGTCGGGTACAGGCTCTGCGTTCGCTCATGACACAATCCTTGTGAAACAAAGAAGCCAGCCCATGGGTGCCGGGAGTTGGTGCTCGGAGTTTGGGGGACTCCAAGGAAGGCGTCAGTCATTCGGTGGCTTGCTCAGGAAGCGAGGCGGCACGCACGCGAAGCTGTGTCTGCGGAAATGTCAACAGAATCAGGAGCGATGCAAGTTGGCAAAGTTGTCATTCTGGGGATGTGGCTTGGTGTCCTCTTTTTCAGTGGACCGTCATGCCACGCTGCTCCAGCCAAAGAAAAACCCGGTGAGGCTGTCGCTGCTTTAAACCAAGACTTGGTAAGTTTGAACTTTTAGTTCTCTTTCAAGGTTGCCAAAACAAACTTTCATAATATTATAGACTACGATGAAGTGCGGATTACTCCTCGATGTTACAAATTTTATCTAAGTGGCAAAATAATAATTCGTTATCTAGAAGCACCGCATATACGCGGTATGTGATTAATAGAGGCGGGAGTTGTCTTTACCAGACCTGGGCAAGTTTGGTTCCCGTTCTATCTGTCTGAGATGTAACACGTGGGTGGGGTTCATGATCTGACCCAAGATCACTTCTATTGGGGATTCCCCCAACGTTCTGTGACAAAAATAATCCGTACGTGGGCGTGGTAAACCACCGGACTACGGAAGCGGCAAAAAAAAATTCAGATTGTACAAATAGGTTCAACTAGAGGTAAAAACTCATACTGCGGTGAATGACCGTATTTGTCGGCTTTATCATGTCACAATGAATTCAGTCTTATATGTTAGATTTGTGACTCCATTTCGTGGGGGTAAAAATGTAAATCTCATTTTAAAACTTGTCACTCCTTCGCTGTTGGTTTCTTTTTAGCATCAAAGATTTGAAAAGGATAAATCGTCTGAAGTCGGGCGTATGTGCTGCATCCTGACAATGTTCGAAACGTTCTAAACCACTGTGAATGAAACAGATCCTTTACATTGGAAACATGTATCAGGCTTTCACTAATACGTGAGCCGTTTAGAGGGTCTGACAAAAAGAGAACTGTGAAATCGAATTTCCGTATCATTTTTAGTTGTCTTTAACAATACTGACCAGAATGCTTTGTGCATCAAACACTCAGCGCAGAACTTTGATGATTTTTTAATTTTACCTCCATGTGTGTTTTTATTTATGGAAATTACACGCAACTTTCTTAGATACGAAAAATTACACAAATGCGTCAAACGCAGCTCTTAAATTTGATCCAATAATCCAGTGAAGTTTGATACATTTCCCAACGCCATGCATTCTGAAAATGGGCCCCCATGAGCGCATTATCTCGTAGCATGGTGTAAACAGCCCAGCAAATTGGATGATATGAAGTTTCAAGCTGCGATTCCAGTCATTCGGCAGAATGTGAGAAATTGCGGGAATTCAGGTTTGTTCTGCATAGTGTCCTATGCCTTCCGATGAGTTGATTTGGTTTCCCATTACCAACGCAGGAATGGACGCAATGGAGATTAGTTTCTTGTAGACTGTTAAGGGATGCCCCGCTTGTATCTAGCTGGACCCGGCGGGATACACTGACCACCCGTCAGCGTCCAGACGACGCTGACCTGTGGAAACACTTGATCGCATCAATGCTATAAATCACTTGAAATTCAGATAAATTTAATAGGTCAAAATGACGAGTCCAATTATTTCATTTTCCTGATAATACTTAATTTCAACATCATACTTCATCATGACACCACGACAATCTAATCGTATTCTGATCTTTTTTTCTGGTTATATTTCAAAACTGCCGTCGAGCAATGAAACCATGCAAACAATTGGAAATATTTGCAACGGCGTGCATGATGTTATGCACTGTCTGGCTAAGCAAAGTCTTTTTTGTGGAAATTTTCTCCTCATATTTCTGGTAATTCATAATATTTACCAATAAATCAAGCTATTTGAACAATGCTACGGGGGAGTCCCATGCACAAGCAACAGTCCTTTCCAACCTCATCCCAAAATTCGTTATCCCGCGGTAGGCAGTACGCTGGGATAAATTCGATTCTGGGCGGGAAATTTCACGAGAAGCAAGAGGTGTCCATTCCAACGCAGCAGTGTCGCAAGCCGGGGTAAGCGATGTGGACGCGCAGAATGGTACTCAATACAGAAGGTAGATGAAGGGGCTAGGTTGCTCCACGGGAGGGAATTCCGTCAACTTACCAATTTTCATTTTCCAACTCCTTCTGTTGTGGGTGCTGGACGTCGTTCCCAGGTGCATCGGAATACAGACAGGAGCCGGGTTCAGATAAAGTTCGACCAGAATGTGTTGAAGGGAACCATGTTCATTTCGAAAGTTCACTTCAACCAAAGTGCATATTGAGAACGGTGTTGACGTTTTATGCTTGTACCGTCACTCACGTTATATTTGGCTAGCTACTACGTTTCCTCTCATGCAGCCTCTATCTAGCTCCATACAACCTGTTGGCATTATACAGCTCATTTTCTAACAAAGCTCTTTTCAAAGAGCTTACAGTACACGTACATATCGCGAGTGAAATACCAGTTTGGATTCAAGAGTCTTCGATAGGGGTGGCTATAATCAGCGCATAGATACAGACAAGCCTTATTGAACATTACTTCATTATTGCGCGAGATTTTCTTTAATAGCCAATAATGATAATGTGGCAACAACCCCCAATCCCCACAAAAATCTGCAGATTTGGAAGGAATGTTTTCCAACTCCTCACAGGCTCCTCAATCGAAGTTGCCTTCCTCACAAGATGAAGAACACAGCACAGCTCAGAAGAGCATTCAAGCGGATGAGACCGTCTTGGGATCTTCCAAGACGTTTCCACGGGACCATGCCGGGAGCAGACATGTTGCAGGGAGGGCCGCAAAGGGCAGACCGCGCTGCGGCGTACCGGATCCCGTTAAGGTACAGGACGATGGCCCCTCGCTGAATGAGAACAGAAGGCAAAAGCGTTACTCTGTTGATTGGACAAAATGGAACAAGAACCATCTGACCTACAGGTTGGTGTCCTTGCTGTGCCTTCGTGTCACGTTGATCAGTTCAGCTCGAATCTAATGAAATGAAAGAATTGATGGCATGATGGACCAAGGGATTGTCTCGTTCAATTTAATTTATTTTTGCGGAATAATAAAGAGAATTAAAAATGGAAAAAAAATAATTGAAATGGCACAAACATAAATACAAAATCACAACCACCCTTTTATTCTAAAAGGTTAAGAAAGATCAACACTTTTTACCAAAATCTTTCCAGTAGCCTTTCGAAACACTGTCGCTGTGTTTGCAAGATTAAACCATGGATAAAAGAAAACAGACAATTTCCTTCCTGCATGATTAAACATAGCGAGATACGATAATATGCGGACAAAAAGGAAGATCATACTATGCGATGTGGTGTGAAACGAACAGATTCCAACCTATTCCTGCAGAATTTTGAACTATCCATACCATTACCGGATGACTGAGGACCAGGTGGATGACTCAATCGATCGAGCCTTCAAACAATGGGGTGACGCCACGCCCCTCACCTTCCGTCGGATCACCTACGGCCATGCCGATATCCATATCAAATTCGCCACGTGGCATCACGACTGTCCCTACGAGTTCGACGGCATCAACGGTACCATCGCACACGCCTTCGTCCCGAACGGTCTCCACGGAGATTTAGACGGCGACGTGCATTTCGATGACTCAGAGGTCTACACTTATTGGGGCGACGAAGGTAGAGTAAATCTCGAGGCCATTTGGAACTGTTTCCAATGGAAATAAAAATTGAATGTGGCAAAAACAAAAAAACAAAAAAAAAACGACACACGATCTCAGTTGGCTGTGGCTCGAAAGTATAATCAATTGAACGAGAGTATTAACGATATGTCGAATTGAGATTTTTTAGTGACAATTTAATTAACTTGTCTTCTGCTTATTTAACATGAATTCGAAAAACTGTAAGGAAAGGATCATTCTTAATTTCACAGTTTCCACTGATACTGACACCACACACCGCATTTTTCTACTTTTCTTTTCTCTTGCTCAGGTTACAACTTGTTCCAGGTTGCTCTGCATGAGCTGGGACACAGCTTAGGGCTACAGCATTCGTGGACAGAGGGCGCTGTCATGGCGCCGGAGTACAGTGGTTACATACCCGACCTCGCACTGCAGGAAGATGACATACGCGCAGCGCAGTTACTCTACGGTAACAACTTTGTCGTTTGTAGTCACTAAGTTGCCGCAAGGAAGAACTTGTTCGCAAAGAAGGTTTTCAACTGTATCAAGTATTTTCGAAAAGGTGGGATTTTTTTTCCTAATTAACCTCTGTTACTCCGAATTATTATTTAGGCACTTTGGAACCAACCAATTTTGGCGACCCGGATTCTCCCTGTAACAAGGCTTACGACGCTGCAGCTATGATTGATGGTGTGCTGTACGTGTTTAAGGTTAGAGTTTATGTAATTTTTCAGTAAGACCAAAACGCACAGCACAGACGCTTTAACAGCTTAAAAACGATGTCATAGTGTCCCAAACTGAAAAAAAACCTGATCCGTTCAAGGAATGCAGGCTTGTCTCAACTATACCTTGATCTCTTCATAAACCACAACAAATTAGACCCTGGAAGTGAAAAGGTATTCAGCTCTCCCAAACTGTAAAAATGATTTGCTTAAGTTGTTTCTCGAAACGGCATATGAAAACAAAACTCGGATGGGGGAATGGAACGTCATATACGGAATTTAAACTGCTCGTCGAGGAGAAAAATAAAGGAAGGTGATAAGTTTCCAATATCGAGCACTGTCGTTATCAAACCTTTCCCCTCGCTTTGCATGGTAGCCATCTTGAAGGGCACTTCATTTGTTCCACAGGGAAACCTTTGTGCATACCCTTTTGAACAAGAGAACTGTCCTGTAAGATGGCTTCCACGCAAAGCCTTCAAAGTGTAATTATTCTATCTGATGTAAGATTCACACAAATTTTAGTATACAAACACAACTGATTTTACCCAAAGTCATAGGCCTACTTGATATGGGCATAGCTGGACTCAATCTTTGTGTACTGAGTTTGCGCACTGTCATACACGGCTATTTTGTTCAGTCCAAATTTTTGCACCTATGCACAGACAAAAAAAATTGTCAGGGATTTCCTCCTGAATCAGTTAAAAACCAGACTTCCTGTTCCAAATGCCCCTTTAAGGACCGCCGATTCTGGCGAATCAGTCGCCCTGGGAAGGTGATGACGCCCTCTGCCGGTCTTCCCATGCGAAAAAGGTTCTTCAAGCTTCCCCGGATGATAGACGCGGTGTATCAGAGACCACAGGACGGCCTTATTGTCTTTTTTAAAGGTGCAGTAGGCCTTCTCTTTGAACAGCGATTGGCTCTGCTGCCAACATGGCATTTATGCAGTATCTCCTCTTTTTTGCGTCGACTTGTAAACAAACTGAGCTCCCACAGCAACTTGATTTTGAGCCAGCATTACAGAAGACAAGTGCATGGTACAAAGTTGTAAATATCCGTCACAGTAAATGTTGCCATAACATTACAACAGTTACTGTGACGTATATTATACGCCATGTTGTGTGAACGTGCATCAGCAAATAGAACCTGCTGCACTGTCCGTACCTCTTTTATAAAGTGCAGATTGACAAATGGCTCGTCAACACTTCCTGATTTTGATTAATAATCGAAAGGAGGGTCTTAGCGAAAGGTTTTTATAGGCTACCGGTACATCAAACTTTCCTTTGGCCAGGAGTTAATCGTGCACAGTTGAAAACAGTCCTAAAAAAGTACAACTGCAAAGAGAAGGTTTCAATCCTGGATGTAAGCAAAGAACATGAAATGTTTCAAGGAGACGTGTTTTAAATATTGATCGATGTGTGCAAATTTCTAAACCAAAAATGAATGCCTTAATCGGTATAGGCAAGTTCCGTTTTAAAGTATCTCTTCACGCTTCAAATTCTTCTTTCGCTTTCGCATTGTTTCTATTAAAAACAGGGCCAAATTATTGGTTATACAGAGGCAGGCGCCCTTTACCGGGCTATCCACGGCCAATCAGCGAGCTTGGCCTACCTGATGACATCGATGCAGTTGTCATGTTGCAGCGATACAACACGACGTATTTCTTCAAAGATCATCAGGTAACTTGCGTTCGATGAATGACATGGAAAGTTGGATTTTCTATCATTATTATACGAAGTCCCATTGGTGTCGCTTTCCCTTTGTGGTGTGTGTTTCGACAGAAAGTTTATGTCTTTCAGGAACTTGCCAAAGCAAGAAAATAATTGTCAAATGGTTTGATGATCACAACAGCACTTGCCGTCAGAACACGGTGAGTTAAGGATTTTTTTCGCCGTTTGTACTACATGTATATCTAATCCTGGTTTTACGGGTTCGATGGCACTTGCGTGCACAGTAGTGTAACCAGGTGTAAACATTCGGGGGCATCCAATGCTGCACAAACAGTTTTGATGGGGCACGAATTGGTCGTCTGGGAAAACATAGATCCTCAAATCACCGTGCGAGATGTCTTGACTGTGGCAAGTACCCTTGTGGTCACCAGTATGTTTTGACAAAGATCATTATCCACTTGCCGCCGGGGACTCCTGCTCCGGACACGTATTCTTCATACGCGTGGCTGGGGTCTCCGAAATCGGACAAAGGGAACTGGGCCTTGTAACAAAAGACTGTACTGTCGTAACAAAAGACCAGGCTGCTGGGAATAACCGACATTTTTTTCACTCTCTACAGTGGAGATAATCCAGCCTTGTTTTAAAACAATATACCACGGTTTGGGGCATTCAGCGGGAACGGGTTACCACCGGGGACAAAATCGCTCCTCCACCGCAGGGATGAGCCACGCAATACCGCTGCACATCATCTGGCCCCTATTGAAAAGAGGTCAGCAGCGCAATGTGCCAGTTTCGTGAACGAAACTTACTTAACATCGCAAAATCTGGGCTTTTTTACAAGGCAGCAGGCCTTGCTGAAATACTCCGGAGTTCATACATGCTCTCAGAGAGAGTAGAGTAGTCCCAGACAGCCGTTCGTGTGGGTGTAAGTGTCCAGAAAATAAAGATATGGATTTTTACAGAATTTTGAAAACAGAAAAAAATGACAATTACCCTGTCCCAGCGTCATCAACATTCATTTATGCCCCCAGCGCGATGTTTAACCATTTACCCGAATTTTTATCTTGGTTTGACAAGTTATTATCTTGCTTCGGCAACTTAATCACTGAAAGACATATGCCTCCTTGCGAAGCACACATCAAAAAGGGAAAGTGACACCAATTGGGCTTCATATTATTAATACCAGAAATCAGGTTAGCTGTGGAGTATCGATGACAGAAAGCCTATCCAAGCTAACCGCGAAAACAAATGAACCAAATCGGTAATGTCTTGTCATGATCCAAAGTTAATTTCCGATGCATGAAAAAGCATCTGGCATCATGCCAGCTCACGCCGAACATATTCAGTCTCCTGAAGACGGACAGAGTACACTGTTCAAAACGTCGAGTTTAATATTCGTCGGTTCTTCTCAGAACCACACATACTCAAGACAGAGATTGATACATGGTGTCACCGCAATCACTTCACTCTTCTAGTTTCTTTCACCATGAAAACCTTCAAGTCTTAACATTCAGTGCGTGTGAGTTGGTGTACGCTAGTACCGAATCATTCGAGACGCTCTTCATTTGTATCATGCTTAGCTGGAAAACAGAAAGGGCCTATTTGCATTATGCTTACGCTTTGAACACTTTACACAAACTTGTACTGAACAAAAGTGTAGTTTGCATTTACATCCTAAAGTAAGAAGACCCTTAATTTTCCAATATAGATACCCCAGGGTAATATCTACTAATTTAGAAAACCCCTCGCAGAAACTGCAGAAATTGAAGAGATTGGTTGGGGGGGGCAAATTCCAAAGTAAATGCACTTTGGGCTCACTGCATATAACGGGGGAGAAAAGTATAGCCTATTTATTTATTAGTTTCTTTCCTATCTCACCTATGAAGTAATGTCAGTTGCAAAAAAGAAAATTTAATCGAGGGGTGGGGGGCAAATTGCCCACCGCCACCCCCCCGATACATCACTTTGCACACCCCCTAAATGTGTACCTACAGTATAAAGCACATTGGGTATTAACTCTAAATTCGCATCCTCGTGGTCAGTTTGATTGATTTAATCCTCAACAGTTCGCTGGTATCACTTCTTGCCAAGGTATGGAGATTTGATGAAGAATACCAATCGGTAGAATACGGGTATCCTTACCATGTGCTGGACGTCTGGGAGGGTATACCTCCCTTCATTGACGCGGCCTTCGATTATACAGATGGTGAGTTAATGCTTGTGTATTACACTTCATAAGGAAATTAATTATTATTCCTTTTTTCTGTGGTCTTACCATTTTTTTCATTACAAATTCTTATTATTACCTGTTCAAAGGGAAAGAATATACTTCGGCGCCTTTACAATTTCTGACGCTATTAGGCAATTTTGGGCTAACATAATTTCTATATAGAAAGTAGACATTATACATAAGTAAACACAATGGTATAAAATATGAACGTTGCTATTGTCACGAAAATGCATTGATCTCAGCGCTTTTAAAGAATTAACTAGAATCTGAACAATTGAAGAGAAATACGTTAGCCAACTTCTTTTTCGTCAACCAGCCTGTTCGTACTGCGCTGTACTGTGCTATGCTATACATATCATTCTCTGAAGTTACCATTCAATAAAAATCAGGGTGATGATGGCTTTTGTGCATTTAATTTTTCCATTTTCTTTCTAGGATTCACATATTTCATCCAAGGCAAGTCCTACTACAGATATAGCAATGTTTATCGCAACGCAGACCCTGGTTTCCCTCGCTATTTCGGGAATGACTTCATGGGCTGTTAGGATTGTCTGAGGGGTGTACAAACCGTTTGATCCAAGCCAGTTAGATTGTCTAGCTATAAGCTACGTCACTGATGTAAAGGGTCTGCGCAAGTCATATCACGTCCTAAGGTCTTCCATCCCAAAGGAAAAGGACTACAAGTCAGAAAACCAAGATTTCCGCTCAAGCGAAGTTTTAGGTTTTCTAAATTATTTATTTCATTTTATTGTAGCATGATCTGTTCGATCTTAAAAAGGGAAATATGAAGGAATGTAAGTCTTCATCATACGGGATCGGGCCATATGCCCCACCCAAAATATTTTGAAGTGAGATTTTTTTTCTTTTCTTACCATAGATAATCTAAGTTCATTTTCTTAAGTGTTTTGTTGATAATTACAAGGGAGTTTGTCACATGAGATCTTAGTTATCAATTGGAATTTTTTTATAAGAAGATAAACGCCAAAAGGGATGATACCCAAATTATACGAATGCACAGTATGCCACAGTATGTTACTGTGCATGTGGCTCTGATACCACAACGGGTAGAATACAATAATTACAGAACATTTTGCCAGCAATTGAATGTGTTTTAAACGTTTGTCAGGACCAATCTCGAAGCATTATGGAGGCCTATACCAATTTTGAAAAGAATCTTTCAAACAGACGTAGGAGCAATAAAAGCCTTTGCCACTGAGTATAGCCTACTTAAACCAGTTTTTGTCCTATTTATCATCCTGGCGATTGGCTGGATAAAGGCCTGCGAACTCTGTACCCTTTGAAAACACGGGCTCATTGACCGCGATGTGCACGACTGCTTGCATGAAGCAACACGCCGTGTAAAACTGGAAATCCATACGATGGAAAGACGTCGGGGTCAATATCTCATGACACACGAGAGTACACGTCAAGTTCATAATAAAGCTAATCTCACACGAAGGTGAGACGAGTTGATTGGCAACAACCTGTTCTGTTCTTAGCATCAACAACCAGAAATGACCAGGACACGTAACTAATCTCTGTGGGGGATAGAGATGAAACGCCGTCCGGACGAATGAATTACTCTGTGGCCTCAGAATATTGGCCGACGGAAAAGGGGAGACCAACAGGAATGTCCCCTGTTGCAACCGGATCTAAGCTTCATCCCATGTAGCAGAATTTGTCTGCAAACTGAAACTCAAGTTTAGAGGACCCAACTTTGCATCCGATCTGCCTCGAGCTGAAGCACCCCCCCATCGGTAGAAAAGAGCCGCGTTGGTCGGGAATGTTCTATTTGTTGGTAACGATACGACCGTGACGCATGCATTTCCTACAGGCGTTTGCTGAGAAAATAGCACCCTTTCTTAAACTTAATATTTGGACCAGCTTGAGGCCTCGAGACAAATGTTTTCTTACACATCTTAACCATGAAACAGCCGTGGGGACGATGGGGACTCATACCCACGCCATTTTTTCTGATATTACCCCAGCGCATGGTTTTCTCGAGCTGAGCTTTTAATAGTTATTTTCTGGAAACTGTGCGCAGTCATTTTGACACACTTTTTGTGAAATGCTAACATTCCTTTCTCGTGCAGCGCTCTTTTTCTCATACAAGATCAGCGTCAACTTCAAATAAACTTAAAAACAAAACCATATATGAAAGATTGAGTTGAAACGTGATGATTGTATTAATAATTTGATACTAAGTTTACAGCCGAATTCTGGAAGGGGACGGATTTTTGCCCCCCCCCCCACCCACTTACAACTTTGAGATAATCCCAAATAATCCAGATTTTTCAGAGTTAAGGCAAGGACTGACGCTGCAAAAGTAATTTAAAATGAATGCTTTTAGAATAAGTATTAGTCTATAAACGTATTTACTAAGATTCTTCGTAAAGCCTGGGCACAAACAAGAACCTTCTGTTAGCAATGACAGTGTTTTTCAAACAAGACCTAAGACAAAGGTAATCGTGGTGTGCACTGATGACATTAGTCGGACAGTCCTGACGCGAAATGAAGCCTCAACATCTGTCCCTGTCATAACCTTATCTCATTGTGTGACTGATCTGAAAATTTAGAACAAAGTATGAGGTCATTATCTCCAACAATCTGATATTGCTATAAAAAGCTAGTGGCACTTTGAGATCAGGGCCACTAATCTTACTGGGCACAACCGCAAATTTCTCCAGCTGCGACGCGTGCATATCTAGACATAATTCAAAATGTTAAACCTGAAGGTATTGGTGGCCATGGTGGTGATTTCCCAGTACATAGCCAGCGTGCATCCATACTGCTACATAAGGCCAGATGGTAAGTTAGCTCACTATAAGTAATGTGTCAAAATCACAAGTTATCTTTGTGAGCGCAAATAAGTTGCTGATCTCTTTAACATATTTTTTAAAGTAGGGTACTCCCCATGGAATTGGTATACTGTAGGTCTACTGTTTGAAAAGGAAGGGGAAAGGTTTGGGCTGTAACTATCTCATAAATTTTTAATTGAAAGACCAATGTATTCGTTCAGAGACCTTCCCCGAGATTTATGATCGTATACCATACCCAATTGCCGTAGACGACAAGTACAGTTAGTGGCGTGAAGGCGCAGAGGATGTTCAGGATTCACGTAAGAACTATGCTTTAAAAGGCAACCATGGCTTTAAGGTGGTAACTCAATGAAAAAAAGTCTGGAATGAGCACTACGAATAGACCATCGTCGGCAAAACTGACCATTAATTTTGTTTCAACCGAGATTTATTGTGTTTTTTTTTTTAAATTGAAAACGAAAATCCTTTTCTCCCCTTCAAAGCTAACTGCAAACCAGGCTTGAGCGAGGTTATTGACTGTGCTGACTGTAGTTGCAGCGACGATGGAACGACTCTTTACTGTTGCTTCAAGTAAGCCTGTCTTCGTGAACTTCCTCTCCTAGTCCATTAAATCAAAGATGGGGGGATCCTTGATAAACAGTTAGAGGCCTACCCCCAATGTTTTTTGTCTAACATTGCTTTAATGGTGTGCATGGCTTTTCCGCCAGAAAAATAACAGAATTACTGAATGGCTATACGGTTTAAAAGAATCATCAGTGTCATGCTCTATGAAGCCGACAGCCGACACCAAGCAAAACAGCCTGTTTGAGACACTCCGTTGCTGCGCAAGCGTGTCTTGTACAGGGCATGCACCGGTACATCTAAGCGTGCAGAATGTGCCAATTGTGTCCAACAGTGACGTTCTTGCCACTTAAACCACGCCCACTTACAGGACGATGGTCTGTGCAGACGTTACTTCTATTCAAACAGCGTCTAGTGCATAGAAAGTAGCATGGAATCCACTTGAACCGGAAGTTACCAAAGCTAGGGTGCTCATCAAAAGACAGATAGTAATCAGAGGTGCGTGCGCTTGCCATGACGAAGTTACTAACCGGATGGGCAATGGATGAAATGCAAGTTTAGCAAATTATCCAGTGAGCGGTAGTGTATAGCGTGCACGTGTGTAACGCAACCGATACCGGTAACGAACTAAGCAGAGGGACGAAACTGATTAATTTTTTTTACAACCCAGATACATGACCATTGTGGACCAACAAATCTACTGTATCCAAGAAACCACACAGTTTTCTTTCAGTTAGTTTGACCATCGATATTATTTTTCAGTATCGGAAGACCAACTCGCATGACACCAGGATGCAAGGCTGAATTCAACGCTGAAACGTGTCAGTTTGATATCTCCAACCAAGACTCACCTGGTACCGAGTGCCGTGTCTACGCAATGACAGGTCGTTAGGAGTCCGTGACGTCGACTTATAGCAAAAGCTAGTAGTTTATTACGACAATCCTGACAGTCTTAAATATTATTATTGGTTTATTTATTCCCACAAACATTTGAAAAACGGTCAAAAGACTGACAGCATTCAAATTTACAATTACATGTACAACTAATAAAGTAAATTCGAAAAAAAAATATGTTACAATTCTGGACAAAGACGGAATTGCACAACGTTTATACGGCTCAGTATTGCACGTTTGTGTATGAAGACCAGGCTGAGTGCTGTTCCTTAAGTGTCTTCCACTGACATCTTTTTCTTCTGGTGGAAGTTACAAAACCTACTAGACGTAAGTAATTGTTTTCCAAACTTCAAGAATAAATCTGAGCTCCTCTGCTCCAAAGTTTGGATATTCAATCTATAATTGATGGCATAAAGGTATGTATCATAATCACTATCAAGAATTATTCTGCAACACGTTTTTGAACGCGTGCAATTAATCCAATCTGATCCTTTGAAATCGAAGAATGCTATATTGGACAGGCATATTCTAAAATGGGTCTAATGTAAGAAAGTAATTGCAACCTTGTGAGAAATAGTTATCTTTGTCCTTTTCAAGATAGACAACATAAAAAGTCTACGAGAGGCTTTGGAATCTCAAATATACGTAAATTCCACTTTAAATTGTTTGGAATAATAACTCTCAATAGTTTCACGTGAGAAACAGTGGTCAAAGTATTTCCATTCATAGACAGTTCTGGTGGTATATACCACATTTCGTTTATTAGAAGGAACGAAATATACATACTTTTACATTTAGAAGGTGTAGGAAACATATTGTTTTCCAAATACCACTCTGAAAAGCTATGTAAATGCGATTGTAACTGTGGTTGGTCCCCGTTTTAATAATTCCATCAATAGTAAGATCGTCTGCATATTTCCATGTCCCGCAGCCGTCAACCCTAAGATCATTGAATAGAATCAGAAATAAAATCGGACCTAATTTTGTCCCCTGTGGCACCCCACATGTCACTTCACAAAGAGAAGACAAGTGGCCGAATGATTTAATATTTTGATGGCGTTTTATGAGAAAGCTGCAGATAATGGGAACAATTCACGGTCTAACTCCAAGATCAAGAAGTTTGCGAATAACTATTGTGTGATTTACCCAATCAAACGCCTTAGTGAAATGTATAGCACAAATTTGAGCATAATTGGCAAGTTATCAGTTCCCCCGGCAATGAAATTCAAAAGATCAAGCAAATAATGTGAAGTAGTGTAACCTTTCACATTGCCACGTTGATTAGAATCAAAATTAAAAGCAATGTCTTGCAATATCCTCTTGGATATAAATGTTTCAAAGACACGTGCAAAGATTGAAGTTAACTCTATTGGACGCAGTTGATCAAAAGAGGAAATTCTCTTTTCTTTTGAACTGGCACGACCGAAGCAGTTATCCATACCTCAGGAAAACTGCCATCAACAATACAATTGTTAACCATATGCGTTAATATAGGTTAAAATGTTCCAAGAAATACATCTCAGCGGATTTAAACTAAGCCTACGTAGGAATGTATCAAAATTATAATCATTACAATGGTATAAAGAAATTTAAAAAAAATCTAGACTCCATAGCGACAGCTTTGGTAGAATAGTTATTCCCTCCCCTGTATCCCCAGTCTGAAATCATTCTTGTACTGATTCCATAGGTTTCCGTAAGACGTAAAATATCCTTCTGAAGGTTCTGTTCCTTAAGCTCGAATATGCTTTTCGGCTTCCTGAGCTGATACACATTAAAGCACATTCTTTATAACGACAAGGAGATAAATTGAAATTAAAAAAAAATGTGCGTGAGGAGCACACGGCAGGCTTGTTGTCTCTAATCATTTACGAGATGATAATTTATATACAGTTTTTAATACAATTATTTGAACAAAAATATCACCCATAGCCTCGACGACCTTTTTGTGGGATGGTAAAATTGGTCCAGCATCCTAATGTTTTACATATTGTTGGAAATGATAGATTTCAAAGCACCCTTTTTCACCCACGTGACTAAATGTAAACAATGAAACCACGTGTGGACCGCCTTGGCCGTGGTGATCGCATGTACATGTATACGTATGGGCAGCTTCAACCACGTGCAAGTGCAAGTGCAAACGCTGCATGTTTGACTAGTTTATCTTGAATAGGTAGATTACCATCACAACACTATGCACTCATGACCATCACCATACATGAAAGGTCCAGCGCAATCGTGACATCACAGGGAAAAGGTTTATATATATATTGAAGTAGGGCAGTGGTGGTGACAGGTAAGAGACAGATTGTAAAGCTATACATCCCTAAGTGTGGGGCTAGGGGAACTGTATAACGTTAAACAAATCTCTCAATGGCTCGAAGAAGCCACAAACGCTGAGATTATACTATCTTGGGAAACTCAGATCTATGGCTCACGGCATGCAACGAACCTTGGAGCTGGGTTTTCCAAGCTAGGCCTAGGCTTTAGTTTAGACGACGGAATAGGCCTACACTTGCATACTCTTTTTCTAACCTCCTTACTAGGTTCTGGGTCTAGTGTTACGGCCTAATTTCCTTCAAGTTATTTTATTAATAAAGCAGTCCATTACCGACAGCATTTGAGGGTTTTCTAGACGGGGGATATCAAACGAGACACAAGTGTATTTGTATTTCAAACTTACAAAACAACACGTGGAGACATTGCAGAATTGAGCCTGGAGACCATGATCTCTCCTGGACAGCGCCATGTTGCCAATGTCGTTTTCCCTTTATTGTCCACGTCGAGGTCAACCTGTAACTTTGCCTTGGGCCAAGACGGCAGAACTCGATAGTGGACTCGATCGAGTATAAAATATGCCGCACGCTGATTTCCATTGCGCCCTCTCGTGACGTCATTTCACCAATCGACGGCTCGTTCTACCGTCTATGGAATCTCCGAGAAACTGTTTAACTTTTTTTTACTTTTCCTCCGGATTTCTGGAGGAACCAATCAGCGCCTGGGAGATTCCAGATAAACCTGTATGTGATGAAGATGGATCAATTACCTGCATCACCTGACCTATTACTTGACATATACAAGCGGTACTACGGGACGCTAAACGTGCTACTGAAGGACCAGTACTGTCAAAGTTGATAATGGGCGCGGTCGATACATTGAAACAAGAAGCGAAGAGGTGAGCCTGTAAAAAACTTCAGACAACAAAACTAAAGAAATAACAAGCTGACGCTATTGATGCGAATCCGCTCCAAAGCTCTCACGGTCTGTATCCTATTTCGCATCCTAGGGTCAATTGTGAATATTTATATTAAACTACTGTTTTGCATGCAAAGGCCACGCCTCAGTTGTAGGTGGTTCCCAAGACTGTAGAACGGGCCGTCGATTGGTAAAATGGAGTCACGAGAGGGCACAAAAGAAATCGGCGCGCGCGGCATATGCTCGATCGAGTCTGCGATCGAGTGCTGCCGTCTTGGCCCAAGACTAAATAATAAAAGTTCAAAGAAATGTTTCAACCGATTATTTAACATTTCGACTTTTGTGTTATGTGAGAATATCAGAGATTTTCTGCAGGCAAAATGTGTGAAATTTGAAATTTAAAAAGTACCCAGCTTCCAACGCAATTTTCTAAAAATTGTGCTTTCAGTTAGTTAATGTGCGCGGATTCGCCACTTCGTGAAAACGCTGACGACTTGTCAAAAGCCATTTGCGTACTTTCATGTACGGAATATAAAATTATACATGAGCGGGGGCAATTTTTTTCTCGTAGGTGGGTCAGTCAAAACATGAATTATTCATGAGGCCTACTGCTCATCTGAACTCGAATACTCGAGCGATCCAGCATACACCACCGATGCACGGTGGGTTTGTCTAGACCTCCTTGTGTGGACACTGATTTCTTCACACACCAACACTCTGTGGACAAAAAAACGTTACAGGGACTTTTTTCTGTCCCCATAACATTATATTCCAAATGGTCCACAGGAGCTGTGGGAAAAAAAAAAGTCTGAAAAGAAAATTGTCCCGGTAGCACCGAAGTAACTGGTTTGACGTAACATTCGTGTATTGAAGAGCGCCACCACGCGTTTATAATTTTTTTAAGAGTGTGAATATATATAATGAGTTTACACGAACTAGAAAACGGACGTCATCGTACTGAAAAGGAACCCTCGAAATACGTGCGCTAGGTGTATGGTCTGAACAGGCTACCAGTAAAACCAGGACGGGTTTTGTGCGCCATAAGCCAAGCCCAAAGCTTAACTTAAAACAACATGACTTGTTCGTTTTGTACGTGTACCGTACCGGGTACGTCGGCGAGTCGATTGAATCCGCATACGTTAATTTGGTAAGTAAGTCCTAATATTTTAATGTGTGTACACGTACATTTGTACGTGTGTGCACCGTGCACTTGAATAGACACACGTTATGTTCATCACTTTATTACTGTGAGTAATCTCGATTCACCAGGTTAGACTTGTCACATCATACATCTTGAACGTGAAAATGCCTGGATAAGATAATTCTCACGATTCTAAGTTGCACACTGCAATGGTAGGATTTCTCTGCTAATTTGCTGTACCAGCCCAAAGACACTTAGATGGCCGGGCTTACACAAACATAGTTCTAAATGCGTTGCAAGATGAACAATATAATAAACGATACCTTGAAGTACGTCCAATCACGAAGGGAATTTGTCCGTGTGGCACAACGTATGCCGGTAACGTAACTTCATGAACAAGACGAACTTTCAGATAAACAGGATTATCATAAGTAACGTACAAAACCAGAATGGCTCCTCTACACAGTTATCCAAATCTCTCAAATCTGCAATCATGTCAAATCACTTCAATTATGTCTTAAGTAACTTCAAAATATCAAAGAATATCGGATCTTGCTTCCAAATTCGAACTTCAAAATGGCTGCTTCCGCGTGACTGATAAGATTTGCCGCGAATCGTCACCAATAAGAGCGCCCTCAATCGGTAACATCCTTAATAGATGGTCTGTCATTACAAAATTAACAGCGACATTGGCAGCAAGTACAGAAGAAAAACATCATACTTGATTATTTAAAAGCCTGGCTATGACTGTTTCTGGGTGACTGTTTTACTTCTGACCCCATAGGGCGCAATGCATGCATTATTCTCCCGCCCCCCAAAGTTGCGTCTGACAAACTATCAAAGGAAATGTGATCTAAACAAAGGCAAATATTTTTTTTAAATATATTTGTCACGTTTGGCACATTAACGATCCATAAACGTTCGGTTTGTGGTTTGTGATTATTATCGTCTGATACATTTTCTGCCAATTGGTCATACTTCATCATATAGAAATTTTTTTCTTGCACTATCCGTCAAAAGGTGATACATTATCGTTTATAAACTCCATCCATCAATAATGTCGGCCATTTTTAATGGATTACTGGTTGGAGACACTATAAAAAAAAGTTAAGATGCGTTATGATTAGAAAAAGCCAATACTGATGGCAATGCAAGCGTTTCATAAGAGTGTGCTCCCAAGAGGTTGCGACGCGTTGACCAGTCTCAGTGCGTGAAATCTGTCGACCCAATGCGCGTTTGGAAAGGGTCGACAGATTTCGCTCGCTGTGATTGACCAACGCAATGTAGACTATTAGAGGCACACTATTGTGAATTGCCCGTATTCTCTGCACTAAGACTAAATCAGATGTTTAGTATTCACGCTGAAAACACTGATTCAGTTCTTTTTGATAGGAACAACAGCAGAAGTAATGATTAATAATTCGTCTACCCTACCACGATCTGACCTATCTGAAGTACTGACGAATTTGAGTTTTTAGCATATTCTTGTTATGCATGATGAATCTTAGTTTTCTGAAAATTTCAAACTTATAGGTGCTCTGAAAAGCTAATTAAATTAATTTGGGTAAATATTTTGACCTACCTCTCCGAAATTCAACATTATATCATAGACTAACGCATTGCGATGGGTCACTTCGGGAAACGTATAGAAAACGCAGTTTTATTTCCATGAAGTGACGTACACACTCTGGTATATCTGGACCTATCCATGACATTTGAAGTTCAGTCATTCGGAACCAGTCTTTAGCCCTGTTTTGTGTCATTCAGTGGCTGAACGTTGGACCTTAATTTCAACGGAGTTTCTGTTTATGTAAATGGCTGAGCACAAGATTCCTTCTTGTTTTTGCTGATATTCGAATAAAATCGTGATGGACATCTGTACGTTGACGCAAAACCCCGAGAGAGGCATGCTTGTGTAGTCAGTTGCAGCGACAATGCCGTGGCAGTCTCGTTTTTTGGAGTCTGCTACCCGGTCATGCCAGCCTACGTCAGCGAGGGGTCTAGCCTTAGAAGTCCAGTGACGCCGAGTCGTTTTGGTGGCAGTTTACCGCCTGGCCCGCAGCATAACATCAGCGTCGACGAATGGGGACAGTATAAGTAACAAGGGGACAGATACAGTTGATACAGGACCACACTTCTTTATTCACAAGCACGTGTAACCTTCACAAAGGTGTTTTTCCTACGTTCCAACTATTCTCCGCAGCACAGCAACGTTAAGGATCCAGGAGATGAATTTTTCTTAGAATCACTTTTTGTGTATCTCTGTACTCTTCTTCCACGTATGAAGACTGTTTTCTTCTTCTTGAAGACATCTTTTTTGTTTTGAACTGAACGGTGCACTTTTTCAAACATTAAAAATTGACCTAGTATTTATGGACAAGTGAGGGCGCTTTTGCTTTGATGTAAATCAAGGAAGACATGGTTCAGCTTCCATGTTTTCATGTTCAAATTGCGAACCCCACATTTACTATCTGGGAACGTTTCTGTGAAAGGGATTTTTGCTGGATTATTGCCATATACTTACACAACAATAGTTGCCAAAGAAATGAAATTTTGCCATAGCAGTGGTTAAAAAAATTATAATTTTTTTTTTATAAATCAGTGCAACATTGAGATTCAGTGTCTTTCCTGACATCATAGTTCGGCTCATAAATATGCAAATATGTATTAGCTTAAAAACGAATAAAGCATGAAAATATGGGTTAAAAATGCAGAACAAAAATTTAAAATGACGTTAATTGAAACCCAAAGAGGCATCTCAAGGGTTTTTAGTAAAATTTATAAAAAATTTTCTATTTCTATTTCCTGTAAGAAATTACAGTGTGTATGAATTACTGATCTTCTCAAGATTCAAAATAGACAATCATGAACAACTGACTTATTTCCACTATGGCTCTGTGATTAGACATCAGTTAGGTGATTTATGTCTCAATTATTTACATTACTATTCCAAACTCGTACTCGAGTACAGGGCTTGTTGCCCACGCTTAGTTACAAACTATGTTCTCAGGAATACTGGTCTGCTCAGGTCGACCACCTGGCGGGCCGGGAAGAGAGGGCGAGTCACGCCTGCCGCGTTTTTATAGAGACTGCTAGGCTAAACTGGTACCCTCAAATAATCGTACAAATAGACATACCTAACAGCCAGGAACCAACTAAGGTGAAGAATAACGTGGCCAGTTTTGTGGGATTTGATAATTTGGTTACAGGCCGCCTGGTTCAGATCAAAATGGCATTTTATCTGTTTGGTTTATGACATTTTGTACTTTGTGTTTCTCTTTTGTAAATATTGATTTAGTAAACCGGTCCAGACAAAGCTAATAGCTTAAATTGCCATGTTTCTGGTTAATGCTGCAAAGCATGCAAAAACCTAAAGGTAATCTGCTTGATTTAGTTTTCCTAACAGGGTCAGTACCGTGGGCACGAGTTGGGAACAAAGCTGAATCTCGCTCGCGAGCGACGCGTCGCGCGGGCCCGCACTCCTCCATGTTTCACAGTTAATCACGCTGACGCCTCATGTGAAGTCTGACACCTCGTTGGTCCGACGTCGGATTTATGACGCGTCGGACCTTTGAGACATCGGAACTATGGGGCAGAGAAAAAGTGCCCATAAATCCGACGCCTCATTATTCCGACGTCTCTGAAGTCCGAAAATTCGGGCTTTTGAGGCTTTCTACCTATGAGGTGTCGGACTTACGATACGCACCAGATACGTCATGCTGAAAAAAAAGTTTTCCCTTGTAACGCATAATAATCCCAAGTTTCAGATTTCGAAACAATTTGTGTTACATGCTATGACATTCTAAGAGAAGTGAGTTGTGTTCTGATAGTGTAAACCAGTATGGCTGGCTTACACGTAATGGTGTAAACTCTGCCATGACGACGTCTGGCAATAAAAATAGGACATGACTGCACGTACGCTATTACTTTTTACCAACAAGTGCTCATTTTGACACGCATAAATGCATAATGCATCACGGGAAAACACTGCTTCATATGCAACTGTGGTACATGTACACATGAGTGTATTAACTACTATAGTAATTAAGAATAAGTGTACATGTATTTATACAGTAAATCCAAGTAGAACATTGGCCTCCATCAACATGCTGCAGAGTTTGACATTTGTATTTCAAGTACGTGTACATGTACAAGAGCATGCACGTTCATGCGTCTTTGCCAGTTTGGCAAGGAACAACTGACAGTAATAAACTGAACTACAAGTATATCGGTATAGGTATAGGTATCGGAAGGTTCCTTCTGACTTCAGAGTAATTTGATCTGGGAAAAGCTGTCTTTAAGTAGCCATGAAGTCTCTTATACTTGTCTCTGTAAACAGAGTAAATTGTAAACCAATAAGGAATGTTAAATGTTTCCAAATACATAGTGAAAGCAGAAAATTTATGAGGTAAGACTTTCTGCATTTGTTCGGGTGAATCAGCTTTGATCTGTGTACATATCAATGCAGTTTATTTGCTGTTGGGTTACTGCAGAGCTGTGGTTTATTCCCTTGTGAACATCTGCAAACTTTATGAAGAGCTCCTTGAAGTTTAGTCCAATTTGAGCAGCTTCACGTCGCCACCTCAAGGGGAACAGCGGTGAGTGCTTTTATAATAAAAACAAAACAGATGGTGTTTTTCATGCAGTTCATGTAACATTATGCTGCATTTAATAGCATCATAGAACAGGCTAATACATATCAAAAGTTTAATAAGAAAACCACTTTTTACCTCGCAGCACTTGTGGACATGATTTCCAACGAAAGCTTTTCCATGGTAAGCTTGCCCCTGCACTCAATGTTGCTGTAGGATGGTGTCCAGAGGGCTTGCAATATAAATAGGTCCAGTGGCAAATGGAAGTTGCACCATTTCAGCCTCTTTTTCCTGTTGAATTATAGACATGTATTAGCATGTTAGTGTGAAACATGGTAATTTGGGGGAAGTCATTTTCAGGGTACAGATTTTTCTTTACCAATCTTGATATTTCATTTTGAAGTCGGAAGGCTTTGTTCGTTATGTCAGGGAAAGCTCCATCCACGTCTTCTTTTGTAGTCCGAAGCACATGTAGGGGTAGTTCATCTTAAGCATCACTCAGCTCTAATCGCTTCTTCTCGAAACCTTTCCGGATATGTTGTTGTTGCTCTATTTTATTACGGATGCGATCGTCAAAGTTGGTCTTCTGCTCTCGTTTCTCTGTTGCCATACGAAGCTGAAATAACTGCATGTCTACGTTGTGGCAAGCACTTTCAAATGCATCGAACAATTTCTGAAGACACCAAGCGAAATATGCAGTGTTGGCAGGATGAACTATGTAGAAAAGCAAACATTTTAAAATTAAAAAAGAAAAATTATATGCACTTGAACATTTTGTAGAATGTTACTTCCAATAACTTGCATGGTCGATATCAATCGGCATAAGAGGACGGTGAAAAATGCTACAAGAAACATCCTTAGCACGATGGTGGTTTCCTTCATCTCGCAGGAAGTGATGGTAGTTGGCTTCAATCGATTCGATTGTGCGTGATGGATATGCATCTCTCTCCGACCAAGACTCATTCATTTGTGCTTTGCTGGCTGTACAGTACAAACAGCAGAGGCGAACTGGGCAAAATAAAAAAGTCAACCTTTTCAATTAACATTTAAAGATTTCCTCATTCTACGGTTTCTGTTCTGCAGACAAGCTGCTGTCAAACGGCGGAAGTGAACTAGCACGTCAAAATGAAATCTTGACGTGCGTGAATATGTACGTTGAATAAGGTCGGTTAATATAATATTGCTCGGCTTACCAATGCTTCACTCTTTCTTGCTTAAACTTACCATTGCACTCACATATGCCATACAACTTGGTCAGTAATTCATAGTAACCGAAGCCAAACATGCGAATTGACTGGTGTCTAAAGAATGAATGAAAAAATGCCAATTCAAAACCAAAAATTAGCGACTGTCTATTTTACATATTGTTGGGTAATGTTACCAAGGATAGAAGACAATTTTAAACGCACACAGTATTTTCTTGTTTTGAAATGAAAATAGAGCTGTGTGTATGTAAGTAAGTGCTGTGTATAATAGTGAAGTTTCAATGTGCCACAATTTTTATAGAAATTAAAACCAGCTTACTGCATGCCACTTTGCAGATCCCAGTTTTGCAATCTGTTGGAAGGTTGGAGGAAGGTTCTGTTGGATGTTCGCCAGGGAGTCTTAAGCCTCAAAGTAGGCAAACACCACAGTGTTTCGAAGAGAATTTGGGTGCTCAAAGTTGACAATTTGGAACGCCATTTTAAAGGAAGAACCACCCTTATCCCACCCGACTTTTGTCCATACTTCGTCCTCCGGAATAACTCCCTTATGCCGCGTCAGAGTACCATTTCTGTTGGAAGACACATTGAAGAGCCTTGGAAGACACATTGAAGAGCCTTGGAAGAGACATTGAAGAGCCTTGAATAATGCACATTTTATCATATCATGTTAATCTATCTGTTTTTGGAACAGTTATAGGCTGGCAAACGTTCTACTGTGTTTTCCCTTTAGAAAGCAGACACCAGGTGTCTCTTTTAATTGGAAGGCTTTTTTTTTACGCTTGTGCACAACCACTAACCTCTTACCGTTGGTGTCGATCCAAATAATCCAATGCCATCTCTGTGAGGTCCCCAACAAAAGCAGATAGGTCGTTTACTCCATCCGCCTTATCACTGGTAAAAAGGAGTTCAGCCATTTCCCCTTGAAGGTAGTCCTTTAGAAGGTGCTTCTGTTTAGTCCTCAAAGCTCTTTCTGATGGCGGACATCTTGGGTCATTCAGGTACCTGTAAATAATGAAAATGCTGGACAAATTGAGATTGCTTCTACTACAACTGAATTCTGCAACAGTAAATGATAACTTTTTGGCTTGCCCCCAACATCCCCCTAAAAGTCTTTAGGAATGAAGATGCAATTTTAACAACATGTATAGTATCACTGATTGGATTCCCACCACTGTTATCTCATACTGTACCCTCTTAATTTCCTAAGCTGAGTCCAAGCCAGTTTGCAGTCTCGCATCATGAGGGAAGTTTCTGCTGATAAGGGATGAGCCTTCGTGGATTCCATACCATCAGGGGATTGAGCTGACTTCTTCAATGTCACTGGTATACATGTAGGCTGTTTAAAAGATAGTAAATTGCATTGGCCAGTTTGATACATGCCCACCTATAAAAAATTTAAAAGATACCTCTCCCTTGTTATGATAATGCATTATAACTAATGAATTGATTTACTGTTTTTAGTATTTATGCAATTAGGTCCTGTGCTTGTTATATTCACTATTTAAATGATCATCAAATATGCAGTTGTGAAGCTTCACTGTTATTTTACTAGCATGTTTTAAATGATTTAGATTGGTTCTAAAATAAAGTTGAAGTTTATCCTTAATGAAAATCTTACCCGACCACCGGTTTGTTATTGCAGTTACACGATTGTCAAGTTTTAGGGTGAGCCAAGTCCACTCGTCAGAAACGTCTTCAACAATTTTCGGTATGGGGTCTCCATGCTTGTGGCAGTTGGCCAGGTCTTTCAGCACTTTTGCAGCTGTTGCAATTTGTTGAAGTTTCAGACTCATTCAATTGAATTTGTGCTGCCTAGACAATTGTAAAGTTTGGGATGCGTGGATTAATTTGACCGCATACATGACTGATGACCTCTTCCAGTTTTCCAATTTTTAGGCACTTGCTACAAATACGTGTGTAACCAGCAGGTTGTCGCGTTGCATAGTCAGAAATAGGGGACTCTCTGTGATTTGTTCATACTTTTTGTCAGCCTTGCACACTGGACCCGTCAAACTTGATATACCACGCTTAAATGTATGCTGAAAGTACGAAGTCAGGGAGATAGACTGCACAAAAACTGTGTTCACAGGGGGTCTGAATACATGGTTTGCTCAAAATGGATACAACATATGAAAATGCTGCCCTCTCCCGTTGTGAATTAAGTCCAAACTAACTGGAACTTGCTGGCTTGGCTCACTCCATGCTCCATAATGGTGTGCAAAATTTTGCATCGCTGCTCACTCACAAGCTCGGACACAAAGCATGTGCCGGTTCTCTTGTGTGAAGGCCACTCAGACTGGATTTTCTGTCTTAGTAGACGTTTATTTACATCTGTGTCTCGAGTACCTCCTGTAAAATGGCGGATCTTCGTGGTGCATCATCTCTGACAAATGAAGGCTGGATGCTGGTCAGGTGTGTCGTTCCACGTACTCACTTGAAACACAGCGAAGATCTCTTTTCGAACATGGCTGCAGGGGACTGGTTTTGTTTTGGATTTTTTGACCTGGATGCAGCCTTCCTGTACAAATTCTACAGAAATCGAAAACTCATGTTGAATGATATTTTAATTCACATTAACTACCAATATACGGTTTTTTTCCCCAGCAAATCCCCTAACAACTGTACAGGGAGTACACAACCGTTTGCGTAGCGCGCCCTTTACACCAGGCCGGCTGGTACCCGTGCTTCGCGTTGGCACGTCAGTGGCCGTAAACCAGCGATCTATAAGTCAGAAATCTTCGTGAAGCGCGAAAAATATGAGGCTATTTCCACTTCCAGGGTCTAGAATTAAGCTTAGAATGGTGGCCTAATAAAGAAACAATACTTTCTGTTTAAGTTTGTTATTTATCCACCCAACACACTTTGACAGTTTACCCTGACGAGGCAGAATTAGGCCTACTTTGTTTCGAGAATTGTTTTCATGTCCAAATCATCGCCGCTCACGATGATATTGTCACGGAAAAATCCACAAAACAAACAATGTGGGAAGAATTCCTTCCTTGTTATTTCTTTAAGGGAAATATTACAATTCAGCAACTTATGCCCCAAATGATTGTAAAACCTTTTGATCGACAGTCTAATTTTGACAAAAGCTTCGACAAAACATGTTCGTTTTTTTCCGTTCATGTGCAGCGCCATGTCGTGTGGTGTCACACACACAATTGGAGTTAGCAAATAAGAAACAAACGTCTGCAGGTATACTTTCATTGCGTGCGCGCTATGCGAGCGGGACCACAGACATATAAACGCATAGACTGCCCGTCTTGCGCGTATAGTGTAATTCGACCAGCAGAATTAGAAGCCATTACTGCGGGGGCACAACGCTCGTGGACAGGTGGCACGCACGCGTTACGTGCCTCTTCGACCAATAGGGTGTCGTGATTTGCCATATGCACGCGCGCGTCAAGCTGGAGAATGTGTGTGTGAGTGCAGCGCCACCGCAGTTATGGCGTCTAATCGGATTAGTCTGTAAACGTTGCGCCTAATGCAGTTGACAGCGCTTTCAGTGCGCATTACGTGCAACGCACTTACATTGCCTGTATTTGTTTAGGCTACATATGCTTTCAAAAATGTTCACATTTTTGCTCTTCGTAACTGTTATCTCTTCTTTTCAAATGTTGCAACCACATTGTTTTGAATCCCTATGGGCCAGCTTAAGTAAATGGCATCATTTATGGCTGAAATTCTCCAACTGTGCGTTAATTCCCTATACTGATGGTTGGATTTGCCCATAGCTGTGATTTTAATCAGGCGCCGCGCAGATCACGAGAAAAAACCCTGTAGTTTTGAATAGGACCTGGCGGTCTATGCGTTTATATGTCTGTGAGTGGGACTGCATTAAGGAAGTCCTGACATGGCTAGCGGTTGCAGTCACTCAGGTCGTACAAATGCGTTCGTTACTCCCGGTCGTAGCCAGTTGATTCTGACAAAGTGATGACTAACTCGGGTACACTGTGCCCTTTTTCCTGTGTTGTTAGAATCGTGCTGGACCGCGATGTGTTGTGATGGCAATGAGTGCATATTGTTGTGATTGTAATCTACTTATTCAAGATAAACTAGTCAAGCATGCAGTGTTCGCACGTGCGCTTGCACGTTGTTGAAGCTGTCCATAGGAATATTTCACCCACGTGACTGGATTATGCTTAAATATAAACAGTAAAACCACGTATGGATCGCCTTGGCCACGGTGATCGCACATATTCCCACGGGCAGCTTCAACCACGTGCAAGCGCTTGTGCGAACACTGCAAGCTTGACTAGTTTATCTTGAATAAGTAGATTAGTATCGCAACACTATCCACTCATACAATCACAGCTTAAGGCGGTCCAGCACCATTGTAACATCACAGGAAAAAAGGTCTATATGCGATCACTGTGACCAAGGCGGTCCACAAGTGGTGGGTATTGTTTACATTTAGTGCAATCCAGTCACGTGGGTGAAAAAGGTATATTCGAGAGTGCTGGTGAATTCGAATTTCTTTGAGCTCTCATGCATTGTTCACCTGATGGCCCGGGGTCATGACAACTGAGCGCGAATCGTCGATGCTTTCTGTTTCCTTTAACTTTCACACAGTAATCATTCACGTTAAAGGGATTTGCGTTTCCATGGGAAAAAGTAATAATGCTATAGCAAAGTTTGATATCTTCATACTGAAATGAATGCAATAAGCTTCAGATTAAGTACGAGAGATCAACGGGACAAACACCAACAATTAGAGCCGAACTGTAGGTGTTTTGCCTATATAAGAGTCCTGTGTTTCAATTAAGTACAACTTCCTTTATGCAGCACATGCACTTCAAAACCATTGACTCGTTGCATAAAAAGACTGTGCACCTAGGTAAATCGAAATAGGTATCTCGCAAATGGAGATAACAAAGATAAAAAAAATAACCCGATGCTACTTGCCCTTCCATTTGCAATAATATACCAACAGAAGACAAAAAATATCCACTGCACCACCTCGGAAAAAAAAAATAAACCAATCTCTTACCATACTACTACTGCAGAAAAATGATATTCCAAATTTCTCTCTACTTGTTACTTTGTCTTAAAAAGCGAGGCTTGTCAGCAGAACCACTAGAAAATGACATGAAAATATTTATCACAAAATCGTAGAAAGCACGACATTTTCTTTTTTTGAAATTATTCACAGATATGATTTCGACGCCCTGTACGAAATCAATTTATTGTTGCCATATGATGTTGGCAGTGGAATGAAAGCAAATATATTGCAATTGGTTAACTGTAATAACGGTAAGGTCGGACGTAAGCCGGCACTATGAGATGACATGTGCGCACGCGTGCACAGAAACGGCAAATCCGTGGAACACTACGCCGTCAATTAAGAGAGCGGCGTCGCATGATTCGGCACACACGGCCCGAGTGTACATGATGCTCCAACAACGTACATTTACCGACGCGATGCCGTAAACAAGGGGCAAGACAGGAACTGGATTTCCAGTCGGTGCAATGATATTACAACTGCGTGAGGCGATAGGCACTCCGACAGGATTCACGAATGACGGTTGCGTTTAGATCCAGCAGTGGACAAGATGGGACAGACGAGGGGCACAGCGTGGTTGCTTGAGGGTACAGACGCGTTGTTGTGACGATTCGCCACAGACGTTGCTGAGGAACAATGCCTGTCGCGCCATGAATGAAACACAGTTATCTTAAAATCCGCAAGTTCTTTCAAGAAATGCCTTCTACGCCGCCCCTCTCCTAGGGATCATCATCAACGTAATCTCAAATGACTTCCAGGGCTAATGTTGGATTTTTGTTTGGCCTGCCAGACGTGTATTTCAACACTGAATGCTCAGCGTATGGCCCGAAGGCTTGTGAAAAAACCCACAAGCGTAGTCGGGTGGGACTCCAACCCACGACCTTCTGCTTACTAGTGCAAACGTATTAACCACTCGACTACCTAAACCATCCTTGATTTCCAGGACTTTTCATTCTTAGACTTAATATATTCCAGCTTTCTTGGTACGAGCCTGGCAGCTCCAATGATTCTATTACCACTCGACATACCTGACTCCACTATGGGCACCCTCGTTTGGGAGGATAACAGCAACGTCACGTTTCACGACACGGCCGCCCCCGCCGGATCATTGGAAGAAACTGACGGCAACGTCTGCCAATTCTTCGAGAACTACACGTCCGAGGAGGAATTGGAGAGGAACACCTACAGTCAGGGCCAGGTGCTCTTCGTCTCGGTCTGCTTGCCCCTCATCATGGCGCTGGGAGTCATCAACAACTTTGCCTTCATCTACGTGGTGATACGTGTTCCCCGCATGAGGACAGTCACCAACTGCTATCTGGTGGGTCTTGCCGTGTCTGATGTGCTTTTCCTGGTATTCGCTATTGGTAGTAAAATCGTGTGCTACGTCTCCTCCCCCATTTATGGCGACGACACCCCCCTCGGACTCTCAGGCTGCCTACTCACTCAGTTCATCATCAACACGTCCTACTTCGCCACCCTCTGTTTCATCACGTTGGTATCTTGGGAGCGGTACAACGGCGTCTGCAGACCCCATCGCAAACGAGATACAAAGCTCAGGATCTTCAAACTCTTGGCTGCCTCCTGTCTGGCATCCAGTTTGATGTCGGCAACCCTGTCCTTAAGTCTTGCCGTGGAAATCGTTGAATGTATAACCTGGCCCGACGGGCCCCCGTACGACACTTGGCCAACGCAACGATACCTGTATTATCCGGTGTTCGACTGGGTAGACAAGTACTCCTACGGAGCCCAGACGATACCCTTCTTCATCTCGCTCACCATCAATGTGTTCTTCTACCAGCGAATCATCAAGGGGCTTGACAAGTCCATGAACCGCAGGCACCTCCATTCGAACCACCGCTGCAGCGGCGGGGACTCGTCCACGCGGAACCAAATCGCTCGGATGCTCGTCGTCAACGGCATAACCCTGTTCGCTCTCCTCGCGCCTTTCGAGATCATGTCGCTATTTCAGCTCATCGGAATGTTGCGGGATCATAACTTCATCCTTACCGTAGAGGTGAGGGGCCCTCTGGTCGCAGTGGCTAGGGTACTGTCCTACATCAACGCTGTTGTGAATCCAGTGATTTATACGGCCCTGAGCAGTAGGTACAGGGAGTCCTTTAAAATCACCTTCATGCCGACACAATGCCGGCCTCGCCAACGTCAGAGAATCGAAAACTCTGTCCATGGTAGCACCGTTACCGTACAGTGTGGAGTTACATCGAAAATACACGAATCAAGAATGTAATTAGGGTGTCAAATGCTACTTGGAAAATGCCACTCAAACATTGTAAGAATTAAAGAAGTGACTAAATATAGCCTAATATTAGTAAATATCACATGGTTATGGGCAAAATCCATCACCACTCCCAATACTACCACGAGTCAAATCGAAAGTCTGAACACGAATACTATGTGTGATAAACAATGACAAAGTAACAGCCACATGATTTGAGATTTGATTGATTTGACTCGTGGACTCACGAAAACTTGCACTACACTACTAACATATAGAGCCTAGATTGTTTCGTAATGCACACCATGTTGTATTATAAAACCCTTGCCGAAAAAAATACCATGAATGAGCCAATTCCGTATTACAATAGCAAATGCCCCGAAAATGAAGCCCGTCGGAGGTCATTTGGACGTGCGTGTACGTGAGGTCTGCCTCTTCAGAGCAGCCCTGTGGTACTGCTCACTAACTATAAATACTGCTAACCACGCGCTTTCGAACTCAAGGAATACCCACCCGATCTGTGAAATGTGAAGCAAGGTGAGGGTGCAAAAGATATTAAATGATTATAACTTGTATGTGATGAAAGACAAGGTTTAAATAATGGTGCTTTTGGACCAAGTGGCTTTCTATGGTAAGTTTTGCACAAAAAGTACAAATCTTTAATTTAGTTTAGGTTACGAGCCTTATTTTGGGTTTGCTGGTTTGCTGGCTACAGACTTCTTTGCAGCTAGTATTCCTTTAGTTTTTAATAACATGACAAGAAACCAGTGAAAATGAAGTGCAACCCTTGTGTGGCTGTTGTACTTTATTACCACAAACGACAATTCCCATGACTTCCTTTTAACCGTTGAGAATGACTGTATACAGTCTGCAGCCATACAGATCACGTACGTTAGTCTGCGGATCCAAAACCAAATTTTCAGAGGTCCATAAGACTTTACAATCTCTTTATATTAACTTTTATGGCCTTTCTGAGAGGTGAAGCTGAATTTTCGTGCTTGTTACACGCTTTGAAAAGAATTTAAATGCAATAAACCGCCATTAATATCAATACACATCACGATATCAAAGTCACGCAATGGCTAGTATAATGGTGAACACTGCTTTCACGTACACCTAGAAACAGTTGGCCATTAGGATAATATAGTCATGTTGTGATATCAGAAGGCCCGCGCTGCAAAATGAACCTCCCTTCAAATCATATTATTCAACCTCGTGCGTAACAGTACCCTCCTTAATACTCAATTCATCTTTCTCTGACAATCTAGTGAAGTTCCTCTCACTTAGGCCAAGTCGAATTAAGCTCAGACTACTCAGTGCACGATAATTGAATTTATACGGACAACACCTCGTACATTACATGGCCTAGAGTGCTTTGACATGGGCGCTGTACTGGCTCAGACAAATTATTCATAATTAAGATAAAACGATTATTTTACATCCTGCAAGCCGTAAGCCTTGCCACACAAAGTCGACCATACTTGTAGACTTCGCATAGTTCACGTGAGGCAAGAGAGATACAAACTTATTAATCATTCGGAAGGTTATAGCGAATACAAAACAATGACCGATCCTTCTAGAAGGGGAGTGTATCAAAGAAATGTTGGGGATTTTAATTGTCTGCCTTTTCACAGCTGACACGACCCGACAGTGACAATGACTTCAACATTTCCACAGAGAAATAATGTGAATGACGTAGACCAGTATGTCAACGACGATTGGCAACAATTAATGTAACTAAGGACAAAAGAACATTTTCAAAAACTATACTCAGGTCTACCAAAGCCTATGTTCTACATTAAATCTGCTGACCTTTTTTTTAAATTAACATTAGCAATCAAGCATGAGATAGAAAGCTTTAGCAAGTCTATCGGATACGATTTCACAATTTTGTCGGAAAAGTCCTTGTAAACAAAACCCATTAACGACCATCGAATCAAAATTTACAAGCCCATCTTCTTTCAGAAATCTTTGTTTCAAATTTAGCCACGTTTTTCACTTTTGAACCTCCGGGTTTTAAACAAAATTAAGTTGATCACATGTACAATGCCAACGAAACAAGCCACAAGCATCACCAATCCATCAAAAAACTGATAAAATAATGACGTCAAAATGACTTGATATGCTTAAAGTAATGTTTGACGAGGAAGTGAAGACCCTTTCAGGATATTCCAAGACAAATGTACAGAGTTCGATCCGATATCATTGCTTCCCAGCTCAACCTAAAATGTCAACTGGGCAGTTTATTGCCTTCGTACGTGGCGTTATAAAGATAACCGTTGAGACTCGGAAACCTTTTTCGTTTTAGCGGAGGACAAATTGGTGTTACTTAAATGTCAAGTGACCGACGCTACAATTTGGCGAAAGATGTTTATCTCGCTTACTTTGGTTAGGCGCGTAAAGCCCCAACATTCTTAAGGGGTTTTTCTTTTTGCAAACTGAGTGTGCAAAATTCACGTTTCACATTTCCTCCCTTCCTTGCTTCAAGCTCAACCGTGGTAGAAATCTGGGCTCCGGTATTATTATTAGCGCATTTCAACAACATATATAATGAAAAATGGTACCCTCGTATCTACTTCTACGCCTTTGGCGTCAACAGTAAGCGATGCTGTCTCGACTGAGAACTAATTTGTTCTCCTTAACATAGGGCCTTCATCATACGCTGCCAGGTTTGCCCATTTGGCAAATTATTGGATTGCAATGAATAAATAGAAGTTGGTTTATGGATAACATTTTACTCTTTCGTTCTTTTCATGTCCGCGCATGATAAATGGTAAATGCAAAACTAAATGCGCGCTTCAGACGAAGGGTGTCAATGCTAACCCAGTTATGGGTACCCGATAATAAAATGGCTCGCCGTGTGAAGAATAAAAGGGGAGAAAAGCACGGACGTCGACACGTGCGATATTCCTCTCCACTTCCCACCATTCGTCCTTTTACCCATCTCAAAATGGAGCCCGTTCTGACGGCCTGATTTCCCCTTCAACACCAAGGGTTGGTCTTACCCTCTCCAACCACAACCTCGTGCAGTTTTGCCTCGTGTCACTGGGAATTCTTAACACCGTGACGGTCGCATTTCGAGGGGCTGAACGCTTGCTTGAGATCAAAGTTCCTTGGAGGTGTTTGCATCGATATTGACCGGGTCCCGTTGCTCAGCAAAAGGTTAGGACAATCAGAGATGAAACTAGAGGATCGCTCGTTATCATCCCGCAACTGCTCTTAGTGCCTTTCCATCAAAACGCAAAATCCTTTTTCTTCATTTTACTTCCACCTCCCACCAGATTTCGGAGCTAACATTCAAAAATTTAATATAAAAGGAGTGAAATTGGATGCTGACAAATTGGGGAAAATTGCAAGAGACGCAATTAGCACGCAGTCATTGAGGTATGGAAACCTCTGTAAATCATTCCATATTGTTTGAATACCTCTCAACAAAATGACGGCTATACTTTCACTGACAGCCCGGACATGTATGGCTGACATACAGACGAAGTAATGTCACTGCAGGAAAATCAATGACGATGCAAAGACTATTTACCCCGAAGGGGCTAGACTTTCCGTGCAGTTTTGTCTAAAGCTTCTGGCACACGCAAATTTTTCTTATCTGCCTCGCGGAAACTCTCCTCGAGGAGAAATCGCCACAAATATTTTGTTCACATCGATAAAGCGCCCAATAACAACGAAATGATAGATGACTCCGTCTAAATTACGTCTCCGATTGAATAACAGCACTTCGCGGGCGACGGAATTCTTGGTCGAAAACGAGTGTATGAAACACAGCATGGTCCTTATTTCTCGCCAGTCCACTTAATGACGTTGTTAAAAGCCCTCCACCAACCCTTGTGTTCATTGGCAAGAACACAACACAATTTATCCGGACCCAAATTGGTCAAATTGTATACGCAAATGCCCAGTTACTAAACTGTAGTGCGTTTATGGACAATTCTCGATGGATCGAGTTTCGCTGTGCCCTGTTTTCAATGAACGTCCAAAATAAAAAGGAAAAGAACAATTAAGCGTTTAAAGCTCCAACGATTAAATACATGAGCGTTAATGCTCAGCTTGCGAGCTTGACACACCGCAGCGATTGGAAAAAGACTGCACAAAAGAAATACTGCCGAAAAGATTGCACAAATGTGAACTTTCAATCGCCAACGATAATCCAGCCCAGCTTATATGATCTGTGAAAACACTGTGCTCCAGCTGAAGGCACTCTGAATTTTAAAGGGGTGATGGAGACCTGTTAGTGACCGTTACCGGCTGTGACATATTGAATAAAAACAAAACCCGAAACAAAAATTCTATCCCAAGTTTGAACCGTATAAAGGCCCATTAATTTTACACACGAGGTTTAGCGGAATTCCGCGCGGTCAAAAAACTAGAGCATATGCTTTTCTGTTAAAAGCCGATCGCGGGATAAACCGCTTCATTTACACAGTAGACCGATTTTCAAGGATACCGCTCTGAGACTGCGCATTCTGGCTAGTTAGGCAAGAAAACAACACAATTTATCCGGACCCAAATTGGTCAGATTGTATACGCAAATGCCCAGTTACAGTGCGTTGTTAGGTATAAGGCCCTGTCCGAATCACTTGTTGGCTGTGGGCTGATATGATGCACGAGTCTATGGTAGTGGCCACAGAGTTCTCGAAGAGTCGTGTGTAATTTCAAGCCATAGCCAAGTAATTCGGACACGGCCTAACATCACGTTCGGGCCGATACGGTTGAACAGTTCCTTGCCTTCGATTCTTCCCAGGAAGCATGATTGTTATTGTACAGTCAGTGTGACACTCTTGTCGTCGTGTAGTTAGTGAACAGTGAGCGGGTTTCTTCCTTGTGTCTAAGTGTAAAATACCGCAGGGCGTACCGCATTCCGTTACCGCTTTTCGATACCGCTCAATAAACAGGCCTTAGTCATGACATTATAAATATTTTTCTTCGCTCTAGGTGAACTCTATATACAGTATTCAAAAGAAGCGAAATGTCCAAATCCTTCCGAAAAATATCAACTTGGTTTCAGTTTCATGAAGGATATTATTTCAAAGGTTTAATCTTCTACAGACCCGACATTTAACCAACACCCCGCCCCGAACGATAACTTTAAGATGGCGCAACATCCTGAACGAATATTGATTGCCTACGGTTTGATGCTTTTGATATGTTAAATATGCACGCAAGGCAGAGCAGCTCCGCTAAATTGCGACATTTATCCGAAATTACAGGGAGTAATTTCCGACAACAAACACCTGACGCTGGTCCCCATACGCCCGTCGTTTAGTTTGCTTGACATCACTGCCCGATAACTTCGAACCGACAAGCTGGCGACAATCTAAAACACGACTGTCTACCGCCGACTGACTCTCAAACTGACCATGCCAAACCCGAACATTGAAATCCGGCCAACAACTCAGACAGCACAGCATCAGTAAGGATTTTCACAGCTAAGACAACGTAGCCCTGACGAGACATACAGGCAATTCTGGACAGACTAAGTGGGTGTAACGGGATCACGATTTACATTATGTGGATGCAGACGTGTCTCCGTTGAAACAAGTGATTCAAAACCATGTCTCCGTGAAGTGACACACAGCACTTTGTTTCTCATAGTAAACTTGTACAAAAACAGACACCATGTGTATATAGGTGTCATCTATAAGGAGCAAAATATGATTGTTTATAAATATGTTGTCTAGCAGTGTCGAGTTGTTTACTCTATCGGATATCTGGATAATGCTTCTTGTTTGCGTCATAACTTTTTTATAAAGACATCCACAAGGAGTACTTGGCACACCTTGTTCTAATTTTCATAGAAGGCACGACCAAATATTCCCATATAAAGTTCGATACGTACGTAGTGCTCTATATCTCTTTATCTAAAACTAGCTAAAAATGGTTACGTCTGTTGGACTGCAGCGACATGACTTCAGTGTGTCAATAATTTCGTATTTCTGCAAACATGTAGTCGTATATCCCTTGTAAATTTATGATGCAATTTGTAAGTGTTGATCTTTCTGACAACTGAACGCATATACTGTTTGTGTGTGTGTGACAAGAATTAAATCGTGTGATTAATGTAAAATGTGTAATTTTGAATCATTATAAATTATAATCATGCAAATTTGTGACGCAAGGTGAAGAAAATCTTTGGATAAAACAAGACCTTGGAAATAAACCAATTCATTAGAACGGAACACTGGGCCCCCAGCCGATTCATAAGAACGGGATACTGGGCCAAAGTTATTTACTGAAGAAAACAGAATGAAAATGTGGCTCATTTCGTAAGACTGTATCATTCTATAATAACCATATTTTATTAAAACATATCGTTGAAAACCAAATTCTTTGAATCTCCCAGAGTTTTTTATGAAGGCTCTGTTGTTATACGCGTGTTACGAGGATTAATCAAGTCTCATAAATGACTTCTTACCGCTGTATTAAACGAAGTGTGTGGCTTATATAAGTAACATTAACTGCATGGACAACCTTCCCGGACTTCCCGGCGTTATCCTGTCCAATTCAATCCCATCATATCCTATCCTTTAGACCTTTTCCAGTGATGTCACGATCATGCTGGACCTATGATGTGTTGTAATGGTAATGTGATGGTAATCTACCTATTCAAGACAAACTAGTCAAACATGCAGCGTTCGAACGTGCGCTTGCACGTGGTTGAAGCTGCCCGTAGGAATATATGCCATCACCGTGGCCAAGGTGGTCCACATGTGGTGGCACTGTTTACTCTTAGTCACGAGGGTGAAAAAGGTCTACAGTAACTGTTGCTTTATCGGTCTCAATCTCGGACTTGAGTCTCGGTCTCGTGATTTTAGGTCTCAACTACAGCACTGTTTCTTGATACGTGATCACAAGCAGACTCTGCGATGCAATGTTCTCACACACAATAGCCAAACGTTTCACACACACACATGTGTAT